>CM064480.1:69792040-70177040 GCA_032716605.1 Paralithodes platypus
ATACTAACTACCTGGGAGACAAACAAAGTGAGATAAAGAATAAGAGAGAATGGAAGCAAAAGAAAGAGAAAGGGATACACCAAAAAGCGAAAGTGACATAGGCTAGTGAACATTATTGAGTGAATCAAGAGCTGCAAGAAATATGTTGAAGCAGGAAGGACGTTATAATAATACAAGCTACCTGGGAGACATGCATAAAGTGAGAAAAAGAATTAGAGAGAAGGGAAACAAAGTAAGAGAATATGATATCGGTACACTAAAAAGCGAAAGTAACATTGCTGAGTGAACCAAGGGGCTGCAGGAAAGGTGTTGGAGCAGGAGGAACGTGACAATAATACAAGCTACCTGGACGACATAGCTTACAGGCAGAGAGTGAAAAAAAAAGAATATGAGAGAAGGAAAACAAAGAAAGAGAAAAGGATACACCAAAAAGAAAGAACGCGACAATAATACTAGCTACCTGGGAGACAAACAGGCATAGAGTTAGAGAGAGAACAAGAGAGAATGGAAGCAAAACAAAAGAGAAAGGGATACACTAAAAAGCGAAAGTGACATAGTTAACATTACGGAGTGAACCAAGGAAAGGTGTTGGAGCAGGAGGAACGTTACAATAATACAAGCTTCCTGGGAGACAAACGTAGTGAGAGAAAGGAAGGAATTAATGGGAGAATATACAGAGAAAAAAAAAGTGAGAGTG
Organism: Paralithodes platypus; assembly: GCA_032716605.1. NCBI lineage: Eukaryota > Metazoa > Arthropoda > Malacostraca > Decapoda > Lithodidae > Paralithodes > Paralithodes platypus. The sequence continues at coordinate 69,792,738 of CM064480.1, forward strand.
ACAGAGGGAACATTGCTGAGTGAACCAAGGGATTGCAGGAAAGGTGTTGGAGCAGGAGGGACGTGACAATAATACTAGCTACCTGGGAGACATATAGACAGAGTGAGAGAAAGAACAAGAGAAAAGGGAAACAAAGAGAAAAAAGGGCACACCAAAATACAAAAGTGACAGAGAAACATTATTGAGTGAATCAAAACCTGCAAGAAATATGTGGAAGCAGGAGGAACGTGATAATAATACTAGATATCCAACTCTAGCTCTTCCCAAGCTTTCTGGCATCTAGCCAAAAACCTCTCCAACAATTTTTCTTCCTCGTCTTTCCCTCCCCTTTTCCACGCTGATGGCACAACCATCACTTCTTCCTCTGACAAAGCTGAACTCTTCGCTCAAACTTTTGCTAGAAACTCCACCTTGGATGATTCCGGTGGTATTCCTCCCTCTCCACCCACCTCTCTCCTACTTATGCCTAATATCCTAATCTCTTCTAAAGATGTATATACTTTCTACCCTCTCTGAGCTTAATACTAATAAGGTGTACGGTCCCGGACGGTGTTCCTCCTGTTGTACTCAAAAACTGTGTATCCGTGCTGACCCCCTGCCTAGGCAAACTCTTTCGTCTCAGTCTCTCCTCTAACGTCTTCCCTTCTTGCTGGAAGTTTGCTCTCATGCAACCCGTCCCAAAGAAGGGTGACCGCTCTCAACCCTCCAACTATCGTCCAATTGCTCTCATCTCTTGTACAGGATCTCAAAAGTTTTTGAAACTATTCTTGCTTCAAAATCTCTTAAGCATTTCTCTTCTCATAATCTACTCTCAGATAGCCAGTATCGCTCTACTTGTGATCTTCTTTCATATCTTACTAACTCTTGGTCATCCAACTTTCGGGACTTCGGTGAGACTTTTTCTGTTGAACTAGACATATCGAAGGCCTTCAATAGAGTCTGGCCCAAATCTTTAATTTCCAAACTACCCTCCTTAGGTTTCTATCCCTCCATCTGTGCCTTTGTCTCTAATTTTCTTTTCCGGCCGTTCCATAGCTGCAGTTGTGGACGGCCATCGCTCACTTCCTCATCCTATCAACTCCGGTGTTCCTCAGAGTTCTGTCCTATCTCCTATTCTCTTTCTAATTTTCATAAATGATCTTCTCAACTGTACATCCAGTCCCATCCATTCATATGCAGAAGATTCTACCTTACACTACTCAATTAGTTTTCCAGAACACCCCAGCCAGCAGTCCCTCAAAATCAAATGTAATGAAGCCATAAAACAATTATCTTCTGATCTAGCTACTATTTCCAATTGGGGTAGAGAAAACCTTCTTGCATTTAATGTTTCCAAGACCCAATTTATCCATCTTACTACCCGTCAGGAACCCCCAGAGGACTATCCCTTATTCTTCAACAATACAAAAATCAATCCTTCATCTTCTCTCAATATCCTTGGTGTCTGTTTTTCTTCTGCTCTCACTTGGAAGGACCATATTACCAGTCTTGCTAAGGCAGCCTCCCAGAAGCTGGGTGTGCTCAACCGCCTCAAGGGTTTCTTTACCCCTGCGCAGCTTCTTGCTCTGTACAGGGGCACAGTGCGTCCTTGTATTGAGTATTGTTCACATGTGTCGGGAGGATCCTCTCACACCGCACTCCTAGACAAAGTAGAAAGGAAAGACTTTCGTATCATTAACTCCCATCCACTCACCAACTCTCTGCAATCTCTCTCTCTTCGCCGCAATGTTGCATCTCTCTCGTTATTCTATCGCTACTACAATAATCAGTGTTCCTCGGAGCTTTCCCAGTGTATACCACCTCCCTCTTGCTATTCTATCGCTACTACAATAATCAGTGTTCCTCTGAGCTTTCCCAGTGTATACCACCTCCTCTACGTAGGGTACGTAGTACCCGCCTTACAACACAATCCCACCCCTACTCTGTGCAACTCTCCAACCCAAGAGTGAAATGCTATTCTCAGACTTTCTTCTATTCAACTGCTGAGCTCTGGAACTCTCTCCCAGAATCAATGTTTCCCTCTTCCTATGACTTAAATTGCTTCAAACACCGTGTGTCCAGGAATTTTAGCTCGAACGTCCCTTAATTTTGGCCCTGTCACTCTTTCAAAACTGGGGGAGGCACTCGCTGCAGGCAGTTATGCCTTTTGTCTCCCTCATTCACATAGAAAAAAAAATAAAAAAAAGCTAACTGGGAGACATACAGGCAGAGAGTGAGAGAAAGGAAGAAATTGAAAGGAGAATATACAGATAGAGGAAAACAAAACACCAAAAAACGAAATTGACAGAGTGAAAAACGGGTTGCAAGAAATGTGTTGAAGCAAACTGAACGTGATAATAATACTAGCTACAGGTACCTGGAAGACAAACAAAGTGACAGAAAAAATAAGAGAGAAGGGAAACAAAGAAAGAGAAAGGGATAGCCTACACTAAAAAGCGAATGTAACAATTCGGAGTGAACCAAGGGGCTGCAGGAAAGGTGTTGGAGCAGGAGGGACGTGACAATAATACTAGCTACCTGGGAGACAAACAGACAGAGTGAGAGAAAGGAAGAAATTGAAAGGAGAATATACAGGCAGGGACGTGACAATAATACTACCTACCTGAGAGACAAACGAAGTGAGAGAAAGAAACAAGAAAGAAGGGAAGCAAAGAAAAAAAATTAGGATACACTAAAAATAAAAAATTACATAGCCTATAGTGAGAGAGAGGAAGAAATTGAAGGGAGAATATACAGAAAGAGGGAAAAAAAAAAAAAAAATTATATAGTGAACATTACGGAGTAAATCAAGGGGTTGCAGGAAAGGTGTTGGAAGCAGGAGGGACGTGACAATAATACTAGCTACCTGGGAGACAAACAAAGTGAGAAAAATAATAAGAGAGAAGGGAAGCAAAAGAAAGATAAAGGGATACACTAAAAAGCGAAAGTAACATAGTGAACATTGCTGAGTGAACCAAGGGGTTGCAGGAAAGGTGTTGAAACAGGAGGAACGTGACAACAATACTACCTACCTGAGGGACATATAGGCAGAGTGAGAGAAAGGACAAATTGAAAGGATAATATACAGAAAGAGAATAAAAAGCGAGAGTGACATAGTGAACATTGCCAAGTGAACCAGGGGGTTGCAGGAAAGGTGTTGGAGCAGGAGGAACGTGACAATAATACTAGCTACCTGGGAGACAAACAGAGTGAGAGAAAGAATAAGAAAGAAGGGAAGCAAAGAAAGATAAAGGGGTACACTAAAAAGCAAAAATGACATATAGATAGTGTAATGCCCTCGCAAAAATCCTGCCACCCAAATACTCTGCTACCAGAGTTGACGTTTGGGATAGTGTAAAATAGTCATGATGGTGAAGCCTAAGAAACCCATCACGTGATGATATCCACGAGACTATCAACCTGGTTCTTTCAAATAGAACTAAGGTTACTATCTTATTAACGTCCGAGATGGCAGAGTGGGTTAGCACGCGGGACCTACTGGGGTGATATGGTCACTAACCAGGGTTCGAATCCCCGCGCCGGCTGGATATTTTAGGGAGGGTTAAATTCCCTTCGTTCACCCGACATGTCACTGGTGACATTCTCATTCTCAAAATCACAGCCGTTGGAGCAGCATCCTCCGTTTTCTATATCTTCGTGCCGTGAAAGTATAACTTCGATATTTTATAATACAACAGTGACCATAATGCTGTGTGACAGTCATAATGCTGTGTGACAGTGTAGCTCTGCTATTGCAAGTGAACAAAATGCCGTTATACTGTGAAGTTGTTGGGTGCAAGTCTGTATTCATTAAATAAGGAAATGTATCATTCCATCTATTTCCCAAAGATGAACAACTGAGGGCCAAATGGACTACAATATGTGGTAAAAAAAACAGAGTTACTCCACAATGTGCAAGAATCTGCGGCAAACATTTTGCCATGGGAAGTGATTAGTTTGTTTGTAAAATGTCGAATGTTCTTTAGAATAAGAATTTTGAACAGAAACATGAATGCCAATGATCCAAGAAAAACTAAATCTAAAATGTCTAAGTTAATGAAATAAGTGTGAAATAATTGTTGGGACTTATTATATGGTGTTTTTATAAGACTAATTATGAGGTGTAATTATAAGAACATACGAACACTTGAATCTGCAGAGAGCCGACTGGCCCACACACGGCAGATCCATTTCTGCAGACTCCCGCTTTCTTATGTTCTTATGTTCTAAGTTCTTCAAACTGTTTTCATATTAATCATTTATATCAATTTCACCACACCACCAAACTCCTCCAATGAAATTAATGAAATCATATATGTGATCCGCCAGGATTCGAACCCGGGTTATCACACACAGATTATTGACACCTTAACCATTGTCATACGTCAGATGTGTAATTCTGCTATGTGCTCACTCCAAAGAATCAATGTCCATTTTGTAATAAAATCACCAAACTTGAACTGCATAATCCATATGGTTTATCACTAATAACAAGTCAAGTTTTAAGATATCATCAACAATTCTGTTAATCACACTCCCTGAAATGAACCAGAAAATCATGTTTGCATTGTTACGAACGCTAATACATTACACTGTTTTCTATGTTTTAAATCATTGCCAACAAACACACATAGCTTTTTCTCACATTCTGAGTTTTATAATTTCATATTAGCTAGTTTATATTTTGCATTTGCATTAATCTTCCCTATCCTTAATAGCTTGCATTTGTTAATATTAAAATTTATCTACCAATTTACTGACCATGTACTGTATGTATAAGGCTAATTTTGATATGTATTTATAAGGCTAAATTTGAGATATATTTATATGGCTAATTTTGAGAGCTTCAACATCAAACTAGAAAGGCATAAGTACGAGATGAGTTAGGTGTGAGAGGGATCTGGCTTGTATGGGCCAACAGGCTTTTTGTACTCGCTTCTATTATGTTATTATGTTATTATTGTGTTGTAACCAGTCCAATGTTCTTCATAATAACCTTACGGAACCTTACGATGATACTGGACGCAGGTCTTGTCAGTGCCCTAAGTCCAAATCTTCATAATTTAACTTTAATAGACACATGTATATATTAATAAAATAAGTGTGTACCGAATTTTGTGAAATCCTTATCCCGCTTTGTGCAACCTAGTTGTAAGAAGAAATTAGAACAATAACCAATACCTATAAATTAAACCTGAAAATAGTTATCCCATTTTGTATATGCTAAATATAATATTATAATATTATAATAGTAATATAGTAATAGCCTACATTTGATATGAAAATGATTGGACCGGGTAAACAAATATACAAAGTATTATAAGCTTGTGACAGTGTATAGGCGGGAAGGTGAAGGTATTGAGGGATCACAGTCCAGATATTTACAACGTCTCGCAGCTGTTAGGGGGCGGAGCTAGGCAGAGCGGCGAGCGTATTCTCTCTTTCTTTCATTTGGTACAACAGTGTGACGTCACTGAGCTGCGAGTGGGTTGACCCGAGTATCTATGGACCTTGCTTTCAAGGTTACTATCTTATTAACGTCTGAGGTGGCAGAGTGGGTTAGCGCGCAGGTCTAGTTGACCTACTGGGGTGCTATGGTCACTAACCAGGGTTCGAATCCCCGCGCTGGCTGGAGATTTTAGGGATGGTTAAATTCACTTCGTTCACCCCCCCCCCCCCCCCCCCGACATTTCAGATAGAGTGAGAGAGAGAGGAAAAAATTGAAGGGAGAATATACAGAAAGACGAAAAAATACACCAAAAACCGAAAATAACAGTGAACATTGCTAAGTGAACCAAGGAAAGGTGTTGGAGCAGAGGGAACGTGATAATAATAAAAAGTGAAAGTGACACCGTGAACATTGCTGAGTGAACCAAGGGATGCAGGAAAGGTGTTGGAGCAGGAGGAACGTGACAATAATACTACCGGTACCTACCTGGGAGACAAACAAAGTGAGAGAATGAATAAGATAGAAGGGAAACAAAAGAAAGAGACAGGGATACATTAATTTAAAAAGCGAAAGTAACATTAAGGAGTGAACGCCGTGAGGGAAAGAATAAGAGAGAAGGGAATAGGATACCGGTACGTACACTAAAAACGAAAGTAACATTACGGAGTGAACCAAGGGGTTATAGGAAAGGTTTTGGAGCAGGAGGAACGTGGTAATAATACTAGCTACCAGGGAGACATATAGACATTGAGAGAAAGAATTAGAGAGAGTGGAAGCAACAGAAAGATAAAGGCATAAATTAAAAGGCGAAATTAACCCAGTGAGCATTACGAACCAAAGGTTGCACGAAAGGTGTTGGAGCAGGAGGAACGTGGCAATAATACTAGCTACCTGGGAGAGACATACATGCAGTGAGTGAAAGGAAGAATAGGAGAGAAGGGAAGCAAAGGAAAGAGACAGGGATACATTAAAAAGCGAAAATAACATTACGGAGTGAACCAAGGGTTGCAGGAAAGGTGTTAGAGCAGGAGGGACGTGATAATAATACTAGCTACCTGGGACACAGACAGACAAAAAACACGCACCGCACAAAATAGTGATAGGCTATATTACAAAATAAAAGAGACATACCGGTACAATCAGTCAGTCAGTAGCCAGCCCTTACTCCCACAAGGGGTATGGAGGATCAGCAAGAGACATGAGAAAAGGAAAAAAAAAAAACAGTTGACACATACCAGTTCGCTCACAAAAAGCAAGCACACAAGTATTCAGAAGCACCAATCACTCATCAGCCCCCGAAATCAATGCCTTCACCTCAGATGTTATACTTCCGAACAAGGTCTCTTTACATAAAAACAAATTGGGATAAAGACCTTCCAGGTTTGTCATTTAAAAGGGTCCAGAGACCTTCATGTAGCCTACTCTCTCTAACAAACTTCCTCCATTCATTCCTGTCATTTGCTAATTGTTTTGCTTCAACCATTCCCTGTTCACGATTTGACACACATTCTGACATACAGACAAAATTATACTCCAAGGCTCCTGAGTGACACAGCAAGAGTTGTAAGAAAGTTCTTGATGCATGAGGGACGTGAGAAGGGTCCAGAGAATGTAGTCCCTTAACCCTGGACGTGACAATAATGATGGCCAACTGGGCTCCAGGACTTTCTGACTGACCTGCATGGAATATGGCTAGTTTAAAGTTTTGAAGATTGTGGCACATTTTCACAGTATATTCTGGCTATCATTAGACGATTTTATATAATTTAGGAACGATCTGTGGGAATTATGAGGGTAAAGATTATCTCAACTCATCCTCTGACTTCAATATACTCTTCCTAATATGAATAACATCGTCTACTAGTAGCCAGAAAACTGAAATGAAATGCGTAATCGTATCTTTTGAGGGTTAGGCCTAATGCTGCTACCACATGGAGTTTGGACTAGCATATACCACATCCACAGGCGTACGAAGACAAATATGGAAACACTCGTGCAGACAGGAAGAAGAGAGATACACAGAAAAAATAGATACCGGTACACCAATGAAAAGTAAAAGACGATTCGCTATAAATATATAAGAGACAAAAGCGTGAGAAAGAGAATAGATAGACCTAAGAAGCAAACATAAGTCTTGACAATAGGCTGACATCGTCAGACAATAATCAGAGGTAGAAGGAGGAATGCATTAAAATGACAGTGAATGGAAGACGAATGAATGGAAAGAGTGAATGAGGAGATCTACGATAAACACAATGAAAACAAAATCTAGAATTTGGCAAGTTAAACAGAAGAGAGAAAGATAAACTAAACAAAAACAGTGATGAAGTGAAAGAATATACCTACATGAAAGTTCATAGTTCATAGTTATTTACCGTACTTAATTGTACATTGATATGAATAATAATTACTAAAATATATATTGGTTGAGTCTGCTGAGCCTAAGCCCCTTCACAGACACGTAAAAACCTGTAGAATACAGCAACAAATGGCAGAGGATGAATGCATAATCGCAAGTAAATTAGTGGACACGTATACATAATATAGTTAAGGTACATGCGAGGGACGAATTAGCTAATTGAATCCAGCAGGAACCTTCAAAACCCAGATTGACACACACACACACACACACACACACTGACACACACAGCATAGGAAAGTGGAATTCACTCCCAGAGAAAGTAGTGTGTGCCAAGAGTATAAGCCAATTCAAAGTTAAATATGATATGAGTTTGGAAGACGGGACATCACGAGCTTAGGCTCACTCCTGTAAAATTACAATTAGGTAAATACAATTAGGTAAACACACACACACACACACACACACACACACACACACACACACACACACACACACACACACACACACACACACACACACACACACACACAGCCCGTAGCCTAGTAGGTAGAGCTCTCGTCTCACACACGAGGGGTCGGGGGTTCAATCCCCGGCCGGGCGGAGACAAATTGGGCTTGTCTCCTTTCATGTGTTAGCCTCAGTTCACCTAGCTGTAAATAGGTACCTGGAATAAGTGGACGACGTTGTGACGTCCCATCTGGGGTTGGCAAAAATGGTACAAGGCGAGATGGGTATCATATGGTTCACCTAAGCTGATGGCTACCTAAGCCTTCGGGCGAGACGGTACCGTCTATAGTGAGAATGGTACCATACAGATCCACCCTAAGCCTTCGTTTCCGATGTCGCCAATTGGCTAAAATACAGACTACACACACATCCACAGCCATTCCAACGATACATATAACACCTACACATATAGGAGGCGGGAAATAACGAGCATGCTCACTCCCGCAATATAACTAGAGTAAGTACAACTAGAGTAAGTACACACACACACACACCATAGAACATAAAAGCAAAAAAAAACAAAAAAAAAAAATGGTGTAGTAAAAGTTAGACCAATATAATATGGACACAAATACCAGCCTGGAACGCAGTGAAAAGTAATAAAAACGGACGACCATGACGCAATAACCAAATAACACTGTAGCAAAAATTGAAAACTATTAAAATATATATATACATATTGGTAGGTTATACCGGTAACAAATTTGCTAGCACTCCAGAATTCAGATCGTATTTTTCGCGACGTGCTGTTCCGAAATGTACCGTATGTGTCGTTGCTATAGTTTTCAATATTTCGAGTATTATTCGTATTTTCGTATTTTCTACACACACACACACACTATCATACTCACTCACTCTATCTCTCTCTCTCATACTCACTCACACACACACCCACACACTATCCTTCTCACTCTCTCTCCCGCACGTATTTACATATAGTTACATATATATGCTGACCATATAAACCTTACAATCCAAGCAAGGTGGTTAGGACCTACCGGGTAATTCTATTAGAAATACCCGAACCTCAAATAAAGAAAAGTGGAAGAAAAAGATAGCACAACGAAGAGAGAGAGAGAGAGAGAGAGAGAGAGAGAGAGAGAGAGAGAGAGAGAGAGAGAGAGAGAGAGAGAGAGAGAGAGAGAGAGAGAGAGAGAAGCCTAATGGAACAGAACAAATTTTGCTCGCTTCTATTTTCCCACACAACGCTGGAGGCTAGAAAAATATAAAGCAAAAGGAGAGAGAGAGAGAGAGAGTGCGAGTGTGTGTGTGTGTGTGTGTGTGTGTGTGTGTGTGTGTGAGCGAGAGTGTGTGAGTGAGTGTGTATGTGTGAGTGAGTGTATGTGTGAGTGAGAGTGTATGTGTGAGTGAGTGTATGTGTGAGTGAGTGTGTCTGTGTGAGTGAGTGTCTGTGTGAGTGAGAGTGTGTGAGTGTATGAGTGAGAGTGTGTGTGAGTGAGAGTGTATGAATGAGTGTGTGTGTGAGTGAGAGTGTGTGTGTGAGTGAGTGTGTGTGTGTGAGTGAGTGTCTGTGTGAGTGAGAGTGTATGTGTGAATGAGAGTGTGTGTCTGTGAGTGAGAGTGTGTGAGTGAGTGAGAGTGTACGTGTGAGAGTGTACGTGTGAGTGAGAGTGTATGTGTGAGTGAGAGTGTATGTGAGTGAGTGTGTGTGAGTGAGTGAGTGTGTGAGTGAGTGTATGTGTGAGTGAGTGAGAGTGTATGAGTGAGTGAGAGTGTATGTGTGAGTGAGTGAGTGTGAGTGAGAGTGTATGTGTGAGTGAGAGTGTGAGTGAGAGTGTATGTGTGAGTGAGAGTGGGAGTGTATGTGTGAGTGAGAGTGTGTATGTGTGAGTGAGAGTGTGTGTGAGTGAGAGCGTATGTGTGAGTGAGTGTGTGTGAGTGAGAGTGTATGTATGAGTGAGAGTGTATGTGTGAGTGAGAGCGTATGTGTGAGTGAGTGTGTGTGAGTGAGAGTGTATGTATGAGTGAGAGTGTATGTGTGAGTGAGAGCGTATGTGAGTGAGAGTGTGTATGTGTGAGTGAGAGCGTATGTGTGAGTGAGAGCGTATGTGTGAGTGAGTGAGAGTGTGTGAGTGAGTGAGTGTGTGTGAGTGAGTGTATGTGTGAGAGTGTGTGTGAGTGAGTGTGTGTGTGTGTGTATGTGTGAGTGAGAGTGTATGTGTGAGTGAGAGTGTATGTGTGAGTGAGTGTATGTGTGAGTGAGAGTGTGTGAGTGTGAGTGAGTGAGTGTGCATGCGTGCGTGCGTGTGTACGCTAATGTACCGTACTGGTATGTGCCGAATTCCAAATTGACCACTTGCGAGTTTCAGGCTATAAGGAAGTTGGAACCGTAAACATCGATACAATACAGAAATGCTATAATAATGTAGGCTTCTGATGGATACAAAGCATGTAGAATTTGTTATTATGTAGCCTATTTATATATATATACTACGACCGTATTTTAGCGGATAATGTTGTTTAATATCGATATCTACAGCTCCAACTTCCTTGTAGCCTAAAACTCGCAACTGGTTACTTGACTAGGCCTAAACCAGCAACATATTGAACATTGTGTACCGTGAAAGCTAATCCAGCATCATAACTGTATCAACTAACTAATTATAACTAAGCATTTTTTTGTTTCAATATCAAAGTTAACCCTTTCAAGATTATGACGCATTTTGACAATGTATTCTGGCTATCATTACATGAAGTGAGGGCTGGTCCTATCCAGAGTGAGGTTTGGTATCCTCTACCCAACCTTAGCTGTTTCTGTTTCTCTTTTACTGTTCTACTTTTCCTTCTGGGGGCAGGGGGTTATGAATCCTCTTCCACTGGTATAATTTTCCTACTCTACAAGACAGAGAAACGGACAAGAGAACACGAAAGTGGTCCCGGACCCGGAGAATAGGAATTTTAAATGTTGTTTCTATTCGGGCTCCGTCTCGTGTCGGCAACCCTCAGCAATAGGGTATGTGCCTGAGTATATATACATACCGGTACATACATATACAATTACAGTAGACATCATTACACGATTCAAAACAATTATAAGGGTAAAGACTTTCAATAAACCCTCTGACTTCCATGTACCCTTCCTAATCTGAATAAAATTGTCTAATAATAGCCAGAAATCGGAAAAGAAATGCGTCATCGATCGTATCTTCTAAGAGTTAAGCATATACCAAGTTTTGCTTTCAAGATTAATGGTAATTCCTTGAGGATTATGACGCGTTTTGACAGTTTATTCTGGCTATTATTAGAATATTTTACTCAGAATAGGAAGGGTAGCCTACAGTATATGGAAATCAGAGGAATAATCGAGATTGTATTTACCCTTTATATTACCGTACCACAGATCCTTCCTAAGTTGTACGAAATCGCCTACTGTTAATCAGAATAAACTACTAATAAACCTCTCAATGGGTTAAGCACACACGGTGACACACCGTAAAATATGTTTGACCCACACTGTCAAAACTATGGGTTTCAAGAAAATATGAAAAAGGTCATTCTAGTGTCCATAATAATTTAACCTTAAGAAGGTATAGGCCTATTATGTTAAGGTGACAAACTTATGTCACTATATGTATAATGTATAGGCTAAGGAATTATAAAGGTACCTCATATTATATGTATTAGTTTATTAGTAGAGTATATTTTATATATATACAGGATATATTGATGTTATTTTACTTTATTATATACGGAAGGTATCATATGTATTTTGACATATTCGCTGGCCTGTGCGCATCATGTACTTTTGTTGTTCTTTGCCGCCACGTCACTTTGACACTTGGCGCTGACAATACAAGCATCCCAGCAGCTCGGCGTTTCTTTTATCCTCACACACGTGCCCACACAGCTCACATCTAGCCAACAAGATGGCATCAGCTCTAACAGGTTATGGGCCCAGGCACAGACTAGTGTTTGATGGAGATGGAGATAAATATGAAGTGTGGGAAGCAAAATTCCGAGGTTACCTGACCACCAAGAAGCTCGACGGCGGCGTCCTGACGGAAACCTAGCCGGATTCAAGTAAGAATAAAGAAGTGTATGATTCAATTGCTGGATGACAGAAGTATAGCCCTGATTCTTAGAGATGCAGTAGACAAGGGCAAGGAAGCTTTGGAGATTTTAAAGGTGGGGGCTCATGGGTTAAGATAAACATGGAATGATAATCGCCAAGCTGTACATAATTATCTTGCAAAACGCAATGGCACTGAAATAATTATTAACAATGGTATAAAGGATTTGTGGATCGTCTATACCGGGCCTATGACGTCACAAGAGTGTAAGTCCACCACCCAGTCTAGGATAAGGATACTGGTGTGACGTCACTATGACGTCACAGACCCGGTATAGACGATCCACAAAATCCTTTATACCATTGTTAATAATTATTTCAGTGCCATTGCATTTTGCAAGATAATTATGTACAGCTTGGTGATTATCATTCCATGTTTATCTCAACCCATGAGCCCCCACCTTTAAGAAGTTATTATCTGGGCGCAAGCAAACCAAGAGTGATTTCCCTATGCTAAGAGGTTAACAACACTCAAGTTAGGTGGTGACGAAGAGTTGATAGACTACATCATACGGGCAGAACCGGCGGTAGCAGCATTGAAGAAAGCAGGAGAAGAAGTAAGTGAGAGCATGGTTATAGCAATGGTGCTCAGTGGACTTCCTTCAACATACGATACGTTTAGCACCGTGGTGGAACAACGGGAGAAGGAAATAACCTTTCAAGAGTTTAAGAAAGCCCTGATGAACTATGAAGAATCGGGAAAGTTGAGAAGCTCACGTGAGGAAGAAAATTTGATGAATGCAAGCAGTGATAGAAGCAGATACATAGTAAAATGTTACGAGTGTGGGAAGCCAGGCCACAAGTTCTACCAGTGTCCCAAGAGAGCAAACAATTATCACGAGAAAAGAACCAAGTGGTGCAGCCAGTGCAAGTCCAACACCCACAACACACATCTGTGTAGAAGGAGAAATGCAGCCACAGCACACACAGTACACAGTGAGGGAAATAAAGTAGTGGGAGGAGGCAGTAGTGACGAAGGTGACGGCACCCACAACTTCGTATTCCAAGTCAGCACACAACCAGCTAGAGCTAACAAGGCAGGTACCAATGCTTTGTTAGTAGACAGTGGTGCATCAGTGCACATTATAACAGATAAATCTAAATTTGTTAGATTTAACAAAAACTTTGAACCAGACAAACAAATAATGCAACTAGCAGACGGGAGTAGGCAAACTGGAACTGTATTAGGCAGTGGTGATGCTAGTGTGATGCTGCATGATATAAATGGTGAGCCAAAGGAAATGGTAATGAGAGATGCTTTATATACTCCAGCATATAAGTCTGATATTCTCTCTGTTCCAGCTGCCACAAGAAAAGGTGTTTGTGTAAATTTTGAACCAGATCATGCAGAGCTAGTGACCTCAGACGGCTCGGTATTCTATGTGGAACGGCAAGGTAATTTGTATTTCATCAATAATGTTAGAAACACTCAGGTAAAAAGTACCCGCACAACAGAGGAGTGGCATAAGGTTCTGGGTCACTGTAATATTAAGGATGTTACGAAACTTGAGAAGACAGTAGAAGGTATGCACATTTCTGATGACAGAGAAAATTTTAATTGTGAAACCTGTATTTTGGGAAAAAATTAGTAAATTTAGAAATAAGGAACCAGATGCAAGAGCTACAAAGAATTTAGAATTAGTACATAGTGACTTAGCTGGTCCAATGAATGTAGTTGGTAGGGGAGGATTTAAATATGCAGTTTCATTTGTAGATGATTATTCAGGAATCTTTATGGTTTACCTACTGAAAAAGAAGAGTGATACCGGTACTTTGTCGGCCACAGAGAGGTTCTTGGCTGATAGTGCCCCTTTTGGCTCGGTAAAACGTATGCGGACTGACAATGGTGGTGAATATGTGTCCAAAGAATGTAGGCCTCTTATGGTGAAACACAAGATTAAGCAGGAGTACTCAGCCTCCCATTCCCCACATCAAAATGGCACCGCAGATCGTTCTTGGAGAACTCTATGTGAAATGGCAATGTGTTTGTTGCTGGAAGCTAATTTACCCAAGATGATGTGGCCATATGCCATGAAAGCTTCCGCATACATAAGGAATCGCTGTTTTAACCCAATAACAGGCAAGACCCCTGTAGAAATGTTGACTGGGAGAAAACCAAACTTAAGTAATATGCATATATTTGGCACAGTATGTTATGCATACACCCAAAATTGTAAGAAGTTAGATGCCCGTTGTGAAAGGGGAGTATTCGTGGGCTACGATGGGCAGAGCCCAGCTTATCTTGTGTATTACCCAGACAAAAAGGAAGTTAGGAGAGTGAGATGTGTGAGATTTACAGACAAGTATGATGTAGAAATGCCAAAGCCTGTAACCTATGAGACTGATAGTGATAATGATATGGTATGTCCTCCCAAATCACAAGACCATCAGCCAACCAAGAAGTATTTAGATGAGACAAAGAATAAGAGTGAGACTAGTAGAACAAACATTGACGAGGGAAATCAAAGGAAAAACCCTCCGAGAATGAGAAATCCACCCAGCCATTTAAAAGATTATGTTGTGGAGAGAGATGATGGTGATGATGAATTGGCAAGATATACTACTGATTATTGTCATAAAGTATGTGAGGCCCCAAGTACTTATTTAGAAGCTATACAATCCCCAGAGTCACATTTATGGCAAAAAGCTATGGAGGAAGAGATTGATGCTCTAACAGAGAATGGCACTTTTAAATTAACAACATTACCTGAAGGTAGATCAGTTGTAGGAGGCAAGTGGGTTTTTACAGTGAAAAATGACCCAAGTAATGGGGAGAGATACAAGCAAGATTTGTAGCCAAGGATTTTTCCCAAGTTCAAGGCATAGACTACCATGACACTTTTTCCCCAACAGCCAGACTCACTTCACTGAGAATGTTACTACAAATAGCTGTACAGAATAATGTTGTAATTGATCAGATGGATGTAAAGACAGCATATCTGAATGCAAATATTGACTGTGAGATCTACCTTGAGCAACCGGAAGGGTTTGCGAAGGCTCATGAAAATGGAAATAAGCTAGTCTGTAAAATAAAGAAATCTCTATATGGTCTAAAACAAAGTGGCAGAAATTGGTATAACTTGTTGCATGGTAGTCTAGTTGAGGAAAGGTTTGAACAATCCCAAACAGACCATTGTGTATATCAAAGGATAGATAAAAACTCTACTGTATTAATTTTATTCTGGGTTGGTGATATAATCATAGTTGCTAGTAATAATGAGGTACTAAATTCTATCAAGGTGAGTCTGAGTAAGAAATTAAAAATGAAAGATCTAGGTAGACTGTCATGGTTTCTTGGCATTGAATTTGTATTTGATGACCATTGTATATTAATGAACCAGAAAAAGTACTGTGAGAACATTCTAGAACGTTTCAGCATGTCAGACTGCAAACCTAAGTGTATTCCATGTGATCCTAGTATTACCGTAGTAAGATAACAGATAGTGAATCCAGCACACTAGACAATCCCAGACTCTATAGGAAAATAGTAGGGAGTCTAATTTACATTATGACTGCAACCAGACCCGACCTAAGTTTTGTGGTTACCAAGTTGTCTCAATGTATGTCAAAACCAACTGTAGCTCATCTTGGTTTAGCTAGACATGTATTGAGGTATATCAAAGGGACACTTGATTATGGTTTGATATTTTGTAAATCAGAGACAGGATTGAAATTGACTGGTTACTGTGATTCTGACTGGGGATCTTCGGAGGACAGACTTAGTGTTATGGGTTATTGTTTTAAGCTGAGTAGTCATGGTCCTCTTATATCTTGGAAATGTAAGAAACAAAGAGTAGTTGCTCTATCCACTTGTGAGGCAGAATATATAGCCATCAGTCATGCAGTGCAGGAATGTAATTTCTTATTATCAACTCTATGCAGATGTAACTGGATCCCAGAGAGATACTATGATATTATTTGTGGACAACCAAGGTGCAATTGCATTAGCTAAAAACCCAGTGTACCACCAAAAATCAAAGCACATAGATATTAAATATAATTTTGTTAGAAGTCAAGTAGAAAATGGAATTGTTAAACTTGTGTATGTACCATCAGATGAAAATGTAGCAGACATGTTTACAAAACCTCTCCCCAAGAGTAAACTCTCTAAGTTCAATGTAATCAGAGGGTGACTTCAGTTTGTGGGGGGCTGTTAAGGTGACAAACTTATGTCACTATATGTATAATGTATAGGCTAAGGAATTATAAAGGTACCTCATATTATATGTATTAGTTTATTAGTAGAGTATATTTTATATATATACAGGATATATTGATGTTATTTTATTGTATTATATACGGAAGGTATCATATGTATTTTGACATATTCGCTGGCCTGTGCGCATCATGTACTTTTGTTGTTCTTTGCCGCCACGTCACTTTGACACTTGGCGCTGACAATACAAGCATCCCAGCAGCTAGGTGTTTCTTTTATCCTCACACACGTGCCCACACAGCTCACATCTAGCCAACAAGATGGCATCAGCTCTAACATATTATATATATTACTAGTACAGTAATATAATGTAACACAAAAAAGCAAAACAGGGACGAAACAATATAAAGACAAAAGAAGTAGTAATATAGCCTACCCATCTTAATTATCATCCGATGATGATAATATTATTTTTGTCCCAGCTGAGGATAAATTGAATATCTATGTATCGATAGGCTACTTTTGTAAACAAAATATAAAAGTAGGCCTACCTTGTCTCTGCATTATATAAATACAATGTTTTTTCCAATCCGGGCGTAATTTTAAAATTCATTCGCTCCATAAAAACAGGCAGAGTTAGATTGATAAACTTGGGGTAAAAAATTACGCTTACCACCATGCTTTGTTCAACTTAATATAGAACAAATACTTCCCAGTAAGAAATATAGACTACTGCAGTTAGCCTTAAATAAAACATTTTCTTCTAATACTACCTGTACAGAAAAAACAAATATTCATGGTATTAAGGAGGGAGGAGGTTGGTTTTTTAGACCCTCTTCTACCTCGTGTTTAACCCCATTAGTTTTTTATATTTGAAGACGTTCGGCCCATTAGTTTGGCGATTTTAACACCTTTCGCCCTATTTCGGTATCAATTTTAAGACTTTCGTACCATTTAGCTGTCAATTTTTTCCTGGCGAGCGATAGCGAGCCTGTAATTTTAAGACGAGTCGGCTTTATATAAATTTATCTTGAAGGGGGTCTAGGGGCTGTGTTTTAAGTTTTGATAGAGGTCTAGCGAAGAAACCAATATATATAATAATACAAAATAGAACAAAAAATAACCACAACGATACCCCTTAAGTGCTAACACCTCTCACAATACAGTGATAATTAACCAATGCCAGATTCAGGCTATAAGAAAGCTGGAGCAGTAAACATCGATATGAAACTGAAAATGCCCTGAAATACAATAATAATGTAGGTGCTTAATGGTTTGGAAGTACGTTTTTTTTTTTTTTTTTTTTTTTTTGGGGGGGGGGGGGGTTTTGAAGGGCCGGAGGATCCGGAGACCCCTTTTCACCCTGCCGCGTGTTGAATTTGACCTTGTTTTATAAATGTAAGTCTAACTGTTTTAGCTGGAAAAGTCTGTTAAATAGGGATGTTTACAGCTCCAACTGTAAAATCAGGGAAAATAGGTTATCCTAAACTGAACAAGATGCGGAAATACACTTAGACTACCAGGCTAAGTGAGGTAGTCTCGTGGTAATTATAACGTGTCTGCCTCGTAACCCAATGGTTCCGAGTTCGATTCCCGCCCTGGGTAGCCTACAGATTTTCGGGAGGATATTTCAACATCTAATAATTAGGTTTAGGTGTTGGTAAAATTGTCAAGATGGTTGAAATTAAGATCGGAGCTACATATTAATTACCCTACTTAGTGTAAACAACACATCCTACACAACTTCCTTATAGCCTAGAACTCGAAAGTGGTAGGCCTAAATTACATACTCCTTCAACCAAGACCAATAATACATCTATTTATCTATCTATTTACTCAGGCCCAGTCCCCATTTTTTTTTCTACTTTTATTAAAAAAAAATACTGGGGGTGGCCGACTCGAGACAGAGCCCGAATAGGAAAAAAAAATGAACATACAAAAACAAAAACACAACTTCACACACATCTAGGTCACCCAGGAAAAGACCCAGAGACCAGGGATCACCAAGGTCACTCCAGCACTCCCCCGGCCCCCGACCTCCCGAAGAAGTTCCGGTCTGAGCAGGCAGACATGCAGCGAAGCCCTACTACCACAAGCCCGCCCATATACGGTACATAGGCTATACTGTAGTATTATTGGTCTTACTTTCAGCAACAACGTTTTATGCTGGGATCACACATTCCCGTATATGCTCTCGACTGCTCCCGTAAGAAGGTTTATTGGTAGTTGGCAACCGATTACGTAAAACGTAAGGGCATATTACGCAAAACGTAAGTGAAATTGTGTACAGTCTGGGGGGTTGGTACGCATGACGGGAGTAGCCACGCGGGTCGGGGAGGTGCTGGGCGCAGGCTAGGCCGCGCCGTATCTTTTGAAATGCAAATCACGGTCGTGGCTCGCGCTCCCGTATGTTAAAAGTCGGGAAATTTTACGACCGTCCGGGCCATCACGGCCGTCTGACGGGAGCAGCCCCGTCAGACGTAAAACGCTCTGCCGTCAGACGTAAGCGGCTCCCGTCAATCGTAAAAAATTCCCGTCAAACGGGAAAGTTTACATTCGTCCGGGCGCATCTGGCAACAGCGCCGCACTGCGGGTTGGCGGGAAGACGCGGCAACGTTGTACGGGGGGGTATATAAGGACCGGCGGGACGCATTGCCGTCACACCTCTCACCACACCGCAAGAAGCAACCACCACCACCTCCAGCCAACCCTGCCACCCTGCCACCCTCTGCACGCTTCACCTGCCCTGCCGTCCGTCACCATGCTGAAGAGAACATGAAGAAGGCCAGGAAGCCTTCCCCTGCCCCCTCGAAGCCTGCCACCTCTCCGCCTGCCCCTTCGACGCCTGCCACCTCTCCGCCTACCACCTATCCGGCTGTCTCCTCTCCGCCTGCCACTTCTCTTCCTGCCACCTCGTCCACCTCGGCTGACCCCGATGAAATTGTGATCAACGTCGGCGAGAGTGCAGAGGTCATGGAGGATGTCGTCGAGGATGAGGTGGACAGTGATGACAACGACAACGAGGCGGACGACCATGCCGTTGCACCTTCCGGCGGCGAACAGCAACAACAACTAGCAAAACGCCGCCGGAAGAGCACCAACATTATCCTGCCGGAGGAGACGGAGCGAATGCTGGGAGAATGGCTGGAGTTCGAGGTGCCTTATCTATATGATAAGGGTGATCCCAGGCACAAGCAGAAGGACCACATTGAACATGTTTGCGTGGAGAAGGCAGCCAGTCTGGACACCCCCATCGCCACCAAGGACTTGAAGACGTGGTTCTCCTCTCTCCGCTCCAGGTTCGGCAGGCTCTCCAAGCAGAAAAGTGGTGATGGGGCCCGCAGGATGACGGAGAGGGAGAAGTGGATCGTCACCATGTTTAGCTTCCTGAAGGCACACATCGTGCGCCAAAGGAAGCCCCGGACACTTGGTATGCCTCAGGTACGTGTATATTTTTTATGTTTGCCAACCCTTTCACTATTAATTCGACAACCACATCCAGGTGTCAATATTTTCCTGGCGAGCGATAGGAAGCCTAGAGGTTTGGCGTCCTCAGGACAGTGACAGGTTTTTGTCTTTTTCTGAATTATTTTGCTTATAATGATGCAAATATTTGTTTTCAATTTATCTTGTTCACTTAAGTTTATAGCCTTATATATATATATATATATATATATATATATATATATATAACCTAATGTATAACAAAAAATTGTGGTATTCTGGGAAGCCTAATATGTTCAAAGTTATTGTTGCTATTATGGTGTGAACTGATGAAATCTTTAGTACCCGTACCGTACTTTACCATAACTATATATAACCTATATATATATATATTACCTAACATTTTTGTTAATGAAACACATAATAACAATGGTGTGGCCATTCCTGCCCTTTTGTAGTTCCCAGATTCCAACCCAGACCTACGTGGTTGACAAAGACTGTCTTTGTCTGTGTTTGGACAGACGGGGTGTGCCAACGATTGTCCGGAAACGGTCGAGGTAAGTCCTAAAAAGTCCCAAGACATACGGCCTCAGTTACGCAGGTCTTGTGGGGGCGTGGTATGGGCGTGGCCTGTGTTTCCGCAAATCGGGCAGCCCATGCGGACTAACGGGGACATGCTTACGCAAGTCGCAAACACGTACGTAGTTCATTACGACTGACGTAACAATGGCCCCGTCACGGTACTTCTGTCGGGAAAATGCAATAATCGTGGTGATACGGGCGTACACGGCCGGACTACGCCCGACAGAACAAGAAATTGGCGATTACGCCTGACGGGAGCTGTCGGGAGCAATATACGGGAATGTGTGATCCCAGCATTACCTTACATTCCCAAGAGTGCTGGGGCTTGTACTCAAGGATGATCAAGAACAAATATCATAGATAGGTAGCGGTGGTTTTGCGGTACTTCCTTTTATCTCCTGCTTCAGAACTCATAATTATATTGACAGACAGACGCCTTGATGCCCGAGGGGGTTGCCACGAATTTATCTTGAAGGGGGGTCTAGGCGTTTTTTTTTTTTTTTTTTAAGCTTGATGGAGGTCTAGCGAGGATACTACAAAATGGATAAATAAATATATAAACATAAAAAATAAATAAAACAATAAATAACCACTACCCCCTTAAATGCCATAACTCGACATTGAGCGGATTCCTCACAAATAAATTATAGAGTTCTCCTGAAACATGACACGTTGAGTATCTTACTAGGCTACCAAATATTTTCCCTAGAGGATATGTACGGTGGCGCTAATAAGTCATATCTCAACTATCATTACGTTTGTCTCTATGTTGTATTAATGTCTGTCAGATGTTGCATTGGGTGGGTAAGTGTAGGAACATGCATGTATATCTCACTCGAAATGAATAAATAAAGTTTTAGACATTGTTGATATCAATTATTGATTGAAATTTATTTGGTGCCGAGACATCACTTATTAGCCCAACTGTACCGGTACCGGTAATTCAAATTATGTGCAGTTAAGTGTCAATGTTGTTTTAAAGGTTTACTAAAATAATAATATTAGTGGTACCGGTACCTAACCTAACTTGCTGTACGCAGCCTGACCTAAATTAACCCAATTTAATTTAATGTAACCTTGAATGGACGAAACATTAGCGAAAATAGTTACCCTCCAGTGAAACAAGGCAACGTCGGTAATTTACAATGGAAGTTTTGCGGCTTTATTACTAATATTTTTGTCCAAACTTGCAAAATACACTTGCATAGGCCTTTCGATTCAAGACACTGAAATGTACGAAAAAATTATAAAACAAAGATTTTGTTTTTCCCTTTTTAATTACGGAAAAACCTCACTCAACCTTTCCTACATGGCCTATTATCGATCCCAATCTCCCATTATAGGTGTACGCAAGGGTGAACGATAACAGTACCGGTACTGTATTTAACCCCTTCTATACCGGCGACGTCTTATATATTTTGTGCAGTTTAGAAAGGGCCTCCAGCAATTAACAGGCTTCGAACTATCACATTTAACCCTATTTACTACCACATATCCTTATTAAACTACACACAATCTCTAAATATAGCTAGAATGAAATTGACAAACGTCTCCGGTGCAGAAAGGGTTAAGAAAGGCAAAGTTAGGTTTAGGTTATTCTAAAGCTAGAAAATAAACAATAGTATTTTTTGGTTGAATATTATTTTTGTTTTCTATGTGAGTGAGGGAGACAAAAGGCAGAACTGTCGGTAGCGAGTGCCTCCCCCAGAGTTGAAAGAGTGACAGGGCCAAAATCAAAGGACGTTCGAGCCAAAATGCCTGGACACGCGGAGTTTGAAGCAATTTAAGTCATAGGAAGAGGGAAAGACTGATTAAAGCCGTGAAAGTCTAAAGGCCACAACACATGTCCAATCCAACATGACAGGCCTATTTGAAGCTAATATTAAGTGTATGTTCGGATAGTTTGACGGTTTGTTCAGGCCTGTCAAAGTATTTTCAAACTTTTACAAACCCCCGCATACGCTCAAATTGCCTGTAGTACTGATATATGACAGGTCGAACTGAGCGTGTAGGACTATGCAAGGCCTTTCTGAAATATGCCAAGATCAGCTGTTGTAGGCCTACGGTTGGCCAAATAGGCTAAGTCGTGTCGTCGCTGTCATTACGTTTTGCTCGATGTATGCTATATTAATATCTGTCAGATGTTGAATATGGTGCGAAAAGATAGGAACATGTTTGTATGTCTCACTCGAAACGATAAATTAAACCTTAGATAGTGCTGATACCAATTATTGATCGAAGTATATTTGGTGCCGTGCATGATTATTTGTCCAACTGTACTAAGATATAATAAGCTTGAGTTTATACTATAATGGAGGTACCGGTACCTCGATAATTATGTTATATATATTATACAATCTATATGTTTATGACCCATACATCATACCTATATATGCCATTACCGGCGCAAATTAGTATTTACCGATACCTAGCCTATTAAGAAAAGGCTTGCACCCATGTTTTTCCATTTTTTTCCTCAAGATTTTGATAAATTAGTGTTTTTCCGGTTTTGATGTAATTCCAGCGTGGGATACAAGATCCCCCCCCCCCCCCCAAGCGGACCTATTCCCTGTGAGAGGGACAACCCGAGCCAGTTTAGTGAAGGACTTACAGGATTGACCACTCAATTTACGATCCGTCCGACTTCGAGGCCCTCTGTGCATCTTGTTAGCACTATTTTTCTACAGTGGTCTTCGGCTAATCCATCCACTAACCTGCACCCTTAGGTAAGCAGTACGGATTTTTATCAGGTTTACTCCCCTAGACAGGTTGCCAACCAAGGCTGACGAGTCCCATCCACCCGGATTTGTATAAGGTTGTCTCCCCTACTGTATATGAGTTGCCGACCAAGGCTAACGAGTCCCATCCACCCGGAAATTATTTTTATCCACCGGATTTTTTTTTTTTTTTTTGGCTCTTTTTTTTCTGTTTTTTTTTTAGCATATATTGACCATGAAATTAATGAAAGCATAAATGAAGACGTTTGTAAACAACAAGGATGACCGAATGAGCTCGGGGAGTGATGGGACTGCATTATTTTTGTTTTTCAGTAATATCGGGTTTTATGAATGTGATCAATATTATTCTCGGTAAAAGTTTATCACCAACCATTTACGAGTTTTTCAGGTAATTTGTTGTTGTTTTTAATGTTTTATTTGATATACACTTCCTTAATACCGAGGACCGTCGCATTCTAGTATTTTCAACATTAGCCTAACCTAACCTAACCTAACCGAAAACTAACCTGTCTCGCTGACGTCTAAACCCAGCTCACGTTCCCTGTTTATGGGTGCGCGACGGTCTAAACGCAGCTCACGTTCCCTGTTTATAGGTTCGCGATGGTCTAAACCCAGCTCACGTTCCCTGCGTTATGGGTGAACAATCCAACAGTTTCTCGTATTTCACTTATAGTGATTTTAGTATAACTCCATTTCTATGTCACAAAAGTTTTTGACATATTTGAAGACAGATATGGAATCTATATGCTCTAAACATCATATTAAAATTAGTTTCAACCCTCGGCAAAACCTATTAAAAAACCGGTAACAACATGTCTACCAATAATGTCTGCCTACCGTAAAACAGTTGTCAAGAATCTCTTACAGACGGCGCGGCTTTCAGCGACGCCATTTTTTCGTCAACTGGAGAGCTCTATCCCTCAACTTTTTTAATCCTATCACGCCATCTGCCAAGACGTATGTGTCTTCGCGCGAACTAGTTATTAATTCGCGCGAATGCGCCTACGCTCGAATATTAATTCGCTCAAAGTGTCCACATACCGTACCAGGTACTAGCGACATATACTAGGTGTTATCTGAGGGCTACTTAAATTGCATCCCACGTACTGGGTACTAGGGACATATACTAGGTGTTAGGTGAGGGCTACTTTTGTATCTCACTTACTGGGTACTAGTGACGATAATTATAGGGAATAGGCTCGCAGCCTTATTATACATAATTTATTAGGGACAATGTAGGTCTATGGAATTCTTATACAGTACTCGTGTATATAATCCACTGTGGGAAAATAATTTTGATCACATTTATAAAACCCGATATTAATAGAAAAAACGCCCATTCCAATCAATCTCAGAGCTCTTTCGGACATCCTCACTGTTTGCAAACGCCTTCTTTATGCAGTGTACCGGGTAATCGATATTTACCCCTTGCTGGCAACATAGATGACGATTTCAATAATTCATGGGGGGGTGAGGGGGGCAAATCCCCCCTCAACCCATCGTGTATCCCACATTGGAATTATAACGAAGACCATGAAAACACTAATTTCTCAAAATCTGGAGGAAAAAAAATGAAAAATAAGGGTGCGAGCTTATACCCTATAATTACCTGCATTGTTGCCCAACCAGGCAAGCGGGGGTGTGGGGGCGGCAGCCCCCACCCATAATAGGTTAGGTAAGGTTGTTAGGTTAGGCTAATGTCTTCTCAAACTTGACTCCATTTTTATGATGCAGTTTTTACCACCATACACTCCCTGCTGAATAGCAAGGCTAGGGTGGGTGCCCTGATGAATCAGCGACTTAGTGAATAGTTGCAACAGATTGCTAGATCGCGCCGTTCACCAACAGCACTGACATCTGCCAATAACTCACTGGCTGGCCCGAGGCTCGAACCATCAACTTCACGGTTAGCAGGCGAACACTCTACCAATCGAGCTACGGCCTGTGGCCGTTAGCAGTTTTACCCAACCAGCGGTGGTGTGGGGACATAATACTGGATAGGTTAGGTAAGGTTGTTAGGTTAGGCTAGTGTCTCCTCAAAGTTTACTATTTTTTATAACATAGGCTATTACCCACTCCACCCCGTGGAATCCGTCAAATCCGAGCCAACTTTCGTCAAAAGTTTGCTCGTTTTTTTTAAAGTATCGGGTTTTACGGGTCTCGAAAATGCAAAAACCCGAGCCAACTTTTATTTACAAATGCGCAATATATACGCTTCTTACCCCTCAATTTCCCTATTCTTCATAGTCCTTCCCACTATCGGGGGCTGTGTTTTTAGATTTTTGGATAATGGGTAAATACTTATTTCCATGATATATTTTTATCATAGAAAGTTTATAAACAATAAAAATAACCAATAAAAAATAACCTTGAAAATAGCTGTGGTGTGTCTCGTTAATATCGACAGTTAGCTTAATGACAAGGGATCAGGTGGTAGGTATGGAATAAAGTAAGTACCGGTAGGCCTACTATATAATATATTACCTGGTAGGTAGCCTAAGGGTTCGTCTTGTATCCCACGACCACGTACTAGGTACTACGGACATGTTGTAGGTGTTAGGTGAGGATTAGTCTTGTATCCAATGTAGTAGATCTAGGTTACTGGGAATTTATTATTTCCAAAACAGCTACGTTTTCGATAAATCGGGTTTCATGGGTTTGCAATTTGGGAAAACATGACCCAATTTTCGAAATTACGTGACTCCCTTTTTTCCACTCTTCAAACTCGCAACATCCCAGCCAACTTTGGCCAAAACTTGGGTCGGGTTTTTGAAAAATCGGGTTTTAGGAGTTTCTAAATCAAGGCAACTCCACCAAAATATCGAAATAACGTCACTGTCGTTTTGTACTCTAAAAAATCGCAAAATCCGAGCCAACTTTTGCCAAAACTTGGCTCAGGTTTTGGAAAAATCGGGTTTATGGGTTTGTAAATCAAGAAAACAAGAGCCAAATTTCGAAATTAGGTTACAGTCTTTTTCAACTATAAAAACTCGCAAAATCCGAGCCAACTTTTGCCAAAACTTGGCTCGGGTTTTCGAATTCTTGGGTTTTATGCCTTTCCAAAACCTATAAACACTAGCCAAGTTTTGCTATAATACGATATTATCGCCGTTTTACGCATTTAACTCCTCCTTTTCCCTGACCTTCATAGCCCTCCCCACTATCGGGGAGGCGTGTCTTAAGATCATTGGATAATGAGGAAAACGGGTTTTCCGAGGTTTGTAATTAAATACAAACACTATATATTAATGAAAACTAACAGATTCCAGAAATAAAATCCATGGGAAAATTTGTGACATAAAAATTGAGTTTTTCCGTGATTTTGAGACGGTAATTACATGTACACCAACAAAGTATTGTTCATGAAAGTGATAAAACACTGATAATCATCGATGGGGCCCGTAACTGGTTGGTCATAAACTAATACCTTATTCTCCCACAGTGGATTATACATGAGTATAGTAGCCTATAAGGATTCCATAGACCTGCATTGTCCCTAAGGACCCTAATATATTATGATTTATAATAGGCCTAAGGCGGCGAGCCTTTTCTGAATAATTATCGTCTAGAAACATTGGCACATTAACACACACACAAATTAACATACACATTAACATACCAACACATTAGGCCTAAATAACAAATAAATATATTTATCACATGAACACCATTATTGCACTAAACATTGGTATCCTCAGTGACGGTCTGCATTGCCATAACATCATTCTAAAGGCCCCATACACGCTCAGTCAGCTCACTCAGTCCATTTGCCTCAGGTCAGCTTGCACAAAAATTGCTCAGGTAGAAGTGACAGTGACCTGCGCCAACTAGAGTTGTGCAAAGTGACCTCACACATTATTCAGTCCATCAGGCATCAGTTCGACTGAGACAATGAACAAGGAGGACATGGCAGCTCTGCTCGGCGAGGAGTTGATGCTGTTGGGTGTGTGCGCTGTGGTCGTGTACAAAAGGAAGAACAAAATAAATAGAAGAAAATGGACGAAGGATTGGCTGCTAAAACGAGATCAGTTCACACATACGAATCTGTTACAGGAGCTACGACTACAGCCAGGAGACTGGCATAACTACCTCAGAATGGATGAAGAAACATATCGTAATCTCCTGTCAATAGCTTCTTCAAGGATAGAAAGCATGGATACCTGCATGAGAAGAGCCATAACACCCCATGAACGACTCACTGCAACACTTAGATATTTAGCAACAGGACGTTCATATGAGGATCTCAAGTATTCGGCTGCTATTTCTGCACAGGCTCTCGGCAAAATTATTCTTGATACCTGCCGCACTATTTTAAATGCATTGCAGCCGGATTATGTGAATGTACTGTATGTGTTGCGAGCCGTGCCATAGTTAGTAGAGCTTCGGCTGCTAATCAAAGGGTCGGCGGATCGAGCCCTCACTGTCAAAATGTTATTGGTAGATGTCAAGCCCGGGCAATTTGACCTAGCAAATCGTAACAAACGCCTAATTCATGGCCACCCCGGTAATTCTGCATAACTACTACTCCTGCTATTTTATGTTTAATTTGTTTTATTTGTGTATGTTAATGCTTTGTAAGTGTGTATTTTCTATTTAGAAATTGAGGAAAGAATAATTTATTAGCATTTGTATTAATTGTAATTCCGATACCTCGACAATCTAGGGGAGAGTTTGGGAATGCGGGGTTTTGGGTGGGGTAAACATAGGGGTATTATGGGAATAACTCTAAACATGTAATAAATACAATTGAAAAAACCCCAAAATGTTAAAATCCGAGCTAAGTTTTGGCAAAAGTTGGCTCGGATTTGGCCAATTTTCAGAGTCCAAAAAGGGCAAAATTGGATTTCGGAAATCGGATTACACCCTTTTTCAGCTGAAGAAAACTCCAAAGTGTTGACCAAACTTGGCTGGTGTTTGTCGAATTTTCAGAGTCCAAAATCACAGTAACCTCATTTTGAAAGTTGGCTGGAGTTTTCTTGTTTTTCACTGTTGAAAAAACTCAGTAAGAATGTGGTTAACATTAGCCTAACCTAACCTAACCTAACCTAGTATTATGGATGGGGGCTGCTGCCCCCACAACCCCGCTAAATCCATGATATCCGAGCCAAGTTTTGTCATTAACCTAACCAAATAACCTAACCTAACCCAATCTAGTATTATGGGGTTAACATTAGCCTAACCTAACCTAACCTAGTATTATGGGTGGGGGCTGCTTCACGCTAAATCCATGAAATCCGAGCCAAGTTTTGTCATTAAGCTAACCAAATAACCTAACCTAACCCAACCTAGTATTATGGGGTTAACATTAGCCTAACCTAACCTAACCTAGTATTATGGGTGGGGGCTGCTGCCCCCCCTCCCCCCCCCCCCCCCCTCACGCTAAATCCATGAAATCCGAGCCAAGTTTTGTCATTAAGCTAACCAAATAACCTAACCTAACCCAACCTAGTATTATGGGGTTAACATTAGCCTAGCCTAACCTAGTATTGGGGGAGGGGGCTGCCCCCCCCCCCCCCCCCCCCCCCCGCTAAATCCATGAAATCCGAGCCAAGTTTTGTCATTAACCTAACCAAATAACCTAACCTAACCCAACCTAGTATTATGGGGTTAACATTAGCCTAGCCTAACCTAACCTAGTATTGTGGGTGGGGGCTGCCGCCCCCACACCGCCGCTAAATCCATGAAATCCGAGCCAAGTTTTGTCATTAAGCTAACCTAACCTAACCTAGTATTATGGGGTTAACATTAGCCTAACCTAACCTAACCTCACCTAGTATTATGGGTTTTGCCCTTTTTGGACTCTGAAAATTGGCCAAAACTTGGCTCGGATTTCAACATTTTGGAGTTTTTTCAATGAGGTAAAACTGTACTAAAAATCCAGGTGGCGCTGGGGGTCTTATTCAAATGACTATCGTGTGTGATCCACCACCGAGGTGTTTTGAGGGTTTTCGTGATTTAAGAGGTTTAATACAGTTCGCAACTACACATAGGCCTAGTTGTGTGGTATATTTTTACTAGATTCATAATATGATGGTTATATACGCGTTAATGCAGTGAATATATAATTATTAACATAATTTGATACATAAATATCAGCTTCCTGAACAAGAAATTTAGTTTCATCTATTGTGGTGTAATAGGCTGGGCGAAATTTTAATACTCATTGAAGTATTGTATTTACTTCCTTTTTAGTTACTAACAAATACGTGTTTCAGTAGAAATTGGCTGAACATACGGTATTATATTCTGTAGCTGTAGAATTTGGCAGGTTGAATGACTGCGCCTGCGCACTATAGTTTCTTTCCTACAAAACAAGCTTCCTGCGCTTTTAAGTTACCAATTTATAATCCACTATTAAATCGGGCAGCTAAATATGTTACCGGCTATACTTCTTATTAGACCAGTGACAGGAAATCAATCAATGTGAATCAGAATGTCATATAACACAGAGGCAGCAAATTACATACGTGGAGATGCAGGAAATTCGAAAAAGATGACCACATTTTTTTACAACACTGCATTTTCCACGGGCGACTGTTTAGGTCGTCAGCTGACCGCGGCTGGATATACGTAACAGTGTTGCCAAGGTCTTCTTTTGTTCGCACCATTGGGCTACTTAGGATGCGTTCAGAAGGGGACTGGACGACTCGGCCCATGGGACAACTCGGCTCAGACAGCTCGGCCCACTTTTGGACAACTCGGCCACGACGGCGAGACAGCTCGGCCCATTATTTGACACAGCTCGGCCATGACGGCGAGACAGCTCGGCTTATTATTTGAGACAGCTCGGCCCCATGTTATGCTATGGGGCAATTTTTTTAATATAGCCGTGAAAAAGCCTGTAGCTTTGAAATTCGTGATTGTATCTAACCTTGTGTGTGTATATATATATAATGACGATCAGACTAAAACACGCCCATTAATAGGAAAAATCACAACCATTTTAATTTTCAGCCGATGGTGATTAGCATATTTCCCATTTTTATAGAAATCAGTTACTTTGCAAATAGAGTAGCGAAATATGGAGTGATCATGAAAACGTGACATTACGGTACCCCTTGAGGTTTATGTCGCCTTTTTTATTAATTCCGGCTGTCATTAAACGATCTCATACAGCTTAGGAAGGATCTGTAAGTGTTGAAATGCTGAAGACTGTCTAGAATAACCGTCTGTCTTCCATATAACCTTACTAATCTAAATAAAATTACCTCATAATAGACAAAATACACTGTAAAGTGCATCATGATCCTCAAGGGGTTAACATGATGATGATAGAAGACAATCATATATTTTCATTCCTGATCCTACCTACAGTATATGTTCCTTTCTTATTTATTCGTTCTAGGAAACATTTATCCTCTAAGTCATCCATTAGTATTCTCATTAATATTATTGACCTACCGAATCATTTGTTGTTAGCCATTTCTAGACCGGTACTTTCTGGATTTGAATGATCAGTTGTAGGACTTGTGATAGTTTTCTTAAAATTGTGCAATGGGTTCATAATTACCTTTTGTAGTTTATATGGGGAAAGGGGTAGAAAGATCCTTCCCAATAACAATATACCATTTATAAAACCACAGCTACAAATTACAACAATATAGATATATCCGTGCTCTCGCCCTAATTACCAGTTTATAACTTAATATGCTGAATTCTAAATTTGTTGTATTTATGTAATTTGAAAATTATTCTAATTAAGATGTGCATCCAATTTTATTTTCTTATTTAGTAAGTTAGTCTAGTCGATATTTGGCCAAGACTACCATCAGTTAATGTTAACTAAACTGACTGAACAATGGGATCCAAAAGAAGTTGTTGTTATAATTGTGTAGCCTATGTACTTTTGTTTAATATGTACATAATATATCCGTAGTGATACCGGTACTACATATTAAATCACTCAATAATATAGGTCCCCAGCGGTCGAGTGGAGTAATTTCCAATATTACTATTTTTTGTTCTATGTGAGTGAGGGAGACAAAAGGCAGAATTGCCGGTAGCGAGTGCCTCCCCCATAGTTGAAAGAGTAACTGGGCCAAAACCAAGGGACGTTCGAGTCAAAATGCCTGGCCACACAGAGTTTGAAGTAATTTAAGCCATAGGAGAAGGGAAAGACTGATTCTGGGAGAGAGTTCCAGAGCTCAGCTGTTGAATAGAAGAAAGACAGAGTAACGTTTCACTCTTTGGTTGGAGAGTTGCACAGAGTAGGGGTGGGTGGGATTGTGTTGCAAGACGGGTTACTCAGCTATTACTTCAATTTTGTACCAACATGTGTTAACTATGAAAACTTGGCGTTAATACAACGCAGATGCATTAAATTCATATTTTTCCATTAAATATCGAGAAATCAGTTGATAAGAGATTAATTTGATCATCAGCTGAAATAAAATCGACTATAATAACACCCAACAAAGCCACTCGCCACTAGACAGCTTCCTCTCTCCAACACCCCTTCTCTCCTCTCAATACTCTTCGGTAAGTAGATGCGAGGTGCCGTTGCAAAGGCTTATCCCCCAATACCTTCACCTGACCTATAGATTTTTCGGGTGTACTATGATAGTAATATGAAAATGTAGCATTCTGGAAAAGACTGAATGTTCCACTTGTGGCAGAATAATGCGATACCTTTAAAAATAGGCCTATATTTATATGATTTTGAATTACTGAATTACTTCGATCTTATTACTCATACTAAACACAATACATTCTAATACTAATGTGTTATCTTTTTAACTATTTGTTTAGAATATATGTTTATGAAACCACGGTTAATAATAATCCTTGATATGTCAGGTCAGGTGAAGGTATTGAGGGATAAGCCTCAAATGAATAATAACAATATAAGTAGATAACCACTCTTTAAATACAGACAAACAGTAAGCAGAGATTATACGAGAAACGTAAAGTTAAAAATGCTTCATTTTTATTTATATCTAATTTAAGAAGTCACAATAATTGACCTTGATAAAACTAAATTATGCAACAATACCTTGCATCATTATTAAGATATGATACATTTACTCACATATAAAACTATTTTGTATGTTTTAATACTTAATACTACTACTACTACTACTACTACTACTACTACTAATAATAATAATAATAATAATAATAATATTAATAATAATAATAATAATTTCATGACACTGAGATAGGGTGGGTGTTAAAGGGATCTGCTGTGTTTGGGCCAGTCGGCTCTCTGCAGTCTCCCGTTTTCTTATGTTCTAATATTATGAGACGGTCCTTTGAGGGGAGTCTGGCGAAACAGCCGCAAAGTAAATTCAAAATAATAAGAAAATATAGGCTAGTAGGCTACAGTATAACTAAATATTAATAACAAGCAAAGGTAATGATATTTTGAAACGGAATCTCTCACCTCTAATTCATTAAAAATAAGAACAAATTACATTGGAAACAAATAATATGATTACTTATTAGACTACGATGCAATTCATCAACGGTGTTCATCATTGTAAAGTTTTTAAAGTAGTGTTACCATCCAATTGTATATGTTAAATTATTTATCTATATTTCAAAGATAATCCTCGAAATAGAGTTATTATATATTATTTTCATGTTAAATGTAACGTATTTGTAATATGTATCTAATTATCGATGAAATCAAATCTGATGGTAATAGGTTTTTGAAAGAGAAAAAAAGTAACCGAACAAATAATATGAATAATTACATATAAGAACATAAGAAAACGGGGGTCTGCAGAGAGCCGATTGGCCCACACACGGCAGATCCCTTTCACACCTAACCCATTTCGTCCATTATGCCTATATAATTTTAACTTAAAGCTTTATATCGTTCGTAATCCCACAATGGCACTCGGTAGCCTATTCCACATATCCACAACGCTGTTACCAAATTAATGACTTGTAGAAATCCTCTTTTAAATGATGTCACAAAACAAGTTATACGGATGATCAACAATGAAGTTAAAGTGTTAGCTAGAATGTAAAAATATAAGTAGCCTACATTGTCGAGATAAACTGGTGGAATATAACTTCTCTTGCTGTCGTCATTATTATTATTGTTATTCTTATTATCATCATTATTGTAATTATTATTACGGTACATTATTATTATTATTATTATTATTATTATTATGATGATTATTATTATTATTATTTATTATTTTTTATTGTACTGTATTTCACTGGTAAATATCTACAATTTACAGATGGCCAATGACAAATGGCTACGGTAAACCCATCCTCAAGTTTCATTAAGATATAATTATAAGATTTTCATAAAGGTGTGAACAATTATAAGTTTTTTACGAAGGTGTGAATAATTATTAGTTTGTCATACAGGTGTGAATCTCCATTGATGACTCCAGGTGGGGATGGGGGGGGGGGGACACAAGAACATAAGAAAATGGGAGTCTACAAAAAGCCGATCGGCCCACACAAGGCAGATCTCTGTCACACCCAGGATCCACTTACACAGCACACCTAAGACAGCAGGTACAAACATTAGATATTATCGATTTCCAAGAGATGAACAGTACAGGAAAATATGGATAAACTTGTGTCGCCGAGCTGATGTCGTGAATCCAGAGCATGCTATTGTTTGTTCTGTCCACTTTACCAAAGATGACTTAGTTGATGATATGAAAAGTCGTTTACTTGGTATTGGAAGTCCAAAGAACAAGAGACTCCTGAAGAAAGAAGCTGTACCGTCACTCTGTCTTCATAATGGTAAGCAATATATTGTGTTTCGTGTGTTGTGCAAACAACATACATTACGTAATTTTGAGATTAAGATAGTATCAATCGTAGGCTAGCGACATGGTGAATTTTTCTTATAATTCTAAGCATTTTGTGTTTCTTATAGAAAATACCAATACTCTGTGTATTTATTTTATTGTAATTGTATATTACGTACCGTACCCGATAAAGTATAATATCACAATTATGGCTATCTATTGTTAGCTATGCTATACTACACAACTAAGAACATTATTTAGGTGAAACTATGAAAATTATTAAGGTGTGGTAGGTGTACTGTATATTGTAATTGGAGGTATTGTATTATAACTATATATAATTGTTATGAAGTTTATGTTGATTGATTGTATATTAAAACACACGAAACTGGAAATCTGCATAAGGCCGACCGGCCCACAAGAGGCATATCCCGTTCACACCCAACCCATATCTTTCATGTGTCTATCCAGTTTGCACTTGAAATTGTCTACCGTTTCTGAGCTAATCACTGCACTAGGCAATCTATTCCGCACTTCTACACCTCTGTTCCCAAACCAGTGCTTACCTAGATATTTTATAAAGCGGAACTTACCCAATTTGAAGCCATTTGAAAGGGTTATCTCGCCGTTATTAAGCTTTAATATATCTCCCTTATTGATACCTTTCATCCACTTAAACACCTATCATATTATCTCATCTTCGTCTTTCTAGCGATATGCACACACACTAAATCTAAACTTATCTAACTTGAAACCATTTGAGCGGGTTATGTCGCCGTTCTTTAACTTTAATACCTCATCTATATCACCCTTATTTATATTATATATACAGTACTGTGTATATATATATATATATATATATATATATATATATATATATATATATATAATATATATATATATATATACCGGTATATATATATATATATATATATATATATATATATATGGTATATATATATATGTATATATACATATATTCTCTTTTAAACAGACGAGGTTAAAGGCAACAGAAGTTTCAGCATTCAGTATTTTATTGTTACAGCTTTCAATATTTCTAACAATTTTCCTCTGGGGTTCAGAGATGAGGTACAACAGGTTAGCAAAATTCATGGTGGATCCAACGTTTCACAAGTAAACATCTTGCATCTTCAGGGAATGGGCAGGTAATGATTAGAATAAGGACAAAGCAACATATTTATACAAAATTCGAGGATCAAGAATAGGTAGGTGGGCGGAGCTACTGGGTGTGGGGTGGCTGTTCATTGGTGGAAGGCAGTCTATTCGCGAGACGGGCACTAAATCTTATCGGTGGTTGGTTGTTGGCTGTGGGTGGCTGTGATTGGTTGGTGTTTGTCAGTTGTGTGCTGAGGGCGGAAAGGTACGGGACGGCGCCACAGGGCGAGAGGAACGAGGGCAGTATGCCTGTAGCGCTTGCCTGAAGGAAGAATTTGAAGGTCTTGTGTTTGGTTGTTGATGCTGGGGTTGAGCGTTTGGATATATAGAGCTTCTAAAATAGCTAGTCTTCTGGGGTCTGATTCTTTGTCGAGTATGGTAGTTTGTTTGTCTAGGTCGGCGCGAGTTAGGGCAAGATGGTGGGGGGCTTGATAGTGATCTTTTATAGCGCCAGATTGAAGGTGGAGGGTTAGTCGACGGGAAAGGCGAGTGTGTGTCATTCCAACATAGGATAGGGGTCCACAGTCCCCAGAGGTGCAAATATGCTGGTATATCACATGATCGTCTTTCGGTTGGTTGGTGGAAATGGGGCGGTTACGGAGGACAAGGTTGGAGGTCTTAGGAGATTTGTAGTAAATAATTAGTTTTATTTTATTGTCAGGGTTGGTGGGGAGGACGTTTTTGTGAATTATTTCTTTCATAATGGATTCGCCTGTTGTGTGGTCGGAAGATATGTAGTTTCTGTAGAAAAATGTAATGTCATTGGCCGGGTTGGTGCTAGGGGGGTCTTGTTTGTACCATTTTTCTAGGTGGTGGTTGATGGCATTGGTGACGTCAGTGTTGGAATACCCATTGTTGACTAGGACCTGGGTGAGCCTTTCCAATTCATTGTGTGTGTCATTCCAGGTGGTGCAATGGGTGAGGGCTCTCCTGACATAGGCGGCGATGGTGGACTGATGGTATCGTTTAGGGCATTCACTTTTCCCATTAAGACATTGGCCATTGTTAGTAGGTTTGGTGTACACTGTAGTTTTGAAGCCGTGGTCGTGGAGGGAGACAAGGAGGTCGAGGAAGGGTAGATGACCATCGGTGGTTTCTTCGTATGTGAAGTTGAGTCCGGAGGCGGCCATGAAGCGCTGCTGGAGGTCCCTGAGTTCGTCCAGGTCCTTCACCCGCACGAAGATATCATCGATGTACCTGCAGTAGACTGTGGGCCGGTGGGCAGCCATGAGTTCCTCTTCGATAGTTCCCATGAAGAAATTGGCGAACAGGACCCCCAGGGGGCTTCCCATCGCTACACCGTCGATTTGCTGGTACATATTCCCGCGGGGGCAGAGGAAAGGGGACTCCTTGGTACATAGTTCCAAGAGCGTCTTCAGGGCCTTCTCCGGGATGTCCAGTGGGGGCGTATTAGGGCAGTGGTAAACTCGACGTAGGATAAAATCTATTGTCTTGTCAACGGGCACGTTGGTAAACAAACTCTCTACGTCGAGGGAGGCGATGATGTGGTCGTTAGCAGGGGGGGCATCTCTTAGAATTTCTAGGAAGTCATAAGCAGAGTTGAGGTTGTATTGCCGAGGAACAAAAGGGGTGAGGAGTTTGTTCAGGGCCTTGGCGGTCTGGTAGGTAGCAGTAGGGATCTGTGATATGATGGGGCGGAGGGGGTTCCCGGGTTTGTGGGTTTTTATAGTACCGTAAGCATAACCTGGGGTGAATTCGCCGATGTGTTTCTTCAGGTGTACGCCATCGGCTTTGGCGTTGATAGCAGTGATGGTGGTGTTGGCTTTCCTTTTTATTTCGTCAGTAGGATTGCGAGTGATCCTTTTGAATTTGTTTTTATCACTAAGAATGTCGTCCATTTTCCGTAGGTATTCTTCTTTTCCGAGTATCACAAGGCAGGAGGCCTTATCAGCTCGTCCTTGGTGCTAGACCCCCCTAGCACCAACCCGGCCAATGACATTACATTTTTCTACAGAAACTACATATCTTCCGACCACACAACAGACGAATCCATTATGAAAGAAATAATTCACAAAAACGTCCTCCCCACCAACCCTGACAATAAAATAAAACTAATTATTTACTACAAATCTCCTAAGACCTCCAACCTTGTCCTCCGTAACCGCCCCATTTCCACCAACCAACCGAAAGACGATCATGTGATATACCAGCATATTTGCACCTCTGGGGACTGTGGACCCCTATCCTATGTTGGAATGACACACACTCGCCTTTCCCGTCGACTAACCTAATAGCTGACAGTATGCAGGATGCTGAGGCCAAATTCAGAAAGTGGAGAGAGGGCATGGCGAGCAAGGGTTTAAGAGTCAATATTAACAAAACCAAGGTTATGCATTGTAGTTTGAGACGAGGCAATGTGGAAAAGAGCGGTGCATACCCATGTGCAGTGTGTGGAAAGGGAGTGGGCGTTAACTCAATTCAATGTAGCATCTGTCGATGTTGGGTACACCATGGGAGTAAGCGCTGTAGTAGAATACAGGGGCCCCTGCCGAAGGATAAGTCAGAAATAGAGAAATTTGAGTGCGTAGTGTGCAAAGGCGAGCTTGTGTTAAGTGATGATCCTTTGGCTGTGAATTTTGGAAATGAGTCTTTGGAGCTGGTGAACAAGTTTTGTTACCTAGGAGATACCATCTCTGCCGGTGGTGGGGCCGAGGCTGCCACTGTTGCTAGAATTAGGTGTGGCTGGGGGAAGTTCAGAGAATTGATGCCAATCCTGACCATGAAAAGAATGCCTCTCCCCCTGAAGGGAAAGGTGTATGCCTCATGTGTTAGAAGTGCAATGACGTATGCCTCAGAAACATGGGCCGTTAAAGTAGAGGATGTCAACAGAATGGAGCGTAATGAGATGAGAATGGTGAGATGGATGTGTGGGGCCAGGCTACAGGATAGAATAACAAATGTTGAGCTGAGGAGACGTTTAGGTATAAAGAGTATTAGCGAGGTGATGCGTACAAGTAGACTGGGATGGTATGGACATGTGGAGAGAATGGATGAACAAAATTGGGTGACAAAATGCAGGTCTGTGATTGTGGAGGGAGCTGCACCAAGGGGTGGACCGAGGAAGACCTGGGATCGGACTATACGCGCCGATCTCAAATCCAAGAACTTGACAAGTGAAGCAGCCCTTAACAGGGTTGCCTGGAACGCCGCCATTAGGACAAGAGACTGAAACTGCACTTATGTGTGGAACACTCAGTCTTAAAATGTTATGTATGTATGTATGTGTAACCCTCCACCTTCAATCTGGCGCTATAAAAGATCACTATCAAGCCCCCCACCATCTTGCCCTAACTCGCGCCGACCTAGACAAACAAACTACCATACTCGACAAAGAATCAGACCCCAGAAGACTAGCTATTTTAGAAGCTCTATATATCCAAACGCTCAACCCCAGCATCAACAACCAAACACAAGACCTTCAAATTCTTCCTTCAGGCAAGCGCTACAGGCATACTGCCCTCGTTCCTCTCGCCCTGTGCCCCCCTCCCGTACCTTTCCGCGATCAGCACACTACTGACAACACCAACCAATCACAGCCACCCACAGCCAACAACCAACCACCGATAAGATTTAGTGCCCGTCTCGCGAATAGACTGCCTTCCACCAATGAACAGCCACCCCACACCCAGTAGCTCCGCCCACCTACCTATTCTTGATCCTCGAATTTTGTATAAATATGTTGCTTTGTCCTTATTCTAATCATTACCTGCCCCTTTCCCTGAAGATGCAAGATGTTTACTTGTGAAACGTTGGATCCACCATGAATTTTGCTAACCTGTTGTACCTCATCTCTGAACCCCAGAGGAAAATTGTTAGAAATATTGAAAGCTGTAACAATAAAATACTGAATGCTGAAACTTCTGTTGCCTTTAACCTCGTCTGTTTAAAAGAGAATCTATTACCTGGCTATATAATATATATATATATATATATATATATATATATATATATATATATATATATATATATATATTATATATATATATATATATATATATATATATATATATATATATATATATATATATATATATATATATATATATATATATCTATATGCTCAGGCCCAATCCCCATTTTGGGGGGTAGCCGACTCAAGACAGAGCAAGAACAGGGAAAACACAAAAACAACATAAAACAAAAAATAAACACAGATAAAAAACACAAAACTCTCACACATCCAGGTCACCCAGGAGAAGACCCAGAGACCAGGGTTACCAAGGTCGCTCCAGCACTCCCCCGGCCCCTGACCACCCGGAGAGGTTCCGATCTCGGCAGGCAGACATGCAGCAGAGCCAAAGCCACAAGCCCTCCCACCACACTTCCAGGCACACCCTTCATATTAATCGTCTCCCCGGGCCAGGCGCCTGATGGACTATTATCTAGTCCAACTTGCGCCCGACCCCTTACTCCAAATGACCACGTGTTCACTCAACTATTCACAAGCATTCTCCATTCACTCCTGTCCACCACCACTTCCCCTGCCTGATCTATAGTCATTCCTCTATCATCCAAAGCCTTTCTTACACAGTCTCTCCATCTCAATGGGGGTCTTCCTGCCCTTCTATCTCCCCTTGTACCTGACTCACATATTCTCTTTGTAAGCCTTTCATCTCCCATTCGTTCGACATGACCATACCAGCTCAGCACCCTTCTGTCCACTCTGGCTGACAAATGTTCTTGCTGCCCCACTCTCCTACGTATCTCTTCATTCCTCAATCTGTCTCTACGAGTAACTCCACACATACTCCTCAAGCAGCTCATCTCCATCACATCCAGCCCTCTTTTCTCCTTTTTCTTCAGAGCCCATGTCTCAGCCCCATACATCACTGTTGGCACAACAATTCCTTGATACAGTGCACTTTTTACTTTCACTCTGAGATTTCTCGTCTTCCACATACTTCCCATTGCTCCGAAAACCTTCCTTCCTTCACACACTCTCTGTTTTACCTCCACTTCCATACCTCCACTCCTGCTTATCGTTCCTCCTAGATATTTAAAACACTCTACTTGTTCCAATATTTCCCCATCCAGCCTCACATCTAGATTCACCCTATGCTCTCCCCTATTACACACCATTACTTTACTTTTATTGACGT
Organism: Paralithodes platypus; assembly: GCA_032716605.1. Classification (NCBI taxonomy): domain Eukaryota; kingdom Metazoa; phylum Arthropoda; class Malacostraca; order Decapoda; family Lithodidae; genus Paralithodes; species Paralithodes platypus. The sequence continues at coordinate 69,833,065 of CM064480.1, forward strand.
TCACCTTCAGTTTCCTCCTTCCACAAACCACACCAAACTCTTTGACTACCCGCTGCAGTTTCTCATCAGAATCCGCCACCAATGCTGTGTCATCAGCGAACAGCAACTGATTCAACTCCCAATCTCTACCATTCTTTCCTACTAAACCCAATCCTCTTCCCATAGTTCTCATTTTCACCTCCCTCACCACACCATCCATAAACATATTAAACAGCCATGGTGACATTACACAACCCTGTCGTAAACCTACCTTTACCTCAAACCATTCACTCAACTCACCATTTCCTACTCTCACACATGCTCTGCTCCCTTCATAAAAACTCTTAACTGCTTCTAACAAATGTCCTCCTATTTCATAAATCCTTAACACCTTCCACATTGCTTCACGGTCCACACGATCATACGCTTTTTCCAAGTCCATAAAAGCCCAAAATATCTCCTTATGCTTCTCTAAATACTTCTCGCATAACTGTCTTACTGCAAACATCTGATCCACGCACCCTCTTCCCCTCCTAAAACCGCACTGTTCTTCTCCTATTGCAACTTCCGTACACTTTATTATATATATATATATATATAATAATAATAATAATAATAATAATAATAATATAAAATAGGTGAAGCAGTAACACAAATTAGAGTATTAGTGAGTGGGAGGAGTATAATATGTAATTAGAGGACCGCCTTGGTCCCTTAATTACAATATTTACTCCTCCCACTCCATACTAGGCTACAGGTACTTCTTTTCCTTGATCTTACAAATTCTAGTTTTCACTGGATTTTTAATAGTGGTTACTATCGTACTAGGCATAAGTATCTCTCATAATTACAAATTATATATATATATATATATATATATATATATGGAAACAATTTTGTATGGATCCTCTCAAACATAATCAAATGTCTTTCAAAAATCCAGTGGCTGATAAAGACATTTTTGTATTTGCTGATGTTCCTCATTTGTTAAAGCTAATCAGGAATCATTTTATTGATTCAGGGGTTGAGTTGCAGAACGGAGATATAGTTTCTGCTGCATGCATTCACGTAATGCTGCTCAGTACCAAAACAGAATATGGATAATTAGCTTACAAAGGGAGTGATATTCACCTCACAGTCACTGGTCAGCAAAGACAACGTGTGAAATATGCAACACAGTTGTTGTCAGAGAGCTGTGCAAGGTCAATCATGTTTTTAGGCGAGAAAGGAGTTCTGGAGTCTAAAAACTGGAAAGAAACGGCAAAGTTCATCTTACTAGCAGATAACTGGTTTGACGTCATGAATTCCTCCAACTATGGTGATAAGAAACTTCGCTGTGGATATGGAATGTATTTTGATGAACAGACAAGCATGATTAACACAGTGAGCACCATGAGAGTATGTAACTCTGTGTCAAGCTCACTCTATTCCTTTCAGAAAGGAATATTATCATCTTGCAATTCACTCATAGGATTAATGGCTATGTTAAAGAACAGTCATCAGCTTGATTATATAATGACCCGAAGACTAAATCAAGATTGCCTAGAACATTTCTTTGGGTGCATCAGGCAAATGAGTGGACCTCAGGACCACCCAGATTCAGTCCACTTATAGACTGAAAAAATATTTGTTAGGAAGAGAAGTCGCCCTGATCAGTGACAAATGCAACATTAGCCAACATGCTGATAATGATGAGTGTGTTATTTATGGGGTGGTGTCAGGTGCAACTCCAGAGACACCAAACTCCTATGACCGTGAACTGGGCCTAGAAATTTGCCCAACTAGCTTGCTATTCAAGGATATGGACTTTGAAATGGATAATATGACTGATGAGCTGTCTGATCAGTTGCATGAAGGTGAAAATAGTTGCGTAGGAGCATGTAACAATTCATCAAAATCACCTAGTACAATTATAGAAGAACAGGCCTTGTTGTACTGTATATACTGTAGGTGGCTATGTTGTGAGGAAATTCTCTAAAAAATATCCTGATTTAGGTTATGGCAGCGAACTGTGTATCTGTAAACAAATCATGGATTGATATGGTCAACAGAGGTCACCTGTACATGTCGTCTGATAGTTTTTCTTCTAAATTAACGGTGATGAGAGAAATATTCAAAGCTGTCCATGGCGAAGGTTTGAGGGAAGGAAAACAATGTGTTCATACCCTTGCCTCAGATATTGAAAGGGTGAGAGTTGAATTGCCACCGGATGTAAAACAAATTTTTTGCAAAAATCTCAGTTTTCTTTAGGATAGATACATAAATAGATAGGGACATAGCGATTCCAAAATGATCAATATAGCCATCTATACCGTGTTTATGTTGTCGAAGCAAATAAGGGTTGTGAAAGGCCGAGTTGTCTCGCAATTAACTCGGGGCCGAGCTGTCTCGGTTTTACTGGGCCGAGCTGTCTCGCCGTGGGCCGAGCTGTCTCGTTTTTACTGGGCCGAGCTGTCTCGCTGTTGGCCGAGTTGGCCTGGCCGAGCTGTCCCGTGGGCCGAGTAGTCTAGCAACCGTTCAGAAGCGTAGATTTGCGAGTTTCCATTTCAAACGATATTATATTCTTGATTTACAGTGTGATGGGGTGGATAGCCTCTGAAGTATTATCCTAACTAACTAACATTGAGGAAAGTTGAATTGGGCTGGTTCTATAGCCTACTATTAAAGTTGTAGAGGTGTCGAGTGTTGAGTAGCCTATAGCTAGGCTACATTTCATACAAACGTTCATCATGGCTTTCTGTTGGTTGTACTATACATGTATGGTAGCCTATGTGGTGGTGGTTGTACTATACATGTATGGTAGCCTATGTGGTGGTGACTGAATAGCCTAATTAAGTGATTGTTTGTGAGGGGGGATTGGGACATTGATGCAGATTTGATGAGTGCATGATTGTGATAATAATGTATGTGGTATTTCATTAATATTTAAATGATGTGACACGTAGGCCACTACTCATACAGTAGGCTATATGGGACTAGGCCTAGTTATATTTTGGGAACTCATAGTATCATGCATGCATGGCTGTTAAAGATAAACATATCAGAAAATGTGTGTGATAGGATTAAAATAGCTGAAATTGTCTGTTGTGCGGTATTAAGTGATTGGGCTACTTTTGGGCGAGTTTGGAGATGTGATGTGCGCTGGCAACCTTGGAATACACACACACACAGAGACGAGTGGGAGCGGACGTCGTTGGCTGGCGCTCCTCAAACTACCATCTGACTTGCCTAAAGTGGGGTATACAGGAAATTATTGTGTATTGTCCCGCTAATAATATTATTACATGAAAGTGTTCAGTCAAAGCTATTTAAAAATATGAATGTTTAAACGAAACTTAGAGTTTGTTTTGAGAAATCAGCTGGTAAGGCTGGTGACATCACATGACAACAACAATGGCTGACATAGAAGCCACAGATATGAGTGGGGAATGTTTTTATGACGAGGAAGGGGATTATTCAGGCTTTCCTGAAGGTAAGGAGGACCAGATCATCTTCCTGAACAGGAATCTGATGGGGCTGATAAAGTGGAGAAAGGAAATGGAGGGGTGGAGGAAGACCATTGGGACTGTAGTGGAAGAAAGCTGTGTCCCGGGGGAGGGTTTAAATGATCTAACTGCTAGGGTCAACAAATTGGTATCTGAGAATGTGGCTTTAAAAGAACAGATTAAGGAATACAAAGAACATTTAAATGAGAGAGTGAAAGAGATAGATGATGGGTATAGGGAGAGGGCTGAGAGAGAGATTCGTGAATTGAGGGAGGAGAATGCTAGGCTAAAACAAGGAGTGGAAACAAATCAGGACAGGACACAAAAAATGGAGGAAGAGGTATCTCAAATGAAAAATGTCTGGGGTGATCGAGTGGGTGAAGCAGAGGTACAACTAAAAGCAATTATTGAGGAGCAAAAGGGACAGCAGGAGGAGAACCTGAACAAGAGGGTAGTTAATGCCATCAGACAAAATGAGAAACAGGTCAGTGATATTATTGATAAGAAGATATGTGTAATTATGTTTGGAGATGTAGAAGGGGAAATATTAGATAGAAATACGAGAAAGGGTGTGGAGATGAAGAAAGTTGAGAAGATGATTGATGTGATGGATAGACAAGATAAGGAGGGATGGAAGAGAGAGGTAGAGGATTGTTGGAGACTAGGGAAATACAAGAAAGGAGAAATGAGGCCAATAAAGATTAGATTTAAGTCAACCAAAGTAGCAGAGGAGGTACTCAGATCCAGCTGGAAGTTAAGTCAGGAGGGGGAATACAGAAATGTTAAACTACGGAAAGATCTAAATGCGGAAGAGAGGGAAATAAATAGAGAAGTCAAAGAAAAGAACGATAATAGATCAGAAGTGGAGAAGGGCTTTTTTTTCTACAGAAACATGGATGGGAAAGTAAGGAAGTGGTACCTGAAGAAGGGGGAGAGGATAGGGGCGGAGGGGGGGAGAAAAGAAGTGGTGGTACAGGAAGAAGGATTGGAGGGAGAGGTGCAACAGGAAGGGGAAATAGTAGGATAAAGACAGGGAATATCAATCATAATGGTAAAAGCAACAGGTGCAAGATGGTCTATAGCAATGTGGATGGGCTGCTATCAAAGAAATTAGAAATAAACGATTACATCAGACAGGAAGAGCCCTTAATATTGTGTCTATGTGAAACTAAACTAAATAAAGGGATAAGTTTGGAGGGAATGGGATGGAACAACTATAATATCTGGAGAAGGGATAGAGAAGACAAGATGGGGGGAGGGGTGCTAATTCTTACACATAATACATTGAAAACCAGAATGATTGATCTGAATAATAGTAAAGCGGAAATATTAGCAGTAGAATTGATAGATGATGACAATCAAAAGGCGGATATTGTAGTGGCCTACATGTCGCCCTACACAGGGGCTTGGGAAGAGGAGGAATACAAATTTATCAAAGATGAGATGATTATTTGTATTGAAAAATTAACTCGTAGAAACAATGAATTAATTATAGTAGGGGACTTCAACTGTAAAGAGGTGGATTGGGAGCAGAGAGAAGCTGGTAGCAACGTGAACTCGTGGGGGTATAGGCTACTGGATATGGTAACAGAAAATGTATTGGTGCAAAATATAAAGGAAAATACAAGAAGAAGGGGAAATGATGAAGCATCCAGATTGGACCTAATGTTTACTAGAGACCCAGATGTAATTTATGATATAAAATACTTACCACCTTTAGGCAAGAGCGATCACGTTGTAATGGATATAGAAATCCTATTGGGTTATTCCAATATGGAGGAGAGGGAGGAGCACAAGGAAACTAGGTTTGACTATGCAAAAGGAGACTACCAATCACTGAAACAATACTTTAGAGATGTTGACTGGAGTGAAATACATCAGAGAAATAGTGTAGACGAGAAGTATGGAGTATTTAAAACAATATATGAAGGAGTTAATAAATATGTCCCTAAACAAGGTAATAGGTCAGCGAAGGTAAAGGATTGGTTTAATGAAAAATGTAGGAAAGCCAAGGAAAAGAGAGACCAAGCGTGGAAGGCAGCTAGAAAAAGGTGTAATAGAGAAACTTGGAACAGATACAAGAGATTAAGAAATGTATATGCTGCAATCAGGAGACAAGAAGCCAGAGAATATGAGAAGAACATTGTGAAAAAATGTAAGTGATCCTAAGCTGTTCTATAGGTTTATAAATAGTAAAATGAAGGTAAGGGATAGAATAGTGAGGTTGAAGGTTGAAGGGACCACTTATGATGACGACCAGAATATGTGTGAAATTATGAACAATACACTACACTCAGTATATACTAAAGTGATAACTTTGAAGAAGTACCGGTAGGTGAAATTGGTGATAAACTGGGAGAGATTAATTTTCTCCCAGAGGAGCTAGTAGAAATAATGAAAGGACTAGATGTGAAAAAAGCAGTGGGACCTGACAATGTAGCGGGATGGATTTTGAAAGAATGTGCTGACGAACTAGTGAAACCCTTATATGAGATAATGAAATACTCTCTGGAAGTGGGAAAATTACCAATGGACTGGAAGAGAGCCAACATTGTACCGATTTATAAAGGTGGGAACAGGGAACATCCATTGAATTATCGACCTGTGTCACTTACTAGTATAGTGTGCAAAATCTGTGAGAAAATAATTAAGAAAAGATGGATGATTTACTTGGAAAAGAATAATCTACTATCTAACAGGCAATTTGGATTCAGGGAGGGTACCTCATGTGTTACAAATCTACTCAGTTTTTATGACAAAGTGGTTGACATATTACAAGAGAGAGATGGATGGGTGGATTGCGTATATATTGACATGAAGAAAGCTTTTGACAGAGTATCGCATAGCAGGCTGAAGTGGAAATTAAAAGAGTATGAAGGGATTCAGGGTAGTTTGTTAAATTGGATGGAGGACTATCTTTCAGGGAGACAGATGAGGACTACTATCAGAGATAAATTTTTCTACGTGGAAAGATGTCACAAGTGGAGTTCCGCAGGAAGCGGTGCTGGCTCCCATAATGTTTCTAATATACATTAACGACATGCCAAAGGATATAAATGCATATATGAATATGTTTGCAGATGATGCCAAGATCATGAAGCATATAGAAGATGAAAACAGTGGTAGGGAATTACAGAGGGATTTGGATAGGATAGATCAATGGAGCAAGAAGTGGAAAATGGAATTTAACACAAATAAATGTCATGTAGTGGAAATGGGAGTAAGTAAAAGAAGGCCACATATGGAATATAAGTTAGGAGAAAACACTATTAACCCATCAGAGAAAGAAAAGGACTTAGGGATAACTGTTAGGAGTGATCTTTCACCTGAGAGTCATATTAATAAGATAGTGGGAGAAACATATGGACTGCTAAACAGAATAAAAATAGCCTTTAACTATATAAACGAGGAGATGCTGGAGAAAATAATAAAAACATTGGTGAGACCAAGACTGGAGTATGCGGCAGTGGTGTGGGCACCACATCTAAAAAAGCATATAAAGAAGCTGGAGAAGGTTCAGAGAGCTGCAACTAGGATGATACCAGAACTGAGAGAATTACCATATGAGGAGAGATTAAAGAAATTAGATTTACCATCTCTAATGGATAGGGAGAGAGGCGATATGATTATGATGTACAAATGTGTGAGAGGACTCGAAAAGGTGGACAAGAAGGGCTATATTGTGAAAGATAATGGTAGAACTAGGGGGCATAGATATAAGCTAATGAAAGGAAGATGTAAAGGAGATGTGAGAAAGTATAGTTTCCCTTGCAGAAGTATAAGTAAATGGAATCAGTTGGAAGAGGAAGTGGTGTGTGCCAAAAACATTCATATTTTTAAGGCAAAGTTAGATAATTGTAACTCAGGAAGCGGGACAATACGAGCCTAAAAAGCTCAACTCCTGTATACTACAAATAGGTAAATACAAATAGGTAAATACACGCACGCACGACACACTCTATAACTGAACATTTTACCTTTATTAAGACTATAATCCACATTATATTAAGATTTCCATCTGTGAGAAACAAATATCTACCACCATTACTGCTAATGTGCACATAGATGCACGACTAATGTCAAATTTAACAAAGTAAGTTAAGTGGGGACCAGGGGAAGAGATGTTTACTGTCCGAGAAGTTTCGTTTAATGACTATTATGGGTAGCGAACACTGGCATCAATTTATTATGCGCTTGCCAGATCTGAAACTAGTTTATAATTGTATAATCTAATATCCAGTAAAGTGGCTAATGACGATTATTTTATAAGTTCATCTCGAGTTTGTATACATATAATGTTAGGACATGGATACCTATCTATTAAAATATTAACAGGACTACTTTTCGAATGACAATATGTTTTATTAATCATAAATACTTTGTATATTGGACAATGTACTGAATAGAATGTTAGAGTAATATGTCTGTAACATTCATGACTATAGAAATCCAGTGATATTTTGATGACTGCGATTTTAAAAATTCAATTCACTCGATGGCAACAAATTTAGGTTGGTGCGAACCAAAGGCGGGAACAATAGCAGACGAATTTTGTATTTCCCCCCATTGTATTTATTAGGCTACATTTTTAGAGTTATTCCCACAATACCCCTATTTTTACCCCACCCGAAACCCCGCATTCCCAAACTCTCCCCTAGATTGTTGAGGTACCGGTATCGGAATTACAATTAACAAAGACATTAGCCTAACCTAACAACCTTACCTAACCTATCCTAGTATTATGGGAGGGGGCTGCCGCCCCCACACCCCCGCTGATTGGGTAACAGTGCAAAAAACACAGTATTATGGTACATACCCTACTCCGCCACCGAGTGGCAGTGGGAGGGCCGAGAGGTTCACAACAATAACATGGACGCAGTGTTGCCATATTCTAAATGCAGAATTATCGTATTGTGACCACAAAATTATGGAATTTGCACCAAAATTATCGTACACACTAATATATATATATATATATATATATATATATATATACTGTATATGGTCAATGTACAGGAGACGCAAAAATATAGGTAGCAAATTTCTAATGGTAGTTTTGGGTTCCTATCATCATATTCTTCATTTCTATATACTTATTATCCCCGGGAAAAAAAAAGAAAAACAAATCTTGGGTTTTTTATTTTTTTATTGGATTTTTGTTTTAACCTAACCAAAAAACCTAACCTAACCTAAATTTATTTGGAGGCTATTAGGCTAGGTTAGGTTTTTTGGTTAGGTTAATGACCAAAACAAAAAAAATCCCAAGAAAAAAAATTAAAAATCCCAAGATTTTTTGTTTTTTTCCCCCGGGGATAAAAAGTATATAGAAATGAAGCCTATGATGATAGGAACCCAAAACTACCATTACAAATGTGCTACCTATATTGTTGCGTCTCCTGTATATTAACCATATATATATACAGGTATATAGGGAATGTTTGTTCTAAATGGCGTGTGTACGAATCAATCGGTGCCGTCTATAGGAAGTAATTGACAATCATGTTACAAAAAAAATCCATTTTAGTACCATATATTTTTATTAAGTTTTGCCGAGGGTTGAAACTAATTTTAATATGATGCTTAGAGCATATAGATTCCATATCTGTCTTCAAATATGTCAAAATAATTGGTGACAAATAAATGGAGTTATACTAAACTCTCCCCTAGATTGTTGAGGTATCGGAATTACAATTATTAATACAAATGCTAATAAATAGGGCTTTCCTCACTTTCTAAATAGAAAATACACACTTACAAAGCAGTGAGTGTGTGTGTGGGGGGGGGGGGGGGGCTGAGGATATGTCCCTACATAATGGGCGAAATTGGCCTTTTTGACATGGAAAAGACCCTGTAATGTAAGCCCTAGGGATCTATTTACGGTTATATATTGAAGAAAGATATCCATACTCGAGAAATACCGCCAAAAATACCCCTAAATGTGAGGAAAACTAACCTGGCATGAGGCCTTCCAGGAGGTTGTGTTTGAAACTGGCGTCACACTTCACAGGCGAAGTGCATTGTGGGTACAAGTTAAAATGTATTGTTACAAATCGATATCCCAAAAACTATTTGTAGAGAAATGAGAAAGTAATAAATTCAGACAGTATGTAAAACACTGGAAGAGACAATTGTAAAAGATAATAATTTGTTGGGAAAATAAATCACTAGGTGAAGCTCCACTCTGACTGGCTAATGAACATCCGGGAACTTCTGGGAGGAGCCTAGCATGTAAACAAATTATACCGCATTTTCCTTTACCATCATTATCTCCGATAGACTGGAAATGGTGTCGTATTTCACACCCAAATGCCATAAAAGGGTGTCCAATATCAAGCCAACTCAACCCTGCTCTTCCACAGGTTTGAGGAAGTAAACAACTGGGTTAAAGTCAAGCCGATTCGGGCTTTAAGTATATATCTGTAAGCAAGTCATCATATTTCATTGGCGAGTGTTAAAAAATTCGATCTATCTAAATGTAGTCTTAAATTAGCCCAAACATACGCCAAAGTAAAGATATTCACGATCATTCTAAATTGGGCTTTTGTGTATTTCCTCTTTAAAGAGCATACATAGCTCATGAAATTTCACATTTCGTTTTGATCACTCTTAAAGGCATGTTTAATATGGGTAATGATGCACTGGTTACTTGTAAGTGTTTATACTTATAAGAGTGTGCAAAATATAAATATGTTATAATGTATAACTAGGAACCCCAAAAGGTTCACCAAACCCAAATATACGAAGCGTTTGTTGACGTTCTTTTAAAAAAAAAAAAAAAAGCTTGCGTTCGCTTATACGATGCCAGGAGAGGAATGCTTCTTTATTAAACCCTCTAAGTAGCATATTATGTGAATGTTTCTTAAACTAATGGAACTGAAATTGTGTACATCGACTTCCAAACCGATCTGATGATCTCTGAACTTTGAAATAATTGTAATAGTTTTGAAATCTGACCTTGATCATTATAACGGAATGAAGGTTCTTGGTACGATGTTGCCAATGTAGCTGCTACCGCTAGATCCTGCGAATCACTTCCATCTGATCTAAGCGACATCAAGATGTGATGAATTCTAGCGATATTCAAGTTAGTTTCCCTATTTTAAGGAATTGGAGAGATGTTTCGATTGTTAAAGATTATTCTAGATACTTCAACATATGTTTTCTAGTGACATACACGTTTTTAGTGTCTGGTGACTATCTAGCGATTTGTCAATGTTATTCTAGCATACATTTGTGATTTAGTTTATCTTGCATTTTTGTCTAAATTTGCCCTATTTCTCCAGAAGACTTCCTACATGGTATAGTGTATTGTTCTAGCGATAATTAAATATTATATAGGGCTATTTTAAGTTGGCTGATTAATATGAAGCAGTAATATGCTGGACGATGAGAACACTGTATGTAATCATGTATTGCAGGATATCACTGATAATTTTTGGCATTTTCTGCCAAAAGCCCAATGGCTTATCAGTGGTGGTAACACAAAATGCAGCTAATTTATTATGGACTGGGTGAACTGGCTGGACAAAACTAGGGCCTAATCTGAAAATTGTATAGGGGGGTGACAATCAAATTGACAAAATAAGAAAAGTAGCACTTATCCGCGCATCTGTAGGGTCCCTTGAGTAAGGTAAGATCAACAACAAATAATTACCTGAGACAGGAATCCCGTAATCGAGGAGTAGTAGTGGTGCAGTTAACCCGCCACCCCTTTTCGGGAATTACGGCGTCTGGGAATAATAAAAAATAAAAATAAAAATAATAATAATAATAATATAGCCTACTATATATATATATATATATATATATATATATATATATATATATATATATATATATATATATATATATATAATTATATAATCTGATTTGTTCAAAGACCTCTTCTAATATTGCGAAAAGCCTATTATCTTTAGGCTAGGCAAATTGTAATGTTAAGTACGTAAAGTAAGAACAAGTATACTGTATAAGTCATTGTGATGAATACATGTTTATTTCATGATACGTTTTTTTTTTTTTTTTTTTTTTCTATGTGATTGAGGGAGGCAAAAGGCATAACTGCCTATAGCGAGTGCCTCCCCCATAGTTGAAAGAGTGACAGGGCCAAAATCAAGGGACGTTCGAGCCAAAATGCCTGGACACACGGAGTTTGAAGCAATTTAAGTCATAGGAAGAGGGAAAGACTGATTCTGGGAGAGAGTTCCAGAGCTCAGCTGTTGAGTAGAAGAAAGTTTGAGAGTAACGTTTCACTCTTGGGTTGGAGAGTTGCACAGAGTAGGGGTGGGATTGAGTTGCAAGACGGGTACCACGTGCCCTACGTAAAGGAGGTGGTATGCACTGGGATAGCTCTGAGGAACACTGATTATTATAGTAGCGATAGAATAGCAAGAGATGCAACATTGCGGCGGAGAGAGAAAGATTGCAGAGAGTTGGTAGGTGGACGGGAGTTAATGATACGAAAGGCCTTCCTTTCAACTTTGTCTAGGAGAGCGGTGTGAGAGGAACCTCCCCACACATGTGAACAATACTCAATACAAGGGCGCACTATGCCCCTGTACAGAGCAAGAAGCTGTGCAGGGGAAAATAACCCCCTAAGGCGGTTGAGCACACCCAGCTTCTGGGAGGCTGCCTTAGCAAGACTGGTAATATGGTCCTTCCAAATGAGAGCAGAAGAAAAAGAGACACCAAGAATATTGAGAGAAGATGAATGATTTTTTATTGCTGAAGAATAAGGGATAGTCCGCTGGGAGATCCTGACGGGTAGATAGATGGAGAAATTGGGTTTTGGAAGCATTAAGTTAACAAGGTTTTCTCTGCCCCAATTGGAAATAGTATTTAGATCAGAATTTAAGAGTTCTATGGCTTCATTACGTTTGTCGTTGAGGGATTGCTGGCTGGGGCGTTCTGAAAAACTAATGGAGTAGTGTAAGGTTGAGTCGTCTGCATAAGAATAGATGGGAATTAAGGTACAGTTAAGGAGATCATTTATAAAAATTAGAAAGAGAATAGGAGATAGGACAGAGCCCTGAGGAACACCGGAGTTTATAGGGTGAGGAATTGAACAATGGCCGTCCATAACCGCGGCTATGGAACGGCCGGAAAGGAAATTAGAGACAAAGGCACAGATGGAGGGATAGAAACCGAAGGAGGGTAGTTTAGAAATTAACCCTTCTTTAGCGGCCTATGCGGTTTATTTATGTGTACCGCCCAGCGGGGTGTTTTTAGCCAAAATAGGGCTGTTTACGTGATCATTTTCATGCCTAAATAAGACCCAGAACGTAAAACAAGTATCTATCCCTGAAAGGGCATGAACAGAGCTTTCGAATGACACCATAACGATCCTTGTATGATGGATAGTTTTCTTGCAATAACCGTGCAACGCGAGTGCAAAAAGCAGGTAATTCGGTACTTTCCCCATATAATTGAGTATGTAGCGAGTGAGAGAGGGAGGAGGGAGCTGAGATTCGTGTCAGTAGGTTCGCCGCGGTGGTCTGGAGCAGTCATACGCTCGCTAGTCTCCTGCCACCACTTGTCTCTCTCTCAGCCACATTACGTGCTGAAATTGCCACTCGACCTATGTCGAGCGCCGCCACATAGTCCAGCTTTATTAAATACGACTTAAGTGGTGAGCCGCTTTTTAAGGGTTAAAGATTTATGCCAGACTCTATCGAAGGCTTTCGATATGTCTAGTGCAATAGAAAAAGTCTCACCGAACTAGCCCCAAACGCGCGAGCAACTGTGGCTTTCAACCATCCGACGCATCTCCCTTCATTCATGTACTATTGTGGACATAGGCTATGTTCTTAACCCCACATGATTTTCATTATGCAATTAACCCTCTCCGACATATGACGCGATTTTGAGCCTATTAGGGATACTTTAAAGCCTTTGTTACCATCAGGGGTATTTAGAAACCTTTAGTTTAGTTACTTCAACCTCTGCAGTTGTCTTTGAGTTAGCTGTGGGCAGAAAACTCATTTTGGAGAGGTAATTATAAGAGTGAGAGAACTCTATTTCTTATTGCTAATCTGGCAACCTCTGTGTCATATGTGCGTGAAAGGGTTAAAAGTTATACAATCAATTTACGAATAAACATTATTATGCATAAACTACATCATTTGGCCTACCCTTAAGAAAACTTCCCACTAGGCACCAACCCTAGCACAACAGACCGTGTCACAGCCTGACACAACCACAGTCTAGGTTCTTTAACGGAACAATAAATAGGCTATAATGGACAAACACCTTAATTGAATATGGCGATTTTGAAAGAAATTCAATTTAGATGCAAACAATAGCAATGCTCAACTAGATAGCTTCATTCTGGTGACAATCAATTGGCGTATACAGAGTTTCGTTCATAGGGACATTGCAATGAGTGTGCTTTAGTAGCAGTTGTTATGCAAGTCTAGACTGTGTTATGAATGTGACTGTACGTTACGTAACACATACAAATTGCGTGATATAGTGGACTTCGTCCTACATGCTTATCCCTAGTTAATCTTGAACGTTATGATAAGCTCGTAGGTGTTGCCTATTTCATCACCCATAATATCAAGTACCGTATCATTTGGCGTTGGTAGTGTTACACAATTATTAATGTAATATGTTTAAGGGGAGGTCATTATTTTGTCCTGTTTTTATTTATTTTGTGTTTCCTAGACCTCCATCAAACTTTAAAAAAAACACACTCTCAAGACCCTCCGAAATAAATGTGTACATTTTTCGGTAGAAAAATGGGTCAATATTCAGGAGGCACTACAGTATTGGTAAAAAATTAAGCTCAATAGCACGTGATTAAGCGATTTTTTTCCCAAATTTTTGATGTAGGTGTCATTCCCAGGAAACTAACATAATACATATTATATGGATATTTACGTTTTAAGGGTTTGTTTACACTTCTTTTTCGTCTTCTTCTGGGAGAGCTGTTTTGCGTGACTGTCAGTCAACAACTGAGACATCTGGTAGCGAATGCAATGAACTATACTGGTGGCGTCGTGGCCAAAGTAATCACCCTACCTAATTCATGCCAAGAGTACTCGAGTTCACTGACACGTGATGTCTATCGACCAATCAGGTGATGCCATGATTTGGAAAACAGGTGGCCCGGGATATAAGCTGTCAGTTTGACTCTGGCCAGCTTGTGTAGAGGGTGTGAGCCGATCAAAGCTTTTTCCACCGTCTTTAAAAACACTGAGGCTGCTTAAGACATTTTCGCCTTCCAATAAGTGTAAACTGTCCAAAGTGCAATAACCAAGCAATGTTCCAAATACAGCTGACGAGGACAGCTGGTTTTGAAATGCACACACTTGTTTTACATGGAAAAATTCGAAACAAAAATCCACCAGCTGTTGACCAAGATGATTGGTGATCGAGCCTCCAGCGGCCAACCAGGCAGCCCAGTACCTCCTCTGTTCATTAAGGTTAGTTGGTTGGTTGGGACAACATAAAGGAGCCGGACAACAGCTAGCTCGGGAATCTTAATGGGTGATCGCAAAGTAACATAAAGTAAAAGATTTTTTTCGCATAGGATTAAACTGGCATGCAAGGGCTAGTTGGTTAGCCTATACTGATGTTTTGGACCGACAGTTAGCCCATCGATCTTTTTAGGCCTAATAGGTCCGGTAGAGCATAGGCTATACATCATTGCTATATATGTCATTAACCTCTGAAGTGCGCATGGGGGTAATTGGAAACGTCCCCCTGTGCTGACGTATTTGAGGTGTTTCCGTCACTAAAATATTCATATTAATAGCATTAATACTTATCCATATGCGCCTATTATGGGTTGATTATAAAGGTATTAACCTGAAACAACAATAAAACGAGTGAAAACAGCGTTTGGATGGTCAAAATCGGAGATATAGCCCGCGAGTTGTATAATGTATGGTGAGGCATCTGCTTTCCCGCCAATTTCCCCCAAGGCCACTGAGACACAGTCGATCGATACTCTCTCTCTCTCTCTTGCACTCGCTTGCCATCAGTGATGACAACACCCTGCTTTCAACTCGCTAATGTTAGCACGAAAATATACCTCAGAAGGGAATAACAAATAGGTGATACTGAAGGAGGAGGAAAGTGGGGAAGGAGGGGAGATAGAGGACTGAGATTTTGCATGGCCCAGGGGCCAAAAAAACAAAAAAAAACAAAAAAATTTCGATGTCAAAAGTTGATTTTTTTTTTTCTCTGACTCTTAAGAGTCTTCCCGCAGTCCGCCGGGGGAACTCTTAAGAGTCTCCCCGCAGTTCCCGGGTTAAGAGCTGAAATGTATTATAAGGGAGAACAAAAATAAAATAAAATACATAGGCCTACTGTAAAACAATAAGTTTTTCAGCCAGTACCCAACCAGCGGGGTTGTGCGAGCGGCAGCCCCCACCAATAATACTAGGTTAGGATAGGTTAGGTAAGGTTGTTAGGTTAGGCTAATGTTAACCCCATTCTTACTAGGTTAGGTTAGGTAAGGTTGTTAGGTTAGGCTAATGTTAACCCCATTCTTACTAGGTTAGGTTAGGTAAGGTTGTTAGGTTAGGCTAATGTTAACCCCATTCTTACTAGGTTAGGTTAAGTAAGGTTGTTAGGTTAGGCTAATGTTAACCCCATTCTTACTAGGTTAGGTTAGGTTAGGCTAATGTTAACCCCATTCTTACTAGGTTAGGTTGTTGTTGTTGTTCCCTAAGCTGCCTGGCCGAACAGCCCCGAGTCCCTGAGGAAGGCCATGGACACGATCGGGCTTTCCCACAGAGCTCTCATTGAGTGTAGATTGTGTTGTTGGTGTAAGCTGTTCTGTGAAATGCAGTCTTCTATGATGTGTTTAATGGTATGGGGTGCTGTGTTACATCCCGGGCAGGCGTCGACAACGGAGTCATCCAGTCTCTTCTGATAGCTCAGGAGAGCTGGATGGTGTCCGCATCTAAGCCTGGCCAGGTGGACTCTGTCCTCGCGAGGAAGGGAGGATTCGGAAGGATGGATTTCGGGAGGTCGTGCATGCAGCTGCGTGTTGTCTGTGAGTGAGTGGATGGATCGGTGAGAGATATGAGTATGGATGTGCTTCTGGAAGTTGGTTCGGGGTGGGCAGGGAGGGAGAGAGGACAATAATTGTGTGTGATACCGTGTGCTGGGTGTTGTTTTGATATTTCTTGGTGTCTGTGGGTGTGTTGCCATGTAGTTTAGTGGGTGGTCTTGGTTCGTGCCAGGAATTGCCAGGAATTGAGTGCCTCTCATGTCCAGATGGTCTTTGACTTTGAGGATTTTGGTTTCTTGATGTAGGTGATCTGTGGGTGCAGTAGCTGTGCAGCCTGTAATGATCTTCAGGGCTTTGTTTTGAATAGTCTGTAAGGTCTTATGATGTGTTTCAGCTAGGTTAGAAGCCCAGGCTGGGCTTGCGTATTCCATCACTGATCTTATGTATTGTTTATATACTGTGGTGGTAGTTTCTTTGTTGTGTCCAAATTTTGTGTGAGCAAGTGACCTGAGGGCGTTAAGTCTGGGTGTCAGTTTCTTTTTAATGTTTGTGGTGTGCTGTTTGAATGTCATATGAGTATCATATGTTACTCCTAGGATTTTGGGTGTGTGTGTATGTGTTAGGGGTGTGTTGTTTATGGTGAGTTGAGGGATGTATTCGTGTTCTCCTGTCCAACTTGTGAGCAGGGTTGCGGTGGATTTGGCTTGGGCTAGATTAAGTCTGTTTGTAGTGCACCAGCCATGTAGTGTGTTGAGATAGGGTTGAAGGAGATCTGTTGCTCTTTTTGGGTCATGGTGTGTGCATGTGAGTGTTATGTCATCTGCATAGGAGGCTAAGTTTATTTGGGGCATATTGGGTGTAGTTATATCGTGCATGTACAGATTGAAGAGTGCGGGCGATAGGACGGAACCTTGGGACTCCGTTTGGAAAGTTTCTGATTTTAGATGACTGACCGGCAAAAGATACGTGTGCACATCTGCCTGCTAGGAAGTTGGCCAGCCACCTTTTTGTGTTGTTGTGCATGTTTGTGTTGTAGATTTTGTGTGTTAGGTTGTAGCGGGGGATGGCATCGAAGGCTTTACTAATGTCGAGTGTGGCTAATAGTGATCTGTGTGGTGGTCTAGCTGAGTTGATGCCGTCGAAAGCTCTTTGTGTAAGGTCTGTGAGAAGAGTGTGTGTGGAGTGCAGTGGCCTAAAGCCATGTTGTGTTGGAGCTAGGGGTAGGTCAGGTGTAATTAGTTGTAATACTAGGCGTTCCATGACTTTGGAGGGGGAGCAAAGGAGTGTGATGGGGCGGTGCGAGGAGGGTAGCGTGGGGTCTTTGTTGGGTTTGGGGAATGTGATGATGATACCATGCTTCCAAATGTCTGGTATTGTGTTGTGTGAATAGCTGTAGTTTGATATGTTAGTGAGTGCTTGTATGCCTTGTGGTCCCAGGTGTCTGAGGTGTATGTTGTCTAGGCCACAGGCGGGTGAGTGCTTGAGATTGTTGATGATATGCTTTGTCTGGTGATTGGTGAAGGGTGTATAGTCAGGGTCTGTGGGGAATTGTCTCTTACGTCGGATGACACGTCGGTCGTCTTTGTGAGGTTTTAGGTGGCTGACATGTGAGAAGTGATTGATGAGAGTGTTTGCTTGTTGTTTACATGAAGGAGTAGAGTCTGTTGTTGTGATTGCAGCATGTGATTGTGTTGTGTTGCTGTTGGAAAGTGTGATGCTGTTTAGTGTTTTGTAGAGTTATTTGGGGTTTGTTTTGTGATCAAGTGTTTGTAGGAAGTTATTCCAATTTAGTTTTTGTTGTTCTTGTATTTTGTTGATAGTTTGGGTGTTGAGTGCTTGAATTTGTTGTGTGATGTCTTGTGTGTGGGGTGCTGGGGAGTGTTTCAGTATGTTGCGTTGTCTGATGAGGTTTTGAATTTCTGGTGTGAAGTTGGGGTTGTGTCTTTTCCTGTTACCTCTTGGAATGTGTTTCTTGTCAGCGTTTTGGATAGTTTTATTGAGTATGTGTACAGCATTGTTGATGTTAGTGATGGGTGTACTGTTTAGAGTTGTGAAGTGTTGTTCTGTCTCATTTGTGAATGCTTCCCAGTTAGCTCTTTTATAATTGGTGTATGTGTGTTTGTGGCTAGCTGGGGTGAGTCTGGTTTTGGTGGTGATAATGATAGGGAGGTGGTCAGAGCCTAAGGTTCTGACCACCCTCCAGGATGTTGAGGGGGCGAGTTCTGGGGAGCAAAAGGTGATGTCTGGAGATGATGGGTTATAGAGGGCTTCGTGAGGAATATGGGTATGTTGATGGATGTCGTTAAGGATGATGAGGTTATCGGTTTGGTTTTGTAGTACCAGCCCTCTGTCTGTGTCGGGGTTGTCGACAAACCAGGCCGACGTCTTGGCGTTGGTGTTAGGTTATGTAAGGTTGTTAGGTTAGGCTAATGTTAACCCCATTCTTACTAGGTTAGGTTAGGTAAGGTTGTTAGGTTAGGCTAAGCTAATGTTAACCCCATTCTTACTAGGTTAGGTTAAGTAAGGTTGTTAGCCTGTTAGGTTAGGCTAATGTTAACCCCATTCTTACTTCGTTAGGTTAGGGTAATGTTAACCCTATGAAAACTCAAACAAAGATTTTATTAGAGTTACTGTGTAATTTAAATATGAACATTAGTCAAATCTGAGCCAAGTTTCGTCAAAACTTGGCTCGTGTTTTCGAAATGTCGGGTTATATGGGTATGGAAATTTACAAAACCCGAGCCAACATGTTAATAAGGTTACTGTGTTATTTTCATTTTTTAAATTAGTTAAATCCCTCGGGTTTTCAAAGTCAGGTTTTATGGGTCTGGAAATTGACAAAACCCGAGCCAAATTTGGTCAATATACAGGAGGTGCTACAATATAGGTAGCAAAATTCTAATGGTAGTTTTGGGTTCCTATCATCATATGCTTCATTTCTATATATTGTTTATCCCCGGGGGAAAAACAAAAAATCTTGGGTTTTTTATTTTTTTCTTGGATTTTTTTTTTTTTTTTTTATTAACCTAACCAAAAAACCTAACCTAACCTAACCTAAATGTATTTGGGGGCTATTAGGTTAGGTTAGGTTAGGTTTTTTTGGTTAGGTTAATGACCAAAACAAAAAATCTCAAGAAAATAAATGAAAAATCCCAAGATTTTTTTTTTTTTTTCCGGGGATAAAAAGTATATAGAAATGAAGCATATGATGATAGGAACCCAAAACTACCATTAGAATTTTGCTACCTATATTGTAGCGCCTCCTGTATATTGACCCCAAATTTTGGTTACAAATGTGTATTATCGTGTTTTATACGCTTTTTACCCCTCAATTTCCCTGATCTTCATAGCCCTCCCCACTATCGGGGGGGGGGGGGGGGGGCGTCTTTAGATTGATGGATAATGGGTAAATGCTTAATTCCCATTCAATTTCATCACTAGATTCGACTAAAACACCAAAAACAAAATCAAAATACCAAACAAAAAATACCTGATAAACACGTTGTTGCGTCTCCTGTATATTAACCGAAAAATGAACCAACCGAAGGCCGGTTCCTGTTAAATCACAGGGTCGATATCCCTCGCCAGGAACAAAATTGACAACTTAATGGCACGAAAGGTCATAACATTGACAAGAAAATGGGGCGAAAGGTCTTAACATTGACAAATAAATAGGGCGAAAGGTCTTAAAATCAACAAACTAATGGGACGCACGTCTTACAATCTCAAAAACAAAATAGGCTAAAGATGAGGAAGACGGGGGTCCAGAAAAACTAATAACCTCCCTGAAGTGGTAATCCTTTTCAGCTTGTCACTGCCATTACTATTTTCATGGCATTATAACATACCGAGCCACATACTGTATGATGTACTGTGGAATAAATAGTGTCACCCCTCTACGCATGTTATTAGGCTTACTTTTTACACCGGTAACTTTAGGGACTTGTCGAGGATCCCTTAGCCTAGGGCCTATTGAAAAAAAAAAAAAAAAAAAAATCACTTAGCCTAATCAAACTCACCTCACTGACGTTTGTCATGGACTCACGGGCAACTTCTTGATTATGTAGGAACAACAGCAAATGATAATACCATAATCGTGGGTGGTATAATATGTCATCTGCTGCAGCACCAGATTTTTGTGAGGCAACAACTGTCTTCGCTTCTTTGCGGAAGGAGCTATTATTTGCCGATGCATCCTTCTTCAGCTTCTCTATAAGAAAATTATATGCTGCTGCTTTTGCATCTTTGTCACTGTAGGCCTATGATTTATATTTTATCTTCCACAGACATGGATAACTTTGATATAGCCTAGTTCTATAAAATCAATCCAAAACCTGTCTGATAATGGTTCAATCATCGTACCATTTCCACAAGATGGTCCTGGGAATTCCATTCATGGAGTGTGTTGGGCCTGACCATCCTACCACACACTAGGAGTCGGACTGCGCACTTCAAGTTCTCGGACTTCAGATCAGACTCCACCTGAACTAGCACAAGCCAAACCACACGCCTGCACAAACCATCATGCCACACCACACACGCTCGAACTGCCTTGTCCAACCATTGGTAGTTTGCGGAAAACTGAGCGTGTGTGGTGGGCTAGATTATTGCTACAACCATCACCTGCACACACCTGCAGTGACTGGAGACAGCCCAGAGTTATGCGCAAGCCAAATATTACTACCATACACACGCAACCAGGCTTGAATGTGACTTGAACTTGCATAAATAACTGAGCGTGTATGGGGGCCTTAAGCATGCTATCGTCGCCTCACCAGTCCCTCACATGACAACTAGGCTACTCGTTGTTTTTGTTTGCATTTTATACTGTATTTAAACTACACGCTAGCCGTAAATACCTATCAATAAAACCTCTCATACTTAACAATACTGCCAATATCCTTCGAGGAGTTAAATGTTGCACAGAACACCAAATGTTCGATAAAAACACAGGACGACACCGTGCGATTGCACACCCGCACATAGTTAAATAAACACTGATGAGGTGAGGATGAGCTCAGTGAGCCGCTGCCTGAGGAAATGCACGGGGTTACCAAGGGCCAAAGCAAGTCCGCTAGATAGTAAATAAATTTCGATAATCGCTTGAATGACGCCACAATCTCTACAATACCGCTCTAGAATGGCCCAAATCTCCAGAAAATCGCTAGAATTCATACCTCTAGATGTAAAAATGTGCCTCAAGATCGAAGTAACTACCTCTAGATCTAGCCGGAAAGTAGCTAAATTGACAACACTGGAAACGCAGGGACGACGGCTCCCATGTTCAAAGTCGAGGCATGGTAGGCAAAACGTTTTCAGGTTTCCTCTCGTAAAACAAATTTGGGTGATTCATATATTGCTACATTTAATACATTATTGGGTATATACTGAGTTACAGTGTTTGATCTTTCGGGAAATAATAACAATTGTCTACTAACCATCAAACTGCCTTAATTGTTTGAAACACGTGGTTGTGGTTGCCCAATGACCACTTGCAAGTTAAAAAGAACATAGGAATTCGGAAATCTACATAAGGCCGACACGAGGCATAACAGCCAACCCAATTCCATATGACTATTCAGTTTGCGCTTGAAATGTTCTATTATAGGCCTATAATACCATATTAATATCTTGATAATCGATACCTCTATCATATCTCCTCTAGCCTATATCTTCGTTTTTCTAATGAATAGGCCTACAAACCATGGATTTTCAACCAGCCTCCTCATAATTATGATAAATTTGCGGGGTATAAATAAGTTGGAGCCGTAAATGTTGCTAATTAGCATATCATATACAAACATTGTCAAATTGCGATGGATATAGAAACTAGAGAGTTGTTGTTGTTGTTGCTCCCTAAGCTGCCTGGCCGAACAGCCCCGAGTCCCTGAGGAAGGCCATGGCCACGATTGGGCTTTCCCACAGAGCTCTCATTGAGTGTAGATTGTGTTGTTGGCGTAAGTGGTTGTGTGAAATGCAGTCTTCTATGATGTGTTTAATGGTATGGGGTGCTGTGTTACATCCCGGGCAGGCGTCGACAACGGAGTCATCCAGTCTCTTCTGATAGCTCAGGAGAGCTGGATGGTGTCCGCATCTCAGCCTGGCCAGGTGGACTCTGTCCTCGCGAGGAAGGGAGGATTCGGAAGGATGGATTTCGGGAGGTCGTGCATGCAGCTGCGTGTTGTCTGTGAGTGAGTGGATGGATCGGTGAGAGATATGAGTATGGATGTGCTTCTGGAAGTTGGTTCGGGGTGGGCAGGGAGGGAGAGAGGACAATAATTGTGTGTGATACCGTGTGCTGGGTGTTGTTTTGATATTTCTTGGTGTCTGTGGGTGTGTTGCCATGTAGTTTAGTGGGTGGTCTTGGTTCGTGGAGGCTGCTGCCAGGAATTGAGTGCCTCTCATGTCCAGATGGTCTTTGACTTTGAGGATTTTGGTTTCTTGATGTAGGTGATCTGTGGGTGCAGTAGCTGTGCAGCCTGTAATGATCTTCAGGGCTTTGTTTTGAATAGTCTGTAAGGTCTTATGATGTGTTTCAGCTAGGTTAGAAGCCCAGGCTGGGCTTGCGTATTCCATCACTGATCTTATGTATTGTTTATATACTGTGGTGGTAGTTTCTTTGTTGTGTCCAAATTGTGTGTGAGCAAGTGACCTGAGGGCGTTAAGTCTGGGTGTCAGTTTCTTTTTAATGTTTGTGGTGTGCTGTTTGAATGCCATATGCATATCAACTAGAGAGTAGTAGCCTATACATATTGATTTTCTTATGAATGGCAGCCACACAAAAGACGTTTTTTTATGACGCCTTTTGGCTTTCACATTAACTTCGAAATCTCAATCTTCTGGATTTCGTTGTCAGGCGTATGATGCACCTATATAAATCCTGGACTAGCGTGTTTTGATCATTCTCGAGATTTTCCTTTCGCCGGGGTTCCTCAGACTTTCTTGCACACGTGCACGTTCTTTTGAAATTGAGCGAGCTGTTTGGCAGAGACGAGATGGATCGGAAATTAGCATACAGTTCCTGTTAAATTTTCCTGGCGATTTTCCAATTAATGAAGAACTACTGGAAGAAGCAAATGTTAGTGGGGCCCAGGCATTAGCAACTGCAGGAACTCTACTTGCTTCGACATCTATTGCTTATGACACAAGGTAAGTTACTAGCCTAAGTGTCCATGAATGACAAATTTCAAGACATGCATCAATTGCAATGATCATTCTCAATTGTCTTTTTTTCTTTTTTTTTTTACACCTCAACTAGGCTAGTATAACTCGGTGTCAAATCAACCATGGCCAACCTAATTTGTGTGACTTGGCCTATAGGCTAGGCTAGGCCTAGGTTGGTTGCTCAGAATTATTCTAGAAGTGCATCATTAGCCTTCTTCTTCTTTCTTTTTGTGGAGTTGCTGTCCCCTCTCAAAGCCAGCTCACCTATGCACCGGTGAACCTACTAGCTAAACATTATTGGTTTAATTCTAGACCTAGTTTTGGATTCACAGCACACTTAATGATTTTCTAGCTTCTATGAATTTGTCATAGGCCTAGCCTAGCCTATATCCTACCGCTACCATACTTCATTCCTATAGCCTAGGCTATGTAATTCAGTAGCGCCACAAATGGAATTATAACTAGCCTACTATAAACAAGTTAATATTTAGCCTAGGCCTACCTCCTATTGGGGTTTGTAATTGATGATTAGTGTTATGCCCTGTTTTTCTACAGGATTAACTTGGGTAATGTGAGTTATAACTGACTGGGTATATAAGGCTGCATGCACAAAACAAGGTATGAGGAATAGAGAACACAAGTTAAACACACGGTAACAAGACACACGATCACGTTTATTGATGATGGTTAATAGGAAGCATAAGAAGGTATGAACACTCGTACAAGACAAATGATAGAATTGAACAACTAGCATTAAGTGGATCTGGATGGAGCCTAGTCTCCCACTTCCAACGTTCAGGTATTAGTCTTCTGATCACTGGCTTTGTTCGCAAGTTTATACTGGAGACCCTCAATGTTACTTATAGATTCAATTTCACTATTTAGATTGATTACTGGTAGCTCTGGTGAACAAGTAGTAGTTCACAGACTAGATTAGACACGCGTATTTTAGAGCACGGGAATTCTAGTAACCTCAGGGGGTACTGATCTAAGTTTTATATTCTTATAGCAGAAACACGTAGAACGCAAATCAGTGGGCGAACATTAGATATCACTAGGGTTTTACTTCTATGTAATAATATCTAGATATATGGGTAATTACGAGAGTTAATATCGCCTGTTAATTAATAAACACTGATACGCTTAGCACTTCCTAATGGAATGGTTATATATGAATTATACTGGGGTAAAGATATAGCCACTTCGTAGAAATATGAATAAGTGAGTCTTTAAATAGTACTGTAACACTGTAGTACTGATAGAGTGAATCTGGGGTAGTATTTGATTGGTCTGGTCCTGGTTATCTTGCGTCCGTGATGTTGGGGGTTAACGACTGGTTCCGCGGCCGTCCAGGGGGTCCATATGTAGGAAGTTCTCAAGACGGATCTCTTGGCGATCGTTGCTGGCTACACGCTTATATACCCACTGGTTTGTGAAGGTTATAAGGTGCACGTAGATTTCTTGTACGTGGACAGATGCTTCTATCTCAATCTGCCACGGAGTCTGCCGGCTCTAGAACTCAATTCTCAGGAACAACACAAGGGCAGAGCTAGAGGTCAACTTAAGGGGGCCAGCCACTGGTTGGTGTCTATCTTTCAACTGATTTTACTGGGGGCTGGAGCTAGGTTTATAGGGTCGGTTTTGGACCCTGTAGGCCATAGGGATCTCGAGTTCTTATGGATTTATTTAAGCTCTCAATGGATACGGGAACTAGGTAAGGTGGTGATTACTGTTGTGGCACATGGCTATATGGTGCCTTCATAATGTGATATAACTGAGCCTTAGTAAGAGGTACTATTTTGGCTATACTGGAAGTATTTAGGGGAGAGAGACTGGATCTACTTTGCGAGGAGGACTGGGACAGCTGTGATAGGAGCGTCTCTCTTAGATTGTTCAGTCTTCGTTCTATGGTATAGCTGAGGTGCTAATTTGGTTATCAGAGTATGCAAGAAAGGTTAATGGGTTATTGTGGGTTATTAGAGGTTAGTAAAGGTGTTAGTCATGCATGGTTAGTTCATTGATAGGAAGAATTCCTGTGCTACCTGGCAATGACCCGGAAGTCAAAACAGGGGTCAGGTATACCTCCGCAGGGGTGGGGGTCTCCCTCCTCGGGTGGGTAAAAAGGGGTAGGTGCGCGCCCTCTCTCTGTGATGGTCGTCCGGTGGCTGTGGCTAGGGGCTTGCCATATCACAAGTGTTTGTAATAACCCTCTGTTTACGAGACAGAAGTGGGTGTTCGTAATACCAAAACCGAAGGTGCCTTGACTAGCTGGATTAATCGGTTGGGTTGTTAATTGCATGGTTTGTTGGATGTGGTGGAGACTGGGTTGCTAACTCTGCCACATTTATCTGGAAGTATGGCAATAGAAGTTAGTCACTGGCGAGGCAGCTAGCCTCGCACTGACGATCATTTGGTACAGGGTTGTGAATGGGTTGTGAGGGAATAGATGGCATGCAAAGGATTAGTAAAGTTCTAATGGTGTTCCTTCCTACTGGGGGAAGGTAGGCTGGATAGGAGTATATATACAAAAGGTTTGAGAATGTTAGCAACGGAAAAATTAAGGATATTCAGGAGGTATGGTGGAGAGGCTAGGTTGGAAAGGAGTCGAGGAGCGTGGGGGGTTAACGAGAGGAAGAGGGTTAAGGGGGGCTACGTGGAAGTTTGACCCTAAGGTCTCTGGGCGTAGGGGTGGCATTAGGCTACAGTTGGTATCGTAGCTTGGGGGTTAATGACAGGGAAAGTATGTTAGCCAAACGCTACCGGGGGATGAGCAATATGGGGTGGTATATGAGTCTGGAAGGGATAGAATCATGTGGACTGTGGGGCTGTGGGGAAGAGGAGGTTAACTGTAGGCGTGTGCTTGACTGTGGATAAAAGTAGAGAAAAACATGGTGTATTATTACTCGTCAATACGATGGTTATGGACACTGTTAATCTGACACTATTTCTTGCTGACCTAGTTGTTCCCGGGAACTGCGTTTTCTATGACATATACACCAAAGAAAGCGGCAGTTCGTAGGGGTAGCTTCGGTATTGTTTCATGGTGAAAATGCGTCGAGACAATGGTAAAAGAGGGTTGTATATACAATCTCTGGTTGGGGTAAGAATTAGAGTTATTGGATGGTGGCTAACATCTTCAGTCATTTCTGTCTAGGTCTTACAGGAACGATGGTTATATATATATACACTTGTGTACCCGTGGGTATCATAGTTTCTTATCAATTAGGACATGGGGTTTTAACATACTACTTCTCGGATGGAAAGAACATACATAGATTTATGGGGGCGGTTGGTCTTCAGAAACTTAGTCTGGCAAGACATATTACTTCTTGGATGGAAAAAACATACATAAATTTAGGCCTGTCTGAACTCGTTGGCATTGGCTCAACCTAGGGACAGGGCATGGGTGTATTAAATTAAAGTGTATTCATGTTCATCATCATGTAGGTAGAGGTGTAGGACACGATGGGTAGTGTATACGCGAGGTGGGGGAAAGGTCAGTGGTTAGAAGGGATAGGCAGGTGTGGTTTGGAGCTGCTTAGCCCTGCGGGCTTCGGCCTGTCTTAACTGGTTGGCTTGGTCACCTGGTCCTTTCGTTCTGTGGGCCTTTCCTTCGGGTGTTTCTATTCCCGTTTCCTGGTGGTGTTCGCTCGTGGCTTCCATGGTGGGCTTCTCGTTCTGGGGCATTTTACTTCCCTCTCCTTCATTGTAGGCTCGTCCTCGAGCCTCAAGGGTGAAGTAAAAAGAAGCATAGTCATGGTGGGTCATTTTGAGTGTATTGAGAAGGTCCCACCAAGCAAGAGAGCGAGGGTCAGGTTTCTTTTGCAGGTCTATGTAGACCTGTAGGAATGTGTCTTCGGTGTTGTGGAGGGCGGTTGCCCGGGCTTGATGTAGGCGCTGTAGACGGGCTAAGCGTTCTGTGGACGTTTATACTTTAACTTTTCGTATGAACGGTGTGTAGTCTTCCCCCGTGGGGGTAGGGACGGGGGCGACGAATGGTGTGGATTTGTTCATGGTGGAGGTCATGTATCGAGTGAGGTGTGTGGGACTGACAGGAGGCCTCTTCAGTGTGGTGAATGGGTTAATAACTGAAGGGGAGGGACTAACGCGTGAAAACGGAGCTGGGAGTGAAGGGGGGATATGAGTCTGGGGTTTTGGGGGTTTTCTTGGGTGGTGTTGCAGGCTGGGAAAATATATGGAGGAAATGTGCAATATCGGTTTAGGTAAGGTGCGTGATGGAGGTGTGTGAGAAAGAGGGGGTGTGTGTGTTGTGTGGCTTGGGTCTTTAGTGTAAGAACGGGGTGTTGTTTTGACATAACTGTCTTCAAATTTGATGGGTCTGTTGATGATTCTACCTTTGGAGGTCCTGGTGGGAAGGTAGATGTTTGTAGTGGGACTTGAGTCGCTCGACGATGTTTTATATTGAGGGGAAGAACGCTTTACAGGTGGAGGGCATTTAGTGGGGGTGAGGTAAGGGGTTATTTGAGAGGTAGATGCGTGTGGAGGTTTTTGTCGAGTGAGGGTGGTAGGCGGAATGGGAGAGGATTTGGTGGGGGTATGTATGGGGGTTCTCTCAGGGGCGACTTTGTGGGGGGATTCAAGTGGGGGTGTGGAGGACGGGTACGTCAGTTTGGAGGGGCTTTGGTTAGGAGTTAGTTGTGTGTTAGACGTGGTGTGAGAGGAGGGGTTGGTCGTTGGCATAGTGTACTTTTTAGGGGTTGGTTGGTTGGGGGTTTGATGCGTGGGTGGGGTCGCAGGGATAGTGGAGGGGAAAGGGGTGGATGCGGGGGGGGGGGCTAGATGGGTGGGTAGGGAGTGGAGGTTTAATTGGGAGGTTTGGGGGTAGGAACATGTGTTGGGTGTGTTCTTTGGTGGGGTCGGTGATTTGATGGTGGTGGAAATAGGCGGTTTTGTGGGAGTTTGGTGGGGGGGTAGATCTAGCAGGTCATTCGGGGTGATGAGGTGGGGGTTGAAGGGGAAGGTATGTTCTTTCGTGGGAGGGTGGGGGTTGTTATTTTTGGAATATAGTTAGAGGGGTTATGGTGTTTACTTGTGATTATTCGTCTTCTTTCCCTTTGTGGAGGAGAATTCGACGAAGAAGAAGAGGAGGAGGAGGATAGTAGCCCTACGGAACTTGGTTAGCAGGGTGTGTTTTCTGGAGGTTTTAAAAGATTTTAGTCGTGGGTGTAAGTTGTAGCGTGAGGTTACTGAGGTAGATTGTGTGGTGCGGTTGGGTGTGTACTTGGTTTTGGGTGGGGGTGGTGGTTTTCTCACTGTGGTGCCTGGTGGAGGTACGTCAGGGCTAGACGGGAGGGTTTCCGTTGTGGGTGGAGGTTTTCGTACTTGGATAAGTTGGGGAGGTACTTGACTATCAGAAGTGAAGGAAGGGGTCATGGTGGAGGAAGGTGTGATAGTGGGGGCTTGGGGTTTGTGGAGGTTAGTTTGGGGGGTATGTTGAGGAATAATCGGCCGGTTCGGTCCTGGAGGGTTTAGGCCCTTAGGGGTTTGTAGGGGAATATTCATAGCCTGAGTGGGAGGGGTAGTAGGGGTGTTGAATTCAGGGTCGGACGTGTGGGGTGGGGTAATGTCTTGTGGTTTTAGAGGTTTAAAAGCTCGGACGAATCGAGTTCGGAACGTGCGAGTCACGCCGTGATAATCAATGGTGACTTGATAGGCATTTGGGACTTGTATGATGGTGTAGGGGCCGACATAGCGAGGGCCTAATTTGTTGGTGACAGGGAGGTTGGCTACTATTACGGTGTCATGGATGGCGAAAGGGTTATCATCGGGGTTATCAGTTTTGGTGTCTTGACAGGTTTGGGCGGTATGGAGGGTGTTTTGCAGATGTTGCAATGGGTCAATTGTGGAGGTGTTGGAGGGGAGGTGAGCGTGATGGTGGAACGGCAGTAACAGGGGGGGTACGCCGTAAACACGTTCATGAGGGGAAATACCGTCTTCTCGGGGACAGGTGTTCATGCCCCATTGTATCATTTTTATTTGTGATGGCCAGTCTGAGGTGTTAAGAGCAATCATTTTGGTACGTAACTGGTTGTTGATGGTGCGATGGCTGCGTTCGCATATAGCATTTCCTTGAGGCCAGTACGGGGATGAGTGTTTGATCTTAATACCGCATTGTTGGGTGAACTGGTGCCAAACGTGTCCACTAAATTCGGGGGCATTGTCGGATAGAAGAGCAAGGGGAAGGCCGAATATAGGGACCACTTCTGTGGCAAGCAGTGTGGCGACGGTGGTGGCTGTGTGGTCTTTAACTGGACAGGCTATTAAAAATGTTGAATATACGTCAACAAATGTGACGATATAGCGGTTGCCAGCGTAAGAAGGAAACGGGCCCATGATGTCGAGGGATAGGACTTGGAACGGTTTGTTGGCCGAAATGGTACCAACTGGGCCTGGGGTGCGTGATCTATCCTTCCCCAATAAACAAGGTTTGCAGGATTCTGTCACGCGTTGTGCAATCTTGGAGGGGTTGGGGGTCCAGTATTGATCTGCGAAGATTTTTAACATCTTCTTTTGTCCAAGGTGTATGCCATTTCCCTCATGGATGGCAATCATGTAGTCATGGGCAATGGTGGGGTCTAGGACTATGTGACCGGAGTCTGTGGCAACTTGATCTCCCCAGCGAGTCAGTTTCCTGAAGACATTTAACGGTATCCAGGGTGGTCTGATTCTTGTTTCCCAAGATTGAATTAGTGAGGGGGCTGGGGGGGAATTATGTTGGTGGATGGGGGTAGATAAGAGCTCAGTGTTTTGTAAGGCGGCTAGGTTGGTGGGGGGGGTCTTTTGGTACTGGCAAACGTGACAGGGCGTCTGCATTGGTGTGAAGTTTACCTGGACGATACTGTATTGTAAAATCGTAGTCCTCTAGTGTCTTCCTCCAACGTACCAAGATGGCTGAGTTGGTTTCGCACTTACGCAACCATTGCAAAGATTGATGGTCGGTTATTATATAGAGTTTTGCGCCCAACACAAATGACCTGAAGTGGCTAAGTGCCCAAATGATCCCTAAGCACTCTCTCTTGGTGGCTGCATAATTCTGTTGTGCTTGGTTGAGTGTGGAGCTGGCATACGCTATCACATGTTCCTCTCCGTCTCTTACTTGAGCTAAAACTGCACCAATGGCGTACAGAGATACGTTGGTATAAAGACGGAAAGGTTTATGGTAATCAGGGAAAGCGACAATAGGGGCTTGGATTAGCTTTTGTTTCAAAGTGTTAAAAGCGAGGTCTCTTTCAGGTGTCCAGGTGAATGTGGTGTCCTTGTGGGTGAGTTGGTGGAGGGGTCTGGCTATTGTGGCAAAGTGTGGGACGAAACGTCTGTAGTATGTGGCTAAACCTAGAAAAGAACGTACTCCTTTAACGGTGGTGGGTGGGGGTTGGTTTTGTATGGCTTGAAGTTTCTTTGGGTCTGGTGCAATACCATGTTCAGATATTACGTGGCCGAGGAAATCTACCTTATTTCGTGCAATCTCGCACTTTGAGGGTTTTAATTTCAACCCGGCGGCTCGGATTCTTTGAAGAACTTGTCTCAACCTGAGGAGGTGTTCTTCCCAGGTTTGTGAGTACACAATAATATCGTCTAGATATGCTAGGCAGGTTTCCCAGGTCAGACCATGTAATACCGCTTCCATCAAACGGGAGAAAGTGGCGGGTCCGTTACAGAGGCCAAAAGGTAGGACGTTAAATTCGTAGTGGTGGCCACCACTAGTGGAAAATGCTGTTTTTTCTTGGTCCTCTGCCTTGATAGGCACTTAATTGCCAATACCCTGCTTGCAAGTCGAGGGTAGTGAACCATCTGGATCCGTATAGGGAGTCAAGGAATCGTCTATCCTGGGTAATGGCGTAGCGTCCTTAATGGTTACGTCATTCAATCTCCTGTAATCGACGCAAAAACGGGTTGACCCATCTTTCTTTTTTACTAGGATAACAGGGGAAGACCAGGGGCTAATGGACAGGGCGGCAATTCCGGCCTCTAACATCTCTTGGACTTGGCGTTCCTCTTCCTGGCGTTGTATGGGATTTTTTCTACGGGATGGTTGTCTTATGGGGGGGCCTGTGGTGTTAATGATGTGTTGTTCCACATCGGTCTGTTCGATTTCAGTGGGTTGTTGGGCAAACACGTCACTGAACTCTAGCCCTGCCTAGGCAAACTCTTTCGTCTCTGTCTATCCTCTAACGTCTTCCCTTCATGCTGGAAGTTTGCTCACATTCAACCTGTCCCAAAGAAGGGTGACCGCTCTCAACCCTTCAACTATCGTCCAATTGCTCTTATCTCTTGTCTTTCTAAAGTTTTTTAAACTATTCTTGCTTCCAAATTTCTTAAGCATTTCTCTTCTCATAATCTGCTCTCAGA
The DNA here is from genome assembly GCA_032716605.1 of Paralithodes platypus. Lineage (NCBI taxonomy): Eukaryota > Metazoa > Arthropoda > Malacostraca > Decapoda > Lithodidae > Paralithodes > Paralithodes platypus. The sequence continues at coordinate 69,865,024 of CM064480.1, forward strand.
TCGCCAGTATGGCTTCCTTAAGGGTCGCTCTACTGGTGATCTTCTTTAATATCTTACTAACTCTTGGTCATCCTCCTTTCGGGACTTCGGTGAGACTTTTTCTATTGCACTAGACATATCGAAAGCCTTCGATAGAGTCTGGCATAAATCTTTAATTTCTAAACTACCCTCCTTCGGTTTCTATCCCTCCATCTGTGCCTTTGTCTCTAATTTCCTTTCCGGCCGTTCCATAGCTGCGGTTGTGGACGGCCATTGTTCACTTCCTCACCCTATAAACTCCGGTGTTCCTCAGGGCTCTGTCCTATCTCCTATTCTCTTTCTAATTTTTATAAATGATCTCCTTAACTGTACCTTAATTCCCATCCATTCATACGCAGACGACTCAACCTTACACTACTCCATTAGTTTTTCAGAACGCCCCAGCCAGCAATCCCTCAACGACAAACGTAATGAAGCCATAGAACTCTTAAATTTTGATCTAAATACTATTTCCAATTGGGGCATAGAAAACCTTGTTAACTTTAATGCTTCCAAAACCCAATTTCTCAATCTATCTACCCGTCAGGATCTCCCAGCGGACTATCCCTTATTCTTCAACAATACAAAAATCAACCCTTCATCTTCTCTCAATATTCTTGGTGTCTCTTTTTCTTCTGCTCTCATTTGGAAGGACCATATTACCAGTCTTGCTAAGGCAGCCTCCCAGAAGCTGGGTGTGCTCAACCGCCTTAGGGGGTTCTTTTCCCCTGCACAGCTTCTTGCTCTGTACAGGGGCATAGTGCGCCCTTGTATTGAGTATTGTTCACATGTGTGGGGAGGTTCCTCTCACACCGCTCTCCTAGACAAAGTTGAAAGGAAGGCCTTTCGTATCATTAACTCCCGTCCACTCACCAACTCTCTGCAATCTCTCTCTCTCCGCCGCAATGTTGCATCTCTCTCGCTATTCTATCGCTACTATAATAATCAGTGTTCCTCAGAGCTATCCCAGTGCATACCACCTCCTTTACGTAGGGTACGTGGTACCCGTCTTGCAACTCAATCCCACCCCTACTCTGTGCAACTCTCCAACCCAAGAGTGAAACGTTACTCTCAAACTTTCTTCTACTCAACATCTGAGCTCTGGAACTCTCTCCCAGAATCAGTCTTTCCCTCTTCCTATGACTTAAATTGCTTCAAACTCTGTGTGTCCAGGCATTTTGGCTCGAACGTCCCTTGATTTTGTCCCTGTCACTCTTTCAACTATGGGGGAGGCACTCGCTATAGGCAGTTATGCCTTTTGCCTCCCTCAATCACATAGAAAAAAAAAACGAAAAAAAAAACATGCTGTGTTTTTGGTGGTCGGATAATGTGTCCGGGAGAGGGGGCAATTTGAGGCTGGTAGGGGTGTCATTGGAATCTATGGGGAGGTCATCAAAAGTTTCGAGGTCTCCTATGATGAGGCCTTTTGGTAATGTCAGGGATTCTTCAGAGATATTTGCCACGAGAATGTGGTTGATGCGAGCGGAAATGATGGCGGGTTGTAAGAGGCAACGATTGGGGTTGGTGGACGTGGTAGTGGGGGAAAATATCATGTGAGTTTGGGGTATGGGTCGAAGGTTAACCCATTTTTGATGGCGGGGGGGGAATTTGACATTTATCTTGAACTACAGCTGGGCTAATGATGGTGGGGGATCGACTGGTGAGCAGGTGCTCGGTACGCATAAGGGGGGGGGGGGGGGAGATCAGTTTGGTGGGGGTCCCACGTGAGGGGGGGATTAACGGCGCGTGTGGGAGGATCAGCGTGGCGAGGTGTGAGTGATTTAGAAAACGGAATTTGTTGGTGGGACTGCGGAGGGTTGGTGGGAGAAGAGTGAGGTATAGAACATGGGTTATTGGTGGAGGACTGATGTACTGATTGGTGGTTGTTAGAAGGACGAATTTGGGGAGTGTTGTCGGTGGCAGTGACGGTTTGTTTAGAGTTTATATGGGATTGGTGGGTTTGTCTGGCATGAGAGGGCGAGTCAAGTGTGGGGTTTTGAAGTTTTCTAGGGGTGTGAATTGTGTGGGGGTGGAAGGGAGCTACTGACGGAAAGCTGTCACAAGGGGAATTTGGTTGGTTGTGGAATAGCTGGAAATTTCTGGGGGCATGGGGGGAACATGGTTGGGTCCTTAGGTCGTCACGCGTGAGGGGAGGATTAATGGCGCATGTGGGAGGGTCAGAGTGGTGAGGGGTGAGCGATTTAGAAAACGGAATTTGTTGGTGGGACTGCGGAGGGTTGGTGGGGGAAGAGTTAGGTATAGAACATGGGTTATTGGTGGAGGACTGATGTATTGATTTGTGGTTGTTAACAGGACGAATTTGGGGAATTTTCTTGGTGGCAGTCACGGTTTGTTTAGAGGTTATCTGGGATTGGTGGGTTTGTCTGTCATGAGAGGGCGAGTCAAGTGTGGGGTTTTGAAGTTTTCTAGGGGTGTGAATTGTGTGGGGGTGGAAGGGAGCTACTGACGGAAAACTGTCACAAGGGGAATTTTGTTGGTTGTGGGATAGCTGAACATTTCTGGGGGCATGGGGGAAACATTGTTGGGTACATAGGTCGGCATTTTCCCTGGAAACACGTGTACATAAATATTTGATAGAATGGTTTTTACATACATCAGAGTCTGTCCTGGAAACATAGGAGGATTGATCCTGGACAGAGTTAGGAGAATTGGGGGGATTACCGAGAGGGAGTTGCTTGGACTTGTCTTCTAAAAGAAAGGGGACTCTGAGAGGAGATCGGCAAGACAAGGACGACGACCAAGGGAAAATAGAAAGGGAAAAGAACGGCGACGGGCCGAAGAAAAGAGAGGACAGTCAAGGAAAATGTGAGAAATAGAAACCTGAACACCACACCGGGAGCAAAGAGGTGGAGGCAAGCGGGACATGAGGAAGGAGTGTGTAAGTCTGGTATGGCCTAGCCGGAGCCGGGCCAACGCAGTCTCCCAACGGCGAACACGGTGAGAGGGGTCAGCCCAGGCAGAAACGGAGGCCTTAACAGTGCGGAGCTTATTAGAGGAAAGAGAAGACCACATTGTTTGCCAGCAAGACAGGAGGAAGGCAGAGATAGCTGGATAATAGTCAGAGGTGGGAAGAGAGAGAGAAGTTGATCGGACCGCCGCAGCGTCGCGAGCGAGAACATCAACCTGCTCATTTCCACGGTCACCAACATGGCTAGGCACCCAACAAAATTGGACAACCTTTTTCCGAGCAGAGAGACTGACAAGCCAATCGTGGATGGCAAGAACCAACGGATGGACAGCAGGGAAAGACTGCAAGAGAAGAAGGGCACTGTAAGAGTCAGAAAAAAAAGAGTAAAGGAGGAAGAAGGAAAGAAGCACATGAGACGGACGGCAAAGAAGATAGCGTAAAGTTCGGCAGTCAGAACACCAGCTGGAGAAGGGAGAGAATACTGATAAGAACGAGAAGGAAAAAGGATGGCAAACCCGACGCCATAAGACGAACGGGAGCCATCAGTGTAAACCGGGGTAGAAGAAGAATGCTGTGTAAGGTGTACAAGGAAACGAGAACAAAGAACTGAGGGCGGGGTAGAGGACTTAGAACAAGGAAAAATAGAGGGACACAAGGAAATACGAGGAAGGAGCCAAGGAGGACACTTACTGAGCCGGAGCGGAAGAACATGGAAGGGGGAAAACAAAGAATGAGAAAGTAAGGAATCCATACAAGAAAGGAAAGGGGGCCGAAGGCGAGAATGAGACGGAACAGGAACAGTAGGAAGAAGAGAGGTCTGCAAGGAAGGAAACTGAAGCGACCGGGCATAGTACCGGAGAGAGAGAAGGGCCCGACGTTGGTACAAAGAAGGGACGCCGGATTCAGCATAGAGGCTTTCAACAGGGGAAGAGCGAAAAGCACCCAAGGCAAGACGTAAACCGAAATGGTGAACAGAGTCAAGGTTATGGAGGACTGCGTCAGAGGCTGATGAGTAAACCTGACAACTATAATCGATTTTAGAAAGAACAAGGGCAACGTGAAGGCGAAGAAGGAGAGCACGGTCCACACCCCAAGTGAGGTGGGACAGGGTCTGGAGGAGATGAAGACGGTGCAAAGCAGCAACCTTAACAGAGGAAACATGAGCTGCCCAGTTAAGACGGGAATCAAAGACAAGACCCAAGAATGTAGTCGAAGAGCGATAAGGTAAAACGGAACCATACAGTTCAAGGGAAGGACGCGGGATAACGTGGCGACGAGTGAAAGACATAGCACAAGATTTAGTCGTAGAAAAACGAAACCCGTGAGCAGTGGCCCATGACGAGGCAGCCACAATCGCTGATTGGATAAGGGAGCGTAACGCAACAATATCCGAACCAGCCGCATAGATCGCAAAGTCGTTGACATATAAGGAGGACCTGACCGTAGCCGGAAGGGAAGAGATAATGCCATTAATGGCTATGAGAAAGAGAATAGTACTTAAACGGAACCCTGAGGTACACCTTCTATCTGAGGGAATAACCGAGAAAACGAGGAATTCACCCGGACACGAAAAGAACGAGAAGAAAGGAAATTACGGATAAAGACGCCCATATTACCACGGACATGAAAAGAACGGAGTTGGCATAAAATATGATGTTTCCACGCGGAGTCGTACGCCTTCTCGAGATCGAAAAAAACAGCAAGAACTGACTCATGGCGAGCAAAAGCAGACCGAACGTAGGTCTCCAAACTAAGTAAAGGGTCGATAGCGGACCGAGCACGCCGAAAACCAAACTGGGTCGAAGACAAAAGCTGACGTGACTCGAGAAGCCACATCAGGCGGACATTAACCATCCGTTCAAACAGCTTGCATAAACAACTCGTCAAGACAATAGGGCGATAGTCTTGGGGCAAGAAACCCGACTTTCCAGGCTTAAATAAAGGAATAGTAAGAGCAGAACTCCATGCAGGAGGGAAAACACCAGACGACCAAACCTTATTAAAAATAGCCAATAAAAATACCAAAGCCTCAGTGGAAAGATGCTTAAGCATTAAATTATGGACGCCATCAAGACCCTCAGAAGTAGCCTTACAGGCACGAAGAGCGGAGAGCAACGCACGGGAAGAAAACGGGGCGTTGTACGACTCTGCCGAAGACAGAGTGAAAACAACTGGAGAAGTCTCTGCGACGGCTTTAAGTGAATGAAATTCCGGGGGGAGATGAGAGCCACTACTGACCGAGCTAAAGTAAAGACCCAAACGATCGGCGACTGCCTCCGAGTCAGCAACAGACTCCCCATCAACATGAAGCACAGGAGAATGAGGAGGTAAACGCTTGCCCGAAATCTTGCGAATGCGCTTCCAGACGGACTGAACAGGAGTAAAGGACGTAATGGAGGAAACATAGGACACCCAACTCGGACGTTTAGCAGACCTGACTGTGCAACGGAGGAAGGCAGACGCCTGACGAAAAAGTATAAAAGAACGATCATGAGCGGGAGTAAAACGTTTACGACGAAAGCTCTTCCAAGAAGCCCGTTTGACGCGGAGAGCCTTGGAGCAGTTCGGGGACCACCAAGGAACACATTTAGACGTAAAAGGACGGGAAGTCCGAGGAATAGAGACTAAGGCAGCACTCAAAACTGTGACTAGAAAAAAGGCTAGTAAATCATGTACAGATGAAAAATCAGGCGGAGGTAAGGAAGGGATAGATAGTGAAGCAAAAGTAGACCAGTCCGCACGCTGGAAGCACCAACGAGGAGGACCAGGGACAGGAGAATAGGAGGTAGGAGAGAGCAGAACAGGGAAGTGGTCGCTATAGAGAGAATCCTCCAAAACAGACCAATGAAAAAGAAGAGACAGGGAAGGGGAACACAAAGAAAGATCAAGATAAGAAAAAGAACGTGTTCTAGCATCAAAATGAGTCAGGGAACCAGTATTAAGGAGAAAGAGGGTATTACTAGTAATGAAAGACTAATGCACGACCACGTGAGGTAATGACAGAATCACCCCACAGGGTGTGCCTACAATTATAATCACCAAGCAATAAAAACGGAGGAGGCAGCCGAGCTAAAAACATGGTAAAAGAGCCAAAATCGACGGGAACAGAAGGAGAGAAATAAAGAGAAACAACCGTAATCCATCGACCAAGAAAAACCCTAACAAAGGTGCAAGGGAGGGAAGTAGGGCAGGAAAACTCTTCATAAGGAACAGAGTGGTGAAGGAGAATACAAGTGTCGGAAAGAGAATGAGGAGAACTGATAAAACGGTAGCCGGGAACAGGAATCGGAGGAGAAAGAAGACGAGTTTCCTGGAGACAGACAACCTTAGGGGAATGGGAAGAGAGTAAAAAACGCAAATCGTCTCTCTGAAGAGAAAAACTGCGAAGGTTCCATTGTAAAATGGACATACTAAAAACACTAAAAAGAAAGTACGAGAAAATAAGCTGTAAAAGAGAGAATAAAAAACGATATATACAAACACATATCAGAGAGGCGGAACAAAAACACGCCGAACTAAAGAGGAACAAGGGAGGAAAAAGAAAAAAACAAAAAACAAAGAGAGAAGAAAGGAACGGAAAAATCAAAGAAAACAAAGAAAGGACAAAAAAGAGAAAACGTCAACAAAAGTAACACACAAGTAGGAAGAAAACAGATACACTATTATATAGACAACACAGACACACAAAATACAGGAAACAGCGGGAAAGACGCATACATACAAGAGGAAAGAAAGAGGGACAAAGAACAAGAAAAATAAGAACACACAGACTTATGGACAACGAAGAAAAGACTGATGAGGTTAACAGTGAGTAATAATGGAAGGAATGGGGGACGAGGAAGAACAAGGAGGGAAAGAAGATTGATAACCAGGTGGCATAGGGAGGCTTAATAGGGAAGGAGAAGAAGAGATAGGAGGGCTAGAGGGAGAGGGAGGAAGGGGAGAGGAGGAGGGGGAAGGATGGGAGGATGAGGGTCGGGAGGATGAGGAACAGGAAGGAGAGGCCCGGAAGGGGGAAGGCCAGAGGAGGGAGGGAGTGTGGTAGGGGAAGGCGGGAGAGGGGTAGGGGGGAGCGTAGAAGGGATGGGATGAACGTCGGCAGAAACGGAAATAGGCGGTGGATGAGAAGAAAGAATATACTCCTCAATCTTGGGCAAAGATTCAAAGGATAAGTCTAAGGAATCGGGGTGTTGGACACAGGACGAAGAAAGAGGAGAAGGGGGGAAGGAGGGAGCTTTTTCTTCTTCCCACTGGGACTCGGGCTCCGCACACTGTGGAGGCGGTCCCTGCGTTTAGAAGAGAAGGCGGGAGAGGAAGAAAGGGAGGAACGGGGCAAATGTTTCGAAACTGGTTTGGTAGAGGAGGCAGGAAGCCGGGAGGGAATCTTGGAACTACGAGACGAGGACGGAGGAAGAGAACGAGGAGGCAGCGTCGGACGAGAACGCTGGCGGATGGGGCGTTGAGACAAACCGGAAGAAGTGGAGCGAGGAAGAGTAGTGGAAGGAGGGGGGGCGGAAGTAGGAGTAGAAGAGGTAAGAACAGAAAAAGAGTTAGATAAAGGGAGAGAACACGATGAGACAGCCAAGGGGATGGGGGAGACAGAAGAAACTGAAGGAGGAGAGGAAGAAGGAGGAGAATAAGGGACAGACGACGGAACCGGAGAAGTAGAGGGAGAGGAGGACGAGGATGATGGAGGCGCAACGGGGGGGGAGCGGAAGAAGTGGAGGAGACGGGAGGGGGAGATAGAACAGTTGAAAACGGATGAGGGGAGAAGCCCAGGCGGCGAGCTGCCTGACGAGCCGTAGAATGAGTAAGGCCGTGCAATGTCTTAAGGATCGTAACTTCAGACTCGAATTTGAAAACGGGACAATCTCGGGAATCAGCAGAATGGGAGCCCTGACAGTTTAGACAGCATCGTATCGGAGACCGGCAGTCACCGACGAGATGGCCAGATTGTGCACAGCGTGGGCACCTAGGGCAGTCGGGAGCGGAAGAGCGACAGTACTTAACAGGATGCCCAGAGCGCCAGCAACCGCGACACTGCTGAGGACGAGGTAGGGACTCAGTGACGGGCAGGCGAGTACCGCCGACAATAACGTGAGAAGGGAGAGACCGACCATCGAACGTGATTTTGGCGATATTGGCGGGATGGCGGCGATTGGTGCGAGGTGGGATGGTGAAGCAGACAAGACTAACCACAACATGGTCTTGAGCAACAACAATAGACCTAATAAGGTCGGCACAGTCTGCGAACTGCCGACCACCGAGACGGATGGAAGGAGGGATCAGGACGGTACCCGTACAAGACTTCAGTCTTTGGTCTTTAAGGGCTGGGATGGAAGTTCCGGAGAAGTCGACAATGGTTGACATAGCAGCAGCCTGACGTTCGTTCTGGACCGTAACGAGACGGGAGTCATCATGGCGGGAGTGGAAGGTGACATCCCTGCCCACCTGCTGAAGGAGACGCAGGTGAAACAGGAGGTCATCTCAGGCGAGAGGAGCTGAGGCGGGGACTGAGAAGAACTTAATAAAGTCAGCAGGGGCAAAGAGTGAGGATAAAGGGAGAACAGAAGAATGAGGGCGGGGAACGGAAGTAACGGGAGGAGAAGGAAAAGAAGAAGAATGTGAAACGGGTGGGAGATACGGTTCGAAAGTGACTACACGAGAGGAAGGGGAAGAAACCGAGGAAGTGGAGGAGGACGAGGGAAGAAGAGTGTAAGAGGAAGCAGAGGAGAGAGCGAACGGACGAATGGAAGAGGGCCGATCAGGTAGAACGGAGTGGGACACGGAAGAGGACAAAGGGGCAGGAACTGAGTGAGCGGCTAGGGAGGAAGCGAACGTAGAGAAGGTAGACGTGCCAAGAGAACTCGACACGACTAGGCTCGGAACTGTATGAGGAGCAGAGGTCGAATGGATGGTCACAGACAGTGCATGGGTCGGTAAAGGACCCGGTATAGTGGTAAGCAAAGATCTACCACCAACCGAGGAGAGGACGGGCAAGGAAGGAGAGACAAACACATCAGCCATATCATCGCCAGCGTCGGTGATCGAAGATCCAGAAGAAGGCTCCATAAGACGAAGGTAACATGGTTCATCCGGGAGAAGCTCCACACCCACCACGGAGCCACAAATTAGAGGACAAGGTACATGCCCCAGGAGTCAAACCCGGATATACACCCCGACCCCCTGTGCCTAATGGGCGGTCAACTCGTCAGTATCGGGTCCAGCACAGAGGGCGAGATTTGACGATAAAAGATTCCCCTCGTGCGGGCACGTCAGGTACTACAGTTCTACGGGTGGAAGGGAACGCCGTCCACATCCACCCTCCACCAAAGCATAAAGAATAGTCCAGCCGGCAACGATAGAAGGTGAAGTAAAGAAAAGGAAAAAGGTAGAGGGGGGAAAAAAAGACAGAAAAGAGGTACCTCGCAGGCTTCTGGAAACCAACGAGGAGGGAGGTCTTAGCCCACGAGGCTGGCGGGGCCCCAATCCTAAGAAGGGCTGTGGCCCCCCCGAGGAACAGAGGCCACCGGCCATGCTTCAAGCCCCGCCACCACGACAAGGTGGCTCCCTAACGGCGGGGGCCTGCATGATAAGAAGAGCATAACATAACATAAGAAGAGCATATGATTAACCATATGCTCCTCCAAAATGTAAGCACATGTTTTAATCACTCCTAGCCAGTTTATACTTTAAAATTATCTACTCAACCATCTTTACTACGAACAAGGTCAATATGAATAAAATAATACATAAAACTCTATATTCAATATATATTTATATAATTGTTGAGATACAAATAGTCACATGCAGAGCACTACTGGTGTCTGCTGCATGAGATTCACCGTATGAGAAGTGGACGCTGGCGCCTCTCACACCTAGCATCAAGAACACCAATCAAAAAATTATAATATTAATAATAATAAAAATACTAATACAAATGTATGAGTACTGTATGTATGTATATACTCAGGCACATACTATATTGGTGGGTGTGGCCGACTCGAGACAGAGCCTGAACAAAACAAAACATTCAAGGGTTCTAATTCTCAGGGTCCAGGACCACTTTCACGTTCCCTCGCCCCTTTCTCTGTCTTGAGTAGGAGAATTTTACAAATACAAATAATAATCATTATAATAATAATAACAATAAATAATAATATAACAATAATGATAATATTAATAATAATAAAAATAATAACAATAACACTAATACTAATAATAATAAGGTAGTAGATACTCAAGCACATACCCCATAGCTGAGGGTGGCCAACTCAAGAGAGAACCCGTACAGAAACAACATTTAAAGTTAATAATAATAATAATTACAATAATTATGAAAAATAAAAAATAAAAATGGGAGTGGTATGCTATTACCAATCTTATGAGCCATAATTAATTAAATACTTATTACCTGCATGATTACTGTAATTTAGGACAGGGTTTGTAAACAGAACTAGAGAGTCATTATAAAGTGTTTGAAGTAAATTGAAACCAAGACATGATTGTGGTCTTCCTGGGAGTTAATTGCTGATATGTGAAGAGTCGAGGATTAGAAAGTTGTCTAGAATGAACTGTACGGGAGATAAGATCAGTGAGTAGGACTACATGCTACTTATGAAACAGTTGGGGGAAGATCGGGGACTGAGTTTAGTTTTGAGAAATATAATAAAGTGTGTGATCTTACTGTTAACTGGCTAAATACTGCATGTGTGGTATGAAATTGCTTTGTATAATTCCATGACTATTTTATTTACTACCTGGCAAGAGCTATGCATTTTACTGTGACTACTGTATTTTACTCTCATTACCTCCCAAAACTTCAAAAGTAAGAATAGGCAGTTAGTTGGATATTTTAAAATGTTAAAGTAGGAATAGGAAGGATAGTTGAAAAATATTCATAAAATATATGTCCAATATGACTCACAAGTAGGTTGCAAATTGCACCTCTGCACACAATATCTTTCAGGTATTAAACCGGTATCACACGAGGGATTCTACTGTACAGTATTGTCATTTATGGCCAAATTATTCAGTAAAACTTCCAAGTCCTCTGCATTGGTATAGGAATCAAAGATGAAGAAAGGTTATCTGAGGTAGCTACATTATTACACAATTTTAATTGCCGACTTTTGAAGTTGCGAGTTTCGTTCTATAAGGAAGTTGGAGCCGTAAACATCGGTAATAACCAGAAATGCAAGAATAGTGTAAGTTTCTGATGGATAAATGGTATGTTGAATTGGGTTTTATGTTCTTATAAATGTATTATGACCGTATTTTAGCTGATAATTCTGCTAAATATTGATGGCCACAGCTCCAACTTCCTTATAGAACAAAACTCGCAAGTGGTCAATTGACAAACTGCCAGACCAAACTTGCCAAATAAAGTTGTAGTAAAAGTTTTAGTGTGATACCAGCCTAAATCAACAGTACATGGGATGGCAACAAGAAATATATAGCATTATATTCTAGGGTCATACTGAGACGTACTGAACATTAGGCATAAACATATTCAAGGTTTTAGGTACGGTACAGTAATTCCTCAGTATAAAGAGTACAGTATTAGCGAGGTGATGCGTACAAGTAGACTGGCATGGTATGGACATGTGGAGAGAATGGATGAACAAAATTGGGTGAAAAAATGCAGGTCTGTGATTGTGGAGGAAGAACTTGAAAAGTGAAGCAGCCCTTAACATGGTTGCCTGGAACGCCGCCATAGGACAAGAGACTGAAACTGCACGTATGTGTGGAGCACCCAGTCTTAAAATTTCATGTACAGTAGGGTCTCACATAAAACGAGTTTATGGTCGATAACCGAAGGCGTTTTATGCGAATTCGTTTTATGTGAACACAGCATTTTGGTGGCGCAATATCGACAATGTTCACTGTAAGCGAAAATTTTCGTACAAAGCGAACGATATTTCGTACGTTTTGTACGATATTTCAGCGTTTTATATGAAAGCGTACGATATTTTGTACGTTTTGTACGATATTTCGGCGCTCTATATGAAAACTCCTTGTATTTGCCCCACTTTGGCGGCGGACTCGTTTTATGTGATCACATTCGTTCTGATCGAAAATTAAATATTAATATTTTAGGTCGGTCGTTTTAATCGAGACTCGTTTTATGCGAACTCGTTTTATGCGGGACCCTACTGTATGTGTTAAGGGGGGGTGACCTGCTTTTTTTTCTCTCCTTTCCTCTCTTTCTTTGGGTTGCATCCATTCGGTCTAATTCAGCCTACTGTTTTAAGACGTTTAACCACATTTAGGTGTCGATTTCTTCCTGGCGAGCGAAAGCGAGCCAGCATTGTATGGAGAAATCCGGCTCCGCCGCAGAAATGTTTCTATCGACAAATTTACAAATTTAGCCTGCTGTCAAATTTTTGTTTTTTAAATATGCTGGCGAGCGGTACAGAAAAAAAAATTACACCTGGATGGGGAGAGAGAGAGAGAGAGAGAGAGAGAGAGAGAGAGAAAAAAAAAAAAAAAAAAAAAACGAGGTGGACTCCCTTAAAGTTGTAGTTATGTTACTGAAAATCTAGTCTTTATTTTGTATTTTTTTCCACTAGTTTAACCAGACCAGAGTTCTGATTTGGAACTCTCACAGATCTGGCTAAAAAATCTAGTCTCTATACAACACAACTTTAAGTGAATTTTCTTAATTTTGAACCATTTTTGTATGATTTATAGTTTAATAATGAAGCATTACAACTTTAAGTTATTTTTTGTTTACCTTAATTAATGAACAGTGTAATAAAGAAATAACTTGAAATGAGGTAACTTTAAGTGAGGCATGCCTGTATATGTATATAATATGTATATATATAATATATATATATATATATATATATATATATATATATATATATATATATATATATATATATATTAAAATTTGATTCAATACATTCTGTAAGTGCCTATCAAAAGGAATCTATTGTGAAATATGATACAAAAAGTCCTCCCGGCACCATGATACAAAAAATAAATGTATACAGTATACAGTAATAATTGACTTACTGTTAAAATATATTTCTGAGTTTTGGGGACCTTTTACGAGCTACCAGTGAAATTTTAATTACTGTAGCCTACTTACTAATCATGATGATGCCTACTGAACCCTCATAAGGCTCCTGTGAATTACTTTTACTTACTGTACCATATTATAGTAAAATAATTATAATTAGGCCAGAAATCTTGACCACTAACCTCTGTAACTGAGAAAAAATATAGGCCTAATCGAACTAATATTTCTACAATTTGGGAAGAGTCATTCCGGGAATAGGTGGAAATTTACAACCCATTTTGAGTTGCAAAGGACAGATTAAGATTTCTGGCCTGAAAATGATTGACCAAGTACTGTAATGAAGGTCTGCGAGTCTTTGAAGGTAAGGTAAGATCAGGGAAAGCATTTCTATCAATTATATGCAGTTCGGTTTCATGCCCGGACGTGGCACAATCGATGCTATCTTCATATTCAGGCAGCTACAGGAAAGATGTTGTGCAGTGGGCTATGGTGCGTGTGATAATGAAGATGTACAAGGACTCACAAATGGCAGTAAGGGTGAAAGGTGTATTAGAATTCATGAGGGCTCTGTAATATGCCCTCTCCTCTATGTTGTGGTTCTGGAGGCACTATCTTAGAGATTTTAGAACTGGGCTTCACTGGAAACTGCTATACGCAGATGACCAAGTACTTATTGCAGATGTGCAGGATGCCAAGGCAAAGCTCAGAGAATGGAGAGGGGCATAGCAAATAAAGGATTAAGTGTTAATATAAATAAAACCAAGGGCTTGGAAAGGTAGAAAAAAGTGGTGGATACCCATATGCAGTATGCAGAAAAAGGGTGGGCGCAAATTCAATTCAGTGTAGCGTCTGCCACTGCTGGGTACACCAAGGGAAAAAGCGATGCACAAGAATAAAGAGACCTCTACTGAGGAAGAAGCCTTAATTGAGAAATTTGTATGCATTGTGTGCAAAGGTGAGCTTGTGTTCACAGTGACCGGTTCGAGTGTTAACTTTGGTAATGAGTCACTGGAAATAGTGGACAAGTTTTGCTACTTGAGAGATACCACCTCTGCCGATGGTGGGGCTGGCGCCACTATCGCCAGAATTAGATACGGCTGGGGAAAGTTCAGAGAACTGTTGCCATTTTTTGCCATTAGAAGATTCTCCCACTGCTTGAAGGGAAAGGTGTACACTATACGTGTTAGAAGCGCAATGACATACAGTACCAGTATGTTTCAGAAACGTGGCCAGTCAAAGCGGATGATATAAACAGAATGGAAGGTAAGGAGATGAGAATGGTGAGATGGATGAGTGGGGCCAAACTGCAAGAACTGAGAAGGTTAGGTATCAAGAGTATCAGTGATGAGATGTGTATTAGCAGGCTTGGATGGTTTAGACATGTGGAGAGGATGGATGAACTAGGTTGGGTGAAACTAACTGGTACTTACTAACATTACCGAACCTTTATTCACATTGATTGCATAATATTACTGTATATCAAACTCATTACATGAAATGGTCTCGACTTATGACAATCAAGAATTTTGTACAAATTATGCTCGAGTTAGCCAATTTCAGTATTAATATTAAATAGGCTCTCTAGGTTAAGAAAGACAGGTGATGGCTAATACATGTTAGCAACCACACTTGCATTAGCACTTTTCTGGTAACTATTCTGCAAAATTTGTTGGGGGTTTATATAATAGTATTGCAACGTAAGACTAGATCATTTCTGGTGAATAATTTTAGGTGGATGCCCAGGTGAGATGTGGCTAGAGGATGAAGAGGGGAGGGGAATAAAAAAATATAGTAGCTGCCAAAACAAAATAAATGAAAAAGTCGCCTGCTAAGTGATCGTGTATAATTCCCTTTAGAATAGAGAATCTAGAGGGAAAAAAAAAAAAAAAAAAAAAACTCATTGTGGGGAAATGAGTCAAAACTGTTGAGAACTATATTTTTGTTATGTGATTATAGATTCTCGGTGACCAAGAAAGCATCATCACAACATTATCTTTTCATGAAATAGAGTTCTACAATTAAAATACAGTTTAGTCCCGTACCATACTAACGTACTATATGTCCGAAAATCTATAATTCTATATATCACACAAAGCATACTTATCCTACTTACAATATAATAATGCATTTATATAATAGAGTATTGGCATTTTTCCTACAGCTGCAAAAACAACACAGGGCATCGGAATCATACACAAAATAATGAAAAACTTAGTCATAGATCTACCACACACTAAGGAAAAAACTCTAACCATTATATAAACAACTGAATCCTTAGTCACAGATCTGCCAAGCACTAAGAAAACTAGGTATAAATAACAAAAATAACAACAAGAAACTTAGTCACAGATCTGCTATGCACTAAGAGAAAGAAAACAATGAAATACAGTAATCACCTTGGTCACAGATCTTCCGCGCCCTAAGAATGGTTTAACCCCTTTAACCCTTGTCTAGCGGGGTGTTTTGCGCTCATTTGGGCATATTCAGGCCCTCCTGCATGATAAATCAAGCATCTGCATGAAAAAAATATTATTTAGCAAAAAACTAGGCACTAAAAGCTTCAAAATGAGACCAGAACGAGCTACGTAGCACTCGTGGTTCTCTTGCAGTGGTGCCACGAACATGGAAGTTTAGCATATATCGGTATATTTTTCCCAGCTATGCTCACTACTGGCTACACTGCCAGCCTCTCGAGAACACAGGGAACATGAGTTAATGGGCGGCGGTAAGCCCTGGGAGACGGCTGTCTGGCCCGCTGCTCTCCCGGCCATTTGCACTCGATTTTAATCCTTTAAAAGCCTTAATAATGCTCCTAACTTGCTGCAAATTGGTGCACGACTTAAGTCGAGCGCCGCTCTTTAAGGGTTAAGCACGATGACATAATTTTCATCATATTCTGGTTACCAATAGACGATGATCCTTAGCTTACGATCTACCTATTGGACTCAAAGGGTTAAATACTGGTATAAATTCAAAGAACCCTCTGAATCATATAGGTCCTTCTTAACACTATCTGGTCCGACATCTTGTGAGTTTATGATATTTAATTTAATTAGCATTATTAACCTGACAAGCGCGAAATAGACCTAGGGGCTAGGGTTATTTGTGCATTTCTAGCCTTGGATTCTGACAGAATTCGTTACATTTACAATATAGAGCATTATTTGTTTTCGGTATGCTTTTATTTTACATATATGATGTATATATGAACCTTCAAGAGTGCTAAAATAAGTGGGAAAAGCATTTGGGTGGTGAAAAACGAAGATATTGGCCACCCGGTCATAATCTCAGGCGAGAGAGAGCCACATGTTAGAAGCATTGCTAAGAATGCCTCTAAAAAACTGGGACTCCTGTACAGAGTTCGAGAATTCTTCACTGACGAGCAGTTGGCCGTAATATATAAAAGTCATGTGCGCTCTCAGATGGATTACTGTTCACCTCTGTGGGGTGGAAGTGGAGTGGTTGCATTGAGGCAGTTGGACAAAATTCAAAATAAAGCTATTAGATTAATCAATAACCCTGCAATCACACAGGACCTTCCTACATTAGCCATACGAAGAAACGTTGCATCCCTTGCATTATTCTACAGATATTTTCACAGCAATTGTTCCGAGGAACTTGCTTCAATTGTGCCGCCTCTCCACATCTTTCCCCGTAGAACTAGGGCAGCTGAGAGCGTCCATGAATTTACACTTTCTCCTCCACAATGCAGAACTTCTGCTTATCAGAATTCATTTATCCCCAGAGCTACTACTCTTTGGAATTCACTTCCCTCGAATTGCTTTCCACAAACTTACAGTCTACAAATGTTTAAATCCAGTTGTTACAAACATTTTATGAATTAAAATGTAAAACTTGCAAACTAAACAAACCAAAATTGGGACAAGGACAATATAAAGTCAAATTAAATTATCAAAATCGCTATGTGGAAACAACACTTACTAAAATGAAAATTATTAAATAAAAGAACACAATCCACCACATAGGGTGTACATTACTACATGAGCAAGTTAATCTGTTTCCCAAGCAAACTAATCGCACATATAACAACGCACTATCGTCACGTTAAAGGAAGTAGTCAAGTTTGGGAAGTCCGGGACGTTCTGGCAAATTTGACTAAACTCTGCATGAATAAAGAAACTACATGTTAAATGTCAAAATATTATTTAAAATCAAATTTGCAACATGACAAGACATTAACAATAGTACAAAATACAAATATTGATAAGATATCTATACTATTACAAAATAATATATAAAATACAGTACAGCACTCACTAACGATAGTGCTATCGGGTAGGTACCTGTAAGCATAGCATGCCTCAAGTGACAAGTGACATTCAAGGAATGGAGGATGCCTTTAGGCACATGGACCTTTTTGTTTTATCTGTGTTTTTCCTTCCTCCGTTCATTGTCTCTTTAAAAAAAAAAAAAAAAAAAAAAAAAAAAAAAAAAAAAAAAAACAGGCAACCCTCCTCTCTCGCTCTCTGTGAGGTAACTGAGGCGAGCGGGGCGGTGTGGGCCGGTGTCTGGGTGTTACATAACGATCTTTTCTGCAACCCACTTGTGCTACATTATCGCGGGAGAGAAAAATAACCGATAAATGATGATAATAAGAGGAAAAATAGGTGATAATTGAGGAGGGGAGGGAGGGGGGGAATAAGGTGGGGAAGGAGGGGAGGGGGGTGGGTGAGATTTACATGGATGAGTACTGGAGGGGAATTATCTCACCTAGAGACAAATTCCTTTGTTTTGATAGGCCCTTTTTTTTTTTTTGGAAGGCTTTTTTTATGGTCTTGCTTCCGTGAGGCCTATCACGTTCCCTATAGGAAGCCTTCCGTGAGGCCTATCGCGCTTGCCGGATTAAGGATTTTGCTTGCTCTTGCTATTTATGAGCAATGTATTGTAGTTTGTCTCGTAGGCTAACGAAAATGCCTTTTCAGACTTCTTTCAAACTAAATATATTCACCCAGACCCCATTCAAGCTAAATTTGTATATTTTTAGATAGAAAATTGTCCCAGCCGGAGGCCGACTATTTCTTTTATATTACCGGCTTGCTATAGCTCGCCCAGAAAATAATTTACACCTAAATGGGGTGAAGCATCTTATTATTGCCAAACTAATGGGGTGAAACATCCCAAAATTTCAAAACTAATGGAGCAAAATATATCCAATAAGAGTACCCTAGAACCAAATAGGGTAAAATAGCATAACATTGTCTAATTCTAACCAGAATCAAAGGTAAAAAGTTGTCATCGGGCTGAAGAGCTTAAAGTCACTAAATATAAACACAAACTGTATACAGTCGGTTCCCCGTATCCGCGCCTTACTGGTACCGACTGCGGTCCGCAGATACTTGAAAACGCGGATACGTGGAGTGTATTTAACATAGGTTTCAATGGGAAATAGGCTTAGCTCGTACCTGACCCGGCCATCTTGGACCCTCAAACCATTATTTTGACCTACATAGGCCTATTATTTGAGAAGAATACTTATTAATACATATTATGAGGAGATAACTTACCACACAAACTTTATTTGAAATCAGTCATTAGGCCTAGGCTAGCCTTACGCATCGGCATAGCCTAATTTGCCTGCTTTTGTCCGACAGCGTCGGTACGCTTGCTCTCTGTTTTGATGGTCCCGGGCATTTATTTCCATCATGATTACCATCAGGCCCACTGTCCCTATCACTGAATGCTCTAAAGGCCCTAATAAATGCGGGAGATAAGAGGTTCGTGCAGAAAAAAAGCTTGTAAACAAGTGGTTTTCAACTTTTCCAACACTGGTCTGTGAACTGCTGCCTCAGCTGGGACGCTGTGTTGACGTCACGCAAGAATGCAAGATGGCCGACCAAAGCAAGAATCTGGATGCGCACCGACCCGCCCGATTCAAATCTGTGAATAGCTGGTATTTTGCTGTTTTTTGCGCGGATGACGAGTTATGGGATATTTAGGGGTGTCCGTGGATAAGTGGCATCGCGAATGTATGGAGCGCGGATACGGGGAACTGACTGTACATAGGCATGTGCTGTATTGCTTAAAGTAGTGTGAAATAACACATTGCAAAGCTATTTTTTTCTTTTGTTACCAGTTACTGTATGTATTAGGTTTCTATGTATCATCTCCTGTCTTCAGCATTCCTAACTGATTTCCATTATACAGTTTTCGTTAACTGGCGTTACACATATTCACCTTTGAAGTTCATCAGTCACTGTTCACGATCAACTCCTAAGTAACTTGATTACCAATTACTCGTTCTTACAAATAATTTCTCACTGTCCAATTCCAAGTCCTATTATTCACAAATATATTAATATAAAAAGTCTGTGAATGTAGAAAAGTGATCACATTAATAATTCTCATGCTTATCTTTGTGGTGGACAACAAGCATGCAATAGACTAACTCTACAAATAATTTATTGCACTCAATCAGCACCCTTACAGATCCGGATATAGTGAACAGAGACTATAGTCTATTAGCTGTAAATAGGCGAGAAATCATGACCTCTAACCTCTGCAACTCAAAAACGACTAGAGTAATCGAGCTAATATTTCTACTATTTGGGAAGAGTCAGTCAAGGAATAGATGTGGATTTGCAGCCAATTTGCTCTAGCCCTTTTTGAGTTACAGAGGATAGGTGTCATGATTTCTCGCCTACTTACAGCGAATATACTTAAAGGACTAAAAATTGCAGCCAATCTAACATATCTCATCCCGTAAGCACATTCTGAACACTTTCAGTATCGATTGATGCTTTTCTTAATTTTATTTTGGCTAGCATTAGACGATTTAATTTAGCTTATGAAAGAATCGTGGGAGTCAGAGGCTTAATTGAGATATGCTTTACCCCTCTGATTCCTAGAGGGCAATCCTAAGCTGAGCAAAATCGTCTAAAAATAACTAGATTTTTTTCTTCAAAAGGCGTTGTCACACATTAAGTATATTTCCATTCAACATACACTTTCTTAACCAAGACCAGTGGTCTTAGGATTCCCTTTCTCACTATACCTTCCATGCATGACCAGGAATGTAGGCAGACCATCCCTATGTTTAGAGTAGAAACAGTGACTACATAATTATCATACAGCTACATGTATCTTACGGAAAAAGATTGAATACATTTTTACAATTGGCAGGTTATATAAATTATTACTGCACGGTGATACTGAACATTAACTGCATACTGTACTGTATTTACATATTAGCGCAAAGTGACATATATGATCATTTAGTCTTGCATAAAACTATCACACACAGTATAAAATGAAATATAACCATAGTACAACATATCCATTTATCTTAAAGCTACACTTGTTTACTAGTATGCTTCCTCAATGTATGCTATAGTGTTTACCTTAGTAATTATATGCTATATACAGCATAATATGCACATATTCTAAAATGCTTCCTCATAGTGAATCCAGTATATCTTATGTTAGCTAGTGAATGCTTGCTGTCTCAATCTAAAATTATGTAATGCTTTCTTATTGGCTTAATACGTGCAGTTCGAATAGCTTATTGTCTGAAAATACAACTGAATAAAAGTTGCTGGGAAGAAATAATTACTGCATGCTAAAATATTCTATAACTGATAATAAACTATGCATATGAGATATAGTTTATAGAGCTATGACTGGATAAATAATAAGTGGGAAAATCTATGCAGAATATGTAAAACTACTGTAAGACTACCGGTACTATAAAAATTGGATACAAAACCTGTCTATACAAATTCTAAATAACATTATGGTAAGATGCGACGAAGGATTCTTCTCATAACCGAACGTGATGACTGGTATCACAATTAAAGGCAACTTGTATCCTGAGAAATACTATGTAGCCATCAAATTAGTTACAGGTCTCCCTCACTATCCGATGCCCCAATTTTTGATATTTTTATAGGTTTTTAGGTGTTTGGGTATGGGATTTTGGCTGGTCCCAGAATACATCCCCATTTACCCCATTAATTTTACGGTTTGCTACACAATTTTCCTAGGTATTTAAGATTGGGTTTTCAGGAACGTAACCCAATCGTATATCGAGGGAGACCTGTATGAGCTATATCACATTAAAACTGAAAACCTCTCCTTAGATATTCTCTTCATTATTTCCACTTTCCATTTCACTGAATATATTGAATACCATTAACAAATTTCTACTGTGCTATCCTTTTCTTTCACTTCCCTATATTTGGGGTTCTGCTATATCTACTCCAATAAGTCCTCGCCATCTTGCTTGGATCGTAAGGTCTGTGTGGTCAGTGTATCTATGCAAATCTCAGCTAGAACAGTTAGGACAAATTCTAGAGCAAGCACATACTGTACGAATACTGTAATTTAGATAAATTTCAATGCAATATGACAATACTTTAAGTTTATCAAAATTGTGGAATATGGAGAGAAGCTTAACATTATGTAGCACATAATACAGTATTCTAACAATAACATCTTCAATAGAATTATCATTACAATTATTAAAAAAACATTCCACATTTCATAAGAGCAGAAAATTGTATGTTCATTATGGATAAAAACTGCACATTAAATGGTATGCTAATATTCAGAAAATAGAAGAGGAAAGGATGCCTGAAAAAGTTTAAGGCAGAGTCACTGTAATTCTGACCATTTTTTATCGATAACTTTTTCTGGGGCAACATTGTGGGGATGTTTTACAGTAGCATAAGCAACTAGACTAAAGATAGATGATTTTAGATGGCTAAATTCATATATAAACTTTACCTTAGAAGCTGAGAGATCAAAACTGACAAAAAATTGCTGAAAAAATGGAGTGTGCCACCCGACTTATTGAAGTAAAGCAATGGGTGTCACATGGAGTGGAGGATCATTAGGACAAGAGACTGAAACTGCACGTATGTATGGAGCACTCAGTCTTAAAATTTTATATATGTATTTGAACACTCGCAAGTTTCTGACTACATTATAAAGAAACTTAAGCTGTAGATATCAATATCTAACACAAATACAAAATGATGTGGTTTGTGATGGATGGATATTCGGCTACATTGTATTTTATATAATGTACAGTACTTGTAATGTACATTATATCCTTATATATAAGGATAATATATATACAGTAAACTTCCGTTAATCCGAAGGGCAGCGGACCGGCCCTCGTTCGGATTAGTGGATTTTTCGGATTATCGGACTTTACCCCTATGAACCTGTGTATGACGAAAACATTGAGGCATTAGGCCACCCAAATGACACAATGGTGCACACACACATATTATATGTTCATGAAATCACTTCAAAAGTTTACCATTGTCACTGTAGCCTATTACCTACTTCAAAACATTCAGATTAATGGTCAAAGGAATCTGCTGATATAAACGTCTTCTTCTTCTTCCGTCTACTAGCGAGTTTGTCTTGCTCTTGAAGATCAGATCAGATGTGGTTCGGGAAGTAATGCCTTAACAACGGCACTTCCCTGAGAGGTTCTTGTAATTTTCCTTTTGTGATTTTCCTTTTGTGACGTGCTCTGTTATATTATATTGTACACTATTGAAAGCACCCTTGTCTTGTTGTCTTGAAAGCACCCTTGGGACGCTCCGATCACTGAACTATAAATAGTAGCGTATCGAACGTCCAAAGGTGCATTTTCAAGCTCAAGACTGAATGCGCTTGCAGAAAATGCGGTGCAAGCCAGTAGCGCATCGGAGCGTCCCAAGGATGCGTTCAAGAGCAAAACAAACTATCTAGCAGACGATGTGGAAGAAGAAGAAGAAGGTGTTTACGTTTATATCAGTAGCTTTCTTTGACCATTAATCTGAATGTTTTGAAGTAGGTAATAGGCTACAATGACAATGGTAAACTTTTAAAGTGAATTCATGAACATGTATATGATATGTGTGTGCTCCATTATGTGTCATTTGAGTGGACTAATGCCTCAAAAAGGGGACTTTGGGACTTCTTGAAATTCGGACCATCGGGTGAATTCGGATTTGGCCTCAAATTGAAAAATTCGGACTATTGGGAGATTCGAATCATCGGTCGTCGGATTAACGGACTTTTACTGTATATATAACTTATATACTGTATAAGGCCTGCTTACCTTACTGTTTCTACCTAATCTTGGATTACATTGTTAAATAAATAGGGTCTATAGTAAAACCCCAACCATCCGGGTTCTGCCGCCGATACGGAAACCCAAGACTTCCGGACAAGCATTGTTTTGGACATTAATTCAGTAATCCGGATGTGTCCGGATGGCATGAGGAAAAAAACAATCTGGTCCGGTTGGCTTTGGAAAAAAAAGGCATCGATTTCGGACAGCACAAATTAATTTCGGACATAATCCCAAGCCAATCGAACTAGTCTAGTTGAAACACAAATGCATCAAATTCGGACCGTGCAGCATTGTGGGAACCGGACATCATTATCTCTGACATCCGGACAAGCTTATCCGGTTCGCTGAATATTTATTTGGACTTTTGGCACTTCCGGACAGGGGTCTCCCCCGATTAGTCAGGTTGGGCGAGGTTCTACAGTACTGTACAGTACAAGCTTTTGAATTAGCTCACCAAGCATCTGAGTCTCATTTTAAGCCACTTATCACATGACTCAAACACATAATCTGCAGCTGTGAAAATGCCTATTGTCAGACTAAAGTGGGGGAAAAGTTAGCATAGATTAATGTATTGGTGAAAATTGAGAGGAAAAAGATTTTTTTAAGTTAGCATAGTTTACTGTACTGTACAGTATTTGTGAACATTGAGAGGGAGGAGAAATTTATAATACAGTAAGACAAAATTACAATTATGAACAAAATTAGAAAACCAACAAGTTCTGGAGAGATAAATGCACTTGAAACAATGAAAAAGACGATTATCACAGTTCCAGGATAATATATGCTTAATCTCTCCACATTTGTTTTCGGTTTCATGAACAGTACTTCTTTCTTTTATTTCTTTGATGAGCTATATTTAACTACTGCACAATATTTCAGAATGCATGGAAGAATTTGATTATTAATCTTCTCAACTCTGATCGACTCTAAATAGGGCTGGCATAAATTTCTAAAGAGCAATGTAAAAAAAAAATATATATATATAAACTATAATATAATATAAATAAGCTTTATTATTAGTTTTATTTTTTATATATTATATATAAAAAAAAAAAAAAAAAAAAAAAAAAAAAAAGCTTGTGTGATACCCCTTCAATTCTTTTCATGGTCATACGACATACAAGATAAAATGTAATTACTGTACAAATATAGCACTTCATTATCTACCCACCTTGTCTGGTCGTATGATATTAATCCCTTGAAGCTCTGACGCGTCTTAGCAGTATATTTTGGCTATCATTAGACAATTTTATGCAGATTAAGAAGGATCTGTGGGTATTAAAAGGGTAAAGACTCTCAATCAACCCCCTGACTTCCATATATATATCCTTTCTGATCTGAATAAAATTGTCTAATAATTACCAGAAAACAAAACAAAAATGCGTATTGGAGCTTGAAGGGGTTAAAATTTTCGACCTTCTTGAACTTGATATACTAGTCACGTGTTATTAGGTAAATTGAGTGTTGATTATCATTATCAAGTACAGTACTGTATACAGATATCATTTGACGACTGCTGAACGTGGTTTACATAAAATACTGCTGCATAAAAGGCTGAACTTAAGGGGAGATGGGCTTAATTACTTGCTCATTTATGTATCTTTTTATTATTTTTCTAGTTTCCTCCCTAGACCTCCATCAAACTTAAAAACACATCTATTAGATTTCCCTTCTAGATTAATTTGTACATTTTTCGGTAGAAAAATGTCCCGGTCCTTCCAACAATACAGGCTCACTATCGTTCGCCAAGGAAAAAATCGACACCTAAATAGCACGATAGGTCTAAAAATTTACGAAGAAATGGGGCGAAAGGTCTTAAAATCGACTAACTAATGGGGCAAACATTTTAAATCTGAAAACTAATGGGGCTAAACATGAGGGAGAAAGTGGTCCAGAAAACCGGCAATCCCCCCTTAACTGTAGTGAGGTGGTAAACTTACTTTTTACAGCACACTGTCCTTGGAGCCAACTTAAGTACTTTCGTCCATTCTGATGTCTTGAATCCTGTGGAAATATATTTAATTCATATCATCCGACTACATTTTTACTGTTATATGTTTTATTTGGTTCTACAATCAAAATTAACTGTAACATTCACTGTACCTGTAGGCTACTAATAACAATATACATACACATTATATATGTACTGTATATAAAATGTACATACAAATTTTTTTTGCCGATAGAATAACGTTCAACATAGAGTATTGCAATTCACTATTTGTTGGCTTACCAAATGCTAATTTAAGGAATCTTCAGTCTGTTCTCAATAGATCTGCTAGACTAAAATATTCACTTCCACCTCGAACTCCCACCACTTATACATACATACATACAATGGTTTAAAATGTAAAACTTGCAAACTAAACAAACCAAAATTGGGACAAGGACAATATAAAGTCAAATTAAATTATCAAAATCGCTATGTGGAAACAACGTTTACTAAAATGAAAATTATTAAATAAAAGAACACAATCCACCACATAGGGTGTACATTACTACATGAGCAAGTTAATCTGTTTCCCAAGCAAACTAATCGCACATATAACAACGCACTATCGTCACGTTAAAGGAAGTAGTCAAGTTTGGGAAGTCCGGGACGTTCTGGCAAATTTTACTAAACTCTGCATGAATAAAGAAACTATATGTTAAATGTCAAAATATTATTTAAAATCAAATTTGCAACATGACAAGACATTAAAATAGTACAAAATACTATTGATAAGATATCTATACTATTACAAAATAATATATAAAATACAGTACAGCACTCACTAACGATAGTGCTATCGGGTAGGTACCTGTAAGCATAGCATGCCTCAAGTGACCCCTATCAATAACTACCCTACAAATAACCTACATTTATAGCACAAATAAACTAAGGAAATCGCAAAAGTAAGCAATTGATACTATCGACAATGAATACATATAATATAAAGACAAATAATTACAAAATATGAAGTAACAACAGATTTAAACAAAGAGTACTCTTTTAACAGATAATAGCATAATTTTTCCATTACATGCATTGTAACGGCTCAGATGGGGTTGCCTTTCAGTAGTTGGAGTGTACTGTAGTACAATAAAGTCCCGCCACAGCACTGCCCCACCAGGTCATCACTGTAGCTGATATTGGTATAGTGCTAACCGTGCCTCAGCAAGACTCAACAGAGTCCCCCTGCAGCACTTGCACCTGCAGTATCTGCAACCACACCAGCCTTAACAGTGTTACAAAAACACAGCACCATAACAAGACTCTACTGTATATTAGGCAATTTGGACTATAGAACAATAGTCCTGCCCCAACACTGCTCCAAAAATGCAAACACTGTCGCCGACACAGGTACAAAGGAGTACAAAGGAAATCAAGCAACAACAGATCTAGTGACCCTTCTAGGTTGCTTGTCCTCCAAAACACTGAGGATCAAGTGTCCAAACAGTGGTTTAGAGTGGGTAAGGGAACATTGGAAAGGGAATTACTGCCCTGGAACTAATGTCCGTGGCAGGATTAGGAAGTTAGTAGGGGACAGATGGGTTAGTAACTGAGGGGGGGATAAAATAAAGTTATTCATTTACAAACGCAGTCAGTCGCGGGTTTGATGCGAGATATTTGTCTAGGCGGAGTTTAAATGAATCAACAGTGATGCAGTCTATAACGTTTCGGGAAGCCCATTCCACAAGTTGACAACTCGATTGAAGAAGAAATTCTTAGATTCGTGTGAGTTAAAAGATTTACCAATAATTTTGCAACCGTTTCCCCGCGTGTAATTAGATTGGTCGATAGTGAAGTACTTACTACAGTTCATATTGTCGATGCCTTTGATGATTTTGAACACTTGAATTAAGTCACCTCTTAATCTGCGCTGGATTAAAGGAAATAGATTTAATTCTCTAAGACGCTCTTCGTATGGTTTGTTCTTTAGGCTAGGTATCATTTTGGTAACTCTACGTTGAACTCGTTCTAGCTTGTTTATATCTTTTTGGTAATAAGGGCACCAGGATTGAACGCAGTATTCCAGAAGAGGGCGGACTAATGAATTGTAAAGGGTTAGGATAACTTCTTTGGATTTATGCTCAAATGACCTGCCTATAAAGCCAATTATTTTGTTTGCCTTCTTAACAACTTCTGAACATTGTTGACTCGGTTTTAGGTTACTCGATATTGTTACTCCCAGATCGGTTTCTCTGTTTACATTCTTAAGCTGAGTGCCATTCATCGAATAGTTTGCTTTCTCATTTAGGTATCCGATATGTAGTACTTTACATTTATCCGCATTGAAACTCATTTGCCAAATTTGGGCCCAACATGACAATTTATCTAGATTGTGTTGCATATCGTCAACTTGTTCTTTTGAGAGTACGCTATTTGCAATTTTTGTATCGTCAGCAAATTTTGAGATTGTACAGGTGAGACCCTCATCTATGTCGTTGATGTAAATTAGAAAGAGAATTGGTCCTAGTACCGATCCCTGGGGTACCCCGCTACTTACATTGGTCCATTTTGATGCCTTACCGTTTATGACTACTCTTTGCTTTCTGTCGCTGAGCCAATTTTCTATCCATTTCAACACACCGTCTTGTATTCCATGCGCTTTTAGTTTTAGCAGTTAACGTTTGTGGGGAACTTTGTCAAAGGCCTTTTGAAAATCAAGGTATATAATATCTACAGCTTTACTCTCATCGTAGAGGTTGAGGATATCGTGGAAGAAGTCTAAGAGGTTTGTTAAACAGGAACGTTTTTTACGAAAGCCGTGTTGAGTATCTTTAAGTATGTTATTTTCCTCTAAGTGATTTACGAGTCTGTCTCGTATGACCGTTTCTAGCATTTTACATACAACTGAGGTTAAGCTAATTGGACGATAGTTACTGGGTAGGGATTTGCTGCCTTTTTTGAATATCGGTGTTACGTTGGCTAGCTTCCACTGGTCGGGCATAGTTCCAGACTGCAAGGATTTATTGAATAGTAATGTCAGTGGTTTAGAGAGCTCATCCTTAGCTTCCTTTAGAACTCTAGGCGAGATTGTATCAGGTCCTGGCGTTTTATTTACCTTGAGTTTATCTAAACAATTCAATACTTCTCTCTCTGTAACGGTGATATTGCTTAGAACATCTGAATTATCAATCTGAATCGGCGATGGTGTAGGGATATCACTGAGGTCATCTGTTGTAAAAACTGATGCAAAGAAGGTATTGAGGGCATTACTCATTTGTTCTTCGTCTTTGGTGTATTCTCCATTTTCATCGACTAACGGTCCAACAGTTGAAGTAACAACTTTTTTCTTTCTGATATAACTATAGAATTCTTTCGGGTTTGTTTTACTTTGATTCGCAATATGTAACTCTAAGGTCTTTTTACTTTGCTTAATTAACTTTTTGGCTTTGCGTCGTAGCTCTACAAATTTCACCCGTTCTTCGTCATTTTGTGAGGATTTTAATCTATCATTAGCAAATTTTTTAGCAAGCAGGCAGTTTGAAATATCTTTATTCCACCATTTGGGCTTATTATTATGGCCTGGACACCGAGTTTTCGATGGTATGCAGTCTTGCACTGCTTTTAGGTAAGTGGCTTCGAATAACTTCCAAGATGTATTTATGTCGTTATTGTGAATTAAAAAGCTCCAGTCAGTTTCTTTAAACATAGCTCTAAGTTTATGGAAGTTTGCTTTCTTGAAATTAGGGACTTTTTCGATGCTACTATTTGGTTCGTTACTAGTAAACTTTAAAGTGAAAGTTATCGTACGATGGTCGCTGTTACTGAATTCATCACCAACATTCAAATTCTCTATTAATTCTTCTTTTGTTGCAAGTACAATGTCAAGAACGTTATTACCACGGGTTGGCGTTCCAACAAATTGATAAAGCGAGCTCTCTTGCAAGTTCGTATACAAGTCATGTCCGGAGTGTGAAGTAAGAGTATCGCCCCACTTGGTCACAGGTAAATTAAAGTCACCAAAAATTACGGTATCTTGTGAGTTACTTACATCTGCAATTTGTTCGTAAATATCTCGGTCAGTTTGCACTGATTGAGCTGGAGGTCTGTATATTAATGCAAGTATTATTTTGGTACCTTTATTATTCTTTATTAGCACAAAAGATGCGTCGACGTTCACAATTTGAGGTTTTGACAAGAGGGTAGGGTTAAGACTTTCTTTGATATAAAGTAAAACGCCACCTCCATTTCGATTTATTCGGCTTTTCTCAAACATTACATAACCGGGAAGTGAATACTCTGCTAAAAAGTCTCTATCTTCTGTATTGAGCCAAGATTCTGTTATGCCAATCACATCATAATTTTCTGTAAACACTAGCTCCTCTAAATCTGAAAATTTATTGCGTATGCTACGAGCGTTTGCATAGAAAACCTTTAAATTTGTTATTTTAGAACTCACGGAATGCTCTTTAATAATATTTTTGGTTCTTGTCGGATCTACATTTATGTTCATGGCTGTCCTCGGTCCTCGCTGTCTTCGGTCTTATCGCTGGTCCTCGGTTGCCTCTGTTTTTTTTCTTGGCGTTGGATGATTTATGTCACTGCTGCTTCTTCTCGGATGGCGTTTTTTGATCCATGGCTGCGGACTGCTTCGTGTAGGAGACGACCCATGCGTGCTGAACCCACAGGGTTTAGATGAATGCCATCCTTGCGGAACAGAGTAGGCTGGTTGTAGAAGTTGTCCCAGAGGTTGATGAATTCAACTTCTTCCCTCAGACACAAATGTTTTAGTCGGCTATTTGTGCTGAAAGCCTTGTCGTAGAATTTGTCAGGTGCGTCGATCTTGGGGAGAATGCCTGAGATGATGATATTCCTTGACTTGTTTTTGTAGTGCTGGATCATCTTGCGATATTTCTCCATCAACTCTTCGGATCTGGTGCGCATGACGTCATTTGAACCAGCATGGATGACAAAAAGGGTATTTTCATTTGCATCCTTTGTGGTATCTTCGAAGGCTTCCACAATGTCGTTTGGCACCAGGTGTGGTGCCAAACAGTGCCCAGGTAAGACTCGGTCCCCTGTGGTACCAATCCGCACCCCACCAGCCTCGGCAGTGCCATACCAAGACAGTGCTAAGATAAAGACTTTATTGCATAGTAATGACTGTTGGTCCACAAGTCTATCGCCATCCCCCCTATTAGTCGCCTTGTACGACACGCAGTAGGATGCGTGAGGCATATTCTTTTTTTCCTCCACCATTAGATAAAGGCCCCCTTACCCCCTGGGGGGCACACTCTGGCTTCCAATCAAGGCCAGAATAGTTTAAAATTTGCTTAATGACATTTAAAGCCCTGAAATTTGGTGAGCCTAAGTATTTGTTAATCTTTTATCTCCACCACATAATGAGTCTAACATCAAAAAAATATTTTTGTTTTTGTTTTGTTTTTTGTTTTTTTGAGACAATGAACGGAGGAAGGAAAAACACAGATAAAACAAAAAAGTCCATGTGCCTAAAGGCATCCTCCATTAATAAAATGTTTGTAACAACTGGATTTAAACATTTGTAGATTGTAAGTTTGTGGAAAGAAATTTCAGGGAAGTGAATTCCAAAGAGTAGTAGCTCTGGGGATAAATGAATTCTGATAAGCAGAAGTTCTGCATTGTGGAGGAGAAAGTGTAAATTCATGGGCGCTCTCAGCTGCCCTAGTTTTACGGGGAAAGATGTGGAGAGGCGGCACAATTGAAGCAAGTTCCTCGGAACAATTGCTGTGAAAATATCTGTAGAATAATGCAAGGGATGCAACATTTCTTCGTATGGATAATGTAGGAAGGTCCTGTGTGATTGCAGGGTTATTTATTAATATAATAGCTTTATTTTGAATTTTGTCCAACTGCCTCAATGCAACCACTCCACTTCCACCCCACAGAGGTGAACAGTAATCCATCTGAGAACGCACATGACTTTTATATATTACGGCCAACTGCTCGTCAGTGAAGAATTCTCGAACTCTGTACAGGAGTCCCAGTTTTTTAGAGGCATTCTTAGCAATGCTTCTAACATAATGTGTCCAGCTCAAGCTAGTAGTTAATGTTACACCGAGAATGTCAATACTAGGGGAAGTGGGAATATTTACATCATTAAAAAATATATGGGAGTCAGTGAGATTCTGTCGGTTAGAAAATTGAATGTACAGTAAACTTCCGTTAATCCGAAGGGCAGCGGACCGGCCCTCGTTTGGATTAGTGGATTTTTCGGATTATCGGACTTTACCCCTATGAACCTGTGTATGACGAAAACATTGAGGCATTAGGCCACCCAAATGACACAATGGTGCACACCCACATATCATATGTTCATGAAATCACTTCAAAAGTTTACCATTGTCATTGTAGCCTATTACCTACTTCAAAACATTCAGATTAATGGTCAAAGGAATCTGCTGATATAAACGTCTTCTTCTTCTTCCGTCTACTAGGGAGTTTGTCTTGCTCTTGAAGATCAGATCAGATGTGGTTCAGGAAGTAATGCCTTAACAACGGCCCTTCCCTGAGAGGTTCTTGTAATTTTCATTTTGTGATTTTCCTTTTGTGACGTGCTCTGTTATATTATATTGTATTGAAAGCACCCTTGTCTTGTTGTCTTGAAAGCACCCTTGGGACGCTCCGATCACTGAACTATAAATAGTAGCGTATCGGAACGTCCAAAGGTGCGTTTTCAAGCTCAAGATTAATACAGTACGTCCAAAGGTGCGTTTTCAAGCTCAAGACTGAATGCGCTTGCAGAAAATGCGGTGCAAGCCAGTAGCGCATCGGAGCGTCCCAAGGATGCGTTCAAGAGCAAAACAAACTCTCTAGCAGACAATGTGGAAGAAGAAGAAGGTGTTTACGTTTATATCAGTAGCTTCCTTTGACCATTAATCTGAATGCTTTGAAGTAGGTAATAGGCTACAATAACAATGGTAAACTTTTAAAGTGAATTCATGAACATATGATATGTGTGTGCTCCATTATGTGTCATTTGAGTGGACTAATGCCTCAAAAAGGGGACTTTGGGACTTCTTGAAATTCGGACCATCGGGTGAATTCGGATTTGGCCTCAAATTGAAAAATTCGGACTATTGGGAGATTCGAATCATCGGTCGTCGGATTAACGGACTTTTACTGTACTTGGTTTTCTGTGCATTAAAGGAAACTAGATTCTTTTGTCCCCATTCATTAATTCTAGAAAGGTCCTGGTTCAGAGAAATTGCAGTGTTTATTTTTGAATTTATAAGATCGGGTTGGGTGAAAGAATTGGTAAATGTGAAGGAACTGTGGAGTGTTGAGTCATTATGTACCGGTGATGAACCATATCGCCTTTATGAACCCAGAGCCATTGGGGAGCGTGCTTTTGCTGCTAGATCCTTTTCTTATGTTGCCCCATGTCTATTCAATCAACTTCCAGTGACACATAAGCAGTTGACTTGCATTGACACTTCCAAGAAGGAACTGAAGTCACTCATATTTCTTAAGGCTTACGATAATGCAGAGCATAGAGTTACTGCGGATTATAAAACTTAATAAACGTAATAAGATGAGAATGGTAAGATGGATGTGTGGGGCCAAACTGCAGAATAGAATAACAAATGATGAGCTGAGGAGACGTTTAGGTATAAAGAGTATTAGCGAGGAGATGGGTACAAGTAGACTGGGATAGTATGGGCATGTGGTGAGAATGGATGAACAAAATTGGGTGAAAAGATTACATATATTATTTCATAAATGTTTATACATATTTTAATAATGCATCACTTCGCTCTACTCCCACTAGTTCTGTATATTTTGATAGAACTAAACTTAAAGATGCCCTTAAATTCCTCCTTTTCAATACTTATGTTAGATTCGGGCCTTACATTTTCCAACAAATATTAGGAATTCCTATGGGTGGAAATGCTAGCCCGTTAATTGCAGACTTATTCTTGCTTGCTTTAGAATTTAAATATATATAAAAGACTTGGTTGACAGTAGCAAGAAAAATAAAATCCCAGAAAAATTAGCACTTGCTAAATTGTTAAGTAATAATAGTAGATATATTGATGATATTCTCGTTTGCAATTTGTTAAATTTTAATCAAGTTGCTAAACTTATTTACCCTAATTCTATTCCCCTCACACAATGTAACGTAAATTATAAAGTTGAACATTTTCTTGATATAAATATAGAGATTGTTAATGAACAGTGCATACTTAAAGTATATCACAAAGTTGATGATTTTAATTTTAACGTAATAAACTTTCCTTTCCCTAGTAGTAATATCGATAGTAAAATAACTTATAATTGTTTTTATTCCCAGTTAATAAGATTTTGTAAAATCTGCACTAAAGTAGATGACTTTTGGGCTAGAGCTAGGTTACTATACAGACTCTTAGTAGACAGAGGTTTTGAGGCAAGTAAATTGTTCCATAAATTTAATCTGTTTAGGGTCAATTATTGTGACTGTATTCTAAAATTTGACATCAATAATTTTAATCAAGCATTTTTAACTTGAAGTTTCTTGTATAACCTCTGGTTACTTTTTGTCTGTATTTATTGTTTATCTTTTTCTTTTTCTTTTTCTATTATTAATATTAATATTGATGATTTTTTAAATTGATTGTTCTTGTTAAAAGAGTACTCTTTGTTTAAATCTGTTGTTACTTCATATTTTGCAATTATTTGTCTTTATATTATATGTATTCATTGTCGATAGTATCAATTGCTTGCTTTTGCGATTTCCTTAGTTTATTTGTGCGATAAATGTAGGTTATTTGTAGGGTAGTTATTGATAGGGGTCACTTGAGGCATGCTATGCTTACAGGTACCTACCCGATAGCACTATCGTTAGTGAGTGCTGTACTGTATTTTATATATTATTTTGTAATAGTATAGATATCTTATCAATATTTGTATTTTGTACTATTGTTAATGTCTTGTCATGTTGCAGATTTGATTTTAAATAATATTTTGACATTTAACATGTAGTTTCTTTATTCATGCAGAGTTTAGTAAAATTTACCAGAACGTCCCGGACTTCCCAAACTTGACTAATTCCTTTAACGTGATGTTAGTGCGTTGTTATATGTGCGATTAGTTTGCTTGGGATACAGATTAACTTGCTCATGTAGTAATGTACACCCTATGTGGTGGATTGTGTTCTTTTATTTAATAATTTTCATTTTAGTAAGCGTTATTTCCACATAGCGATTTTGATAATTTAATTTGACTTTATATTGTCCTTGTCCCAATTTTTGTTTGTTTAGTTTGCAAGTTTTACATTTTAATTGTGGAGCGAGCTGCACCAAGAGGTGGACCAAGGAAGACCTGGAATCGGACTATATGTGACAATCTCAAATCCAAAAACTTGACAAGTGAAGCAGCCCTTAACAGGGTTGCCTGGAACGCCGCCATTAGGATAAGAGACTGAAACAGCACGTGTGTGTGGAGCACTCAGTCTTAAAATTTGATGTACCGGTATGTATTATGTACAGTATGTAAACATTGAATATTTTTTTTAAGACGAAAGATAAGAAATATAAAAAGGAAAAAATATATGTAATAAAAATGTGAGCGCCAGTGAATCCAATTGGAGAATTGGCGCTTGTGACAAATAAAATACCAGCATATCTATATTATTATTATATTATTTCATTATTACCAGTAAAGTTAACTCACAGTACAGTAGGGTCTCACATAAAACGAGTATATGGTCGATAAACGAGGGCGTTTTATGCGATTTCGTTTTATGTGAAAACAGCATTTTGGTGGCCCAATATCGTCAATGTTCACTGGAAGCGTAAATTTCCGTCAGGAGCGTACGATATTTCGGCGTTCTATATGAAAGCGTACGATATTTCATACGTTTTGTACGATATTTCGGCGCTCTATATGAAAACTCCTCGGATTTGCACCACTTTGGCGGCGGACTCGTTTTATGTGATCACATTCGTTCTGATCGAAAATTAAATATTAATATTTTAGGTCGCTCGTTTTATGCGAACACGTTTTATGCGGGACCCTACTGTATATTAGTCAATTGGGGAAAGGTGTGTCCAACAAAACATTTCTCTAGATAATCCCTTTGTACAGATATATACTGTATCAATGAATTGGAGGGTAGGGGCAGGAGGGTGAGGAGTAAGCGAATGCAGAGAGAGAGAGAAAAAAAAAAAAAAAAAATGATTAGCCATTAAAATTCTTGGAATGTACTACTTATAGCTCAATTGTCTTGCATGTATTATAATACTGTACAGTACAGTACTGTACAGTAAACCCCCAGGGGATTAGGGCAGCCTCTACCCATGTGGTAGAGAAAATATACGAATATGTCCCACATGTCTACTGTGTGTCTTACGAGGGGGCTAAAAGGGGGAGGATATAAGTCCGGCCCACTGTTCATCCTATTTGGTCCATTTCAGCCTCGTGGTAGCTGCAGGACACCAGAGCGCTAAATCTAGTCTCTGGAATGACTGCTCTTACCCTGAAGGGCTGCCTTGGGGCATTTGGAGTGGTTCCATGGTTATATGGAACTAGAGACTTATTTAAAGTACCAGTAACTTCACCCCCATCCATCATGTCCGTGTCTGTCTATCTCTCTCTCGCTCTCTGTACGGTATGTATGTACAGTTGGTCAAGGATGAAAGTATACAGTTTTTCGTCTGCTATAGCCACACATAGTTTGTCATGTTGGCAGCCATGGTAGCCATATCTCAGAGCCCGCCCACCTTATACAGGGTGTTTAAAAACGTGTTCCTGGACTTAGTTGTCAGACGGAAATATGAATATATTGCTCTATAATCTTTGACGTGAATATCACTTCGGAGATATTAAACACTTAATGTTATTGATAGATATACAAGAAATGCTTGAGTGAAAACGAAAATCAAAACGTCTACCTATATACGATATTTCAGTGGAATACAGGTCCATTTTCACACGTGGTAATATGTGGCTAATAATGTAGGGTATGGTGATATCAATGTTGCAGTTGGTTTGCAGGTGTTCTGCTGATAAAAATAAAAATAATAATAATAAATAAATAAATAAAAATCACAAGTAAAGCCTCATTATGCTTCGAGGACTGACTCATAAAGCAATGGCGCTCGCAAGATGAGTACAATTGCTGGGTCGTTACCCTATTGAACACACAGGCTTCCTTACGTCCACGTTTAGGAATTAGATTTTTGTTTATCTAAAGTAGACGAATATGGAGTGGCTATAAAAGATATTACGATATACACTTAACATTATAACATTCATAATAAATAATGAGTAGAAAGAGGAATCTAATAATACTTGTTAATTAATAAGTATTATTTCACTTTCATCCCCAAAACTGGATTATATGTGATCCAAAGGGCAATGAAACGGAGGCGAGCGCCGGTTTGGGCTAGTGGAAAGGCTGTCATGGCTGCCAACATGACAAACCATGTGTGGCTATAGCAGACGAAAAACTGTATACTTTCATCCTTGACCAACTGTACATGCATGTGCATACTGTATGTACTTGCATGTATGTGTACAGTTTGTTCTCTCAATACGCAAGCTCAATCCATGAAATTGCTAATACGCAAGCAGGGAGCCCAAAATACCCTACAACTTTCAAAACGCGAATGAAGAGCCTGTGCCTCGCAGAATGGAAAATGCGCTCGCATATTAAGTGGATAGCCCGGGATTGTACCCCAGAGAGGTAGGCTTGAGGCAACCTCTATGCATAGATGCCTTTCCTGTGGCCAATTCACATACGAAGATCAGTTTGCAAGGAAATAGTTTACATTTAGGGTTTTCCTTCCCTTAGATGGGTTACCTGTCAAAGATATCAAGTCGCATCCATCTGCCTCCATTAGTCGCCTATTATGGCATGCAAAAGTTGCGTACGAAGTATTATTTTACCTGTAATACAAAGCCCATTTATCCAAGGGAGAATAGAGAAGTTTTAGAAAATTAACTTTAGCAAACTCACCAAGAAATGAACAGGCAAGGCAAGAAGAGTCAGCCAGCCACATGAGTATCGTAACATGACGTGTGTTAATCTGAAAATAGCTTAAACTAGTATCATAATAGACAAAATGCCTCTCACCCATACTCAGGGGTGCTGCTGTCCTGTGGGATGTCCAGCTGGTAGTCTTGACTTAGATACTTGGATAGGATCTGAAATACACCAATTTACCATCAACTATTTTCAAATAAATAAGAGTTGAGGAGGGAGTTAGGGGGTACATACAAAGACAATACAATCTGGATTTTGAGATAATAATTATAATGATGTCTAAAGTTATGATAATGATGAAAAGGATCATTTGAATCTGGTTTCAGTTAGTTCTAATACTGTAGTAGTAATTCTAAGACCATTGAGCCTAAGAGGACTCTCTTTGCGCTTACCCAATGGTTTTCGTCTGTCTCTTTTATTGTCCTACATTTCCTTCTGGGGTCAGGGGGTTAAGAATCCCCCTCGCCTTGTATAATTCACCTACGAGACGAGACAGGGAAAGGGGCAAGGGAATGCGAAAGTGGTCCTAGACCCTAAGAATTGGAACTTTAAATGTTGTTTCAGTTCAGGATCTGTCTCGAGTCGGCCCTCCCCAGCTATGGGTTATGTGTCTGAGTACAGTATAACCATACATACATACATACATACATACATACAAATTAAGAATACAGTATTCATAAATTAGAGATTAACACGAGCCGAAATTGTGTTCATGCGATCTAAATACGGTCGATATAGAGCAATTTACATAAGAATTTTAATGTAATTATGGGTTTACTATATTAAAAATTATATGCTAAAGTACAACAATAACCATAGATCGCTGTACGACCATGATAACACTGTCAAACTTTTGATAAAGGCTGCCCTGTTTAGAAATACAGTATATAAATTATGCAGTTCATAGATCTTGTCGGCGTTGCCACATTCGGGGCACTGTTCTTATGGGGAAAATTCTAATCGGTTCCGTGCTCATTCCAAACGTTGTCCTTTTTCTCTGTTTTTGACTATGAAAACATTTTTTTTTGTACAAAAAGTAAATTTTATGCATTGTAAACAATAATAAGTAAAATTTCTCACCAACTTTTGACGATCCCGGCCTATGTGGTATACTGTACCTCAGTTACCCCCCGAACCTTCACCACTCCCGCCAGACACAATAGAGACCATAATAGACGGAAGGTTACACCAGTAGCGAGATACGAGTCAAGCACTTCACAACAGGTGCTGAATACAAGCGCTCTTCTGGATGCCTGTGATTGGCTGATTTGCGATGACATTGCAAGATGGCACCCAAATGTTGAATTGTGATTGGCTGACCAGAATGTTTACGTCTCAGCTAGGCGGGAAACGTGGCGTGAAGATTGAAATATTAGCCGCGAAGATTGAAACCGCGGAAGTGCCTCAGATTTGTTGCGAAAATTGAATAATTTACAGCGAAGATGGAAATTGGGAATACTGTATTTGGTGTCTACAGCGAAGATTGAAACAGAGAAGACTGATGTAGCGAAGATAGGGGCTCCACTGTATAAACAAAATGTAGAGGTTTGGTACCAATGTATTAATGTTGGAAATGATTATTATTTAATTTGTTCAATTATTGATTACATACATACATACATAAAATTTTAAGACCGAGTGCTCCACACATACTGTACGTGCAGTTTCAGTCTCTTGTCCTAATGGCGGCGTTCCAGGCAACCCTGTTAAGGGCTGCTTCACTTGTCAAGTTTTTGGAATTGAGATCGGCACGTATAGTCCGATCCCAGGTCTTCCTCGGGAGTCGGTCCACCCCTTGGTGCAGCTCCCTCCACAATCACACACCTGCATTTTTTCACCCAATCTCTCCACATGTCCATACCATCCCAGTCTGCTTGTACGCATCACCTCACTAATACTCTTTATACCTAAACGTCTCCTCAGCTCAACATTTGTTATTCTCTCCTGCAGCCTAGCCCCACACATCCATCTCACCATTCTCATCTCATTACGTTCCATTCTGTTAAAATCCTCTACTTTAACGGCCCATGTTTCTGAGGCATACGTCATTGCACTTCTAACACATGAGGCATACACCTTTCCCTTCAGGGAGAGAGGCATTCTTTTCATGGTCAGAATTGGCAGCAGTTCTCTGAACTTTCCCCAGCCACATCTAATTCTAGCGACAGTGGCAGCCTCGGCCCCACCACCGGCAGAGATGGTATCTCCTAGCTAACAAAACTTGTTCACCAGCTCCAATGACTCATTTCCAAAATTCACAGCCACAGGATCATCACTTAACACAAGCTCACCTTTGCACACTACGCACTCAAATTTCTCTATTTCTGACTTATCCTTCGGCATGGGTCCTTTTACTGTATTCTACTACAGCGCTTACTCCCATGGTGCACCCAACATCGACAGATGCTACATCGAATCGAGTTAGCGCCCACACCCTTTCCACACACTGCACATGGGTATGCACTGCTCTTTTCCACATTGCCTCATCTCAATCTACAGTGCATAACCTTGGCTTTGTTAATATTGACTCTTAAACACTTGCTCGCCATGCCCTCTCTCCATTTTCTGAATTTGGTCTCCGCATCTTGCCTATTGTCAGCTATTAGGACTAAATCGTCAGCATAAAACAGTTCCAACGGGAGTCCGCCTCTAAAAACTCTAGACAGTGCCTCCAGGACCATAATATAGAGGAGGGGGCTTAACACTGAACCCTGATGAACTCCAACACTGACTGTGAACTCATCACTTAGGACACCTTTCACCCTCACCGCAGTTTGCGAATCCTCATACATCTTCATTATCACACGCACCAGCCACTCTTCCACACCAACTTTCCTCATAGCCCACTGCACATCTCTAGGCACCCTATCAAAGGCCTTCTCCAGGTCTACAAACACAAAGTAAATATCCCTGCCTTTTAGTAAGTATCTTTCCTGTATCTGCCTGACTATGAAGATAGCATCAGTTGTTGTTGTTGTTGCTGGCGACAAAGGCCAAGGCCATAAAGCGCCCCACAAAACCCTCTTCAATCCCTGACCGAAGCCACTCTAGGCAGGGAGCTGAAGGGCGCGGAAACGCCGGAAACCAAAGCCCCCCACTCCTGTGCCCCTCAGCAATTATGAAGGGAAAGTTGAGGGGCAAGGAAAAATGTGACGCTTTGGCTCCCAATCTGCCAACTTTAGGTTGGCAATCCACTAAAGACGCCGTCACTTGAGATCTAGAAGATATATAAGTAAAAGGAACAGTCAGAGTAAGCTATGGGTATGGCAGAGATCGCTCAGCTCTCACTCTGATAGACCAGCCCATCACCACATGACTAGAACCCAATCCTCTCAGCATCAGCTAGGAAAGGCCCTAGAAAGCCGCCTTTAGCTCCCCTACTTACTCCTTGGGATTGGGCAGCATCAGTTGTACCCCGTCCTTGCATAAAACCAAACTGCATACCATCAATGGAGATGCTTTGCCTGATCAAACCCTCAAAGACTCTCTCACAGACCTTCATGATTTGGTCAAGCATTTTCAGGCCCCTATAATTTCCTCTATCCAGTGCATCCCCTTTTCCTTTGTATATATTTACTATTACACTTTTGAGCCAATCCTCTGGGATTTTCTCATCTTTAATAATGGTGTTTATCAACTCAGTGACTAAGTTGACACCAGTCTCCCCTGAGGCTTTTATCATCTCAGCGACAATGTCAGAGCACCCTGGAGCTTTACCGTCCTTCATTTTATTGACTGAGTCGCTCACTACAGCTGGTGCTATCAAAGGAGGGGGTCCAGATATTGGTTTTTCGATACTAAGCTGTTCCTTATCCCATTCAAACTCTACATTTAGCAATCGTTCATAGTGTGCCTTCCATGCTTCTCTGATTTCATTTTCTGCATACACAATCTTCCCATTATCGTTTCTAACACACTGTTCACCTATAATATCCCTACTGTAATTTTTAACTCGCCTAGCTAGGTTGAAGATCCCATTGGGGTTGTCAGTGTTACACACTTGTTCGAGGACCAGGTCCTTAATGCCTTATTTAGCATTGTAAATAACTCATTTGGCAGTTCGTTTAGCTGCCTGGTATTCCTCCTTGCTGCCTCCCTTCTTCCATGCTTTGAAGCATCTCCTTTTCTCTTTCACAGCATGTTCTACCTCATCGTTCCACCACCAGGAGGTCTTATTCCTGGGGTGACCCTTTGTTTTCCCACAGACTTTATCAGTGGCAGCGATAAGTCTATGCTTAAGAAAGTTCCATTGACTATTTACATCGTTAGGCCTAGCTTCCTTATTTCTATTAATTTCCTCCAGTTCACTACGAAACCTATCCCTAACTTCCTTGTTCTTCAGCAGCCACACTTTCCTTTTGGGTATGTATACCTTCTTGCGCTTAGGATCTCTGTATAAGCTCATGTCGCACACAAGTAGCTTATGCTGGGGGATACATTCTTCGCTCGGGATGACCTTTACATCTCGAACCAGTTTCCAGTCTTTCCTGTTAACCAAGAAGTAATCTATCTGGCTACTGGAGACCCCAGAGTTATATGTGATCAGATGGCTCTGTCTTTTCTTGAACTTCGTGTTACACACAACCATGTTGAGTGTAACGCAGGATTCCAGTATATATTCGCCTTCCAGATTCCTCCTTCCGTAACCATTTCCTCCATGTACCCCCTCGTATCCATCTGCAGATGCTCCCACGTGACCATTCAGGTGTCCCGTCCCCCCCCCCCCCCCCACGATTGTTATTTCATTCTCCGAGAGGCCTGAAATGACACTGACGGTGTCATTCCAGAAGTCCTCTTTTATCTCTTTCTGTAGACCAGCCTGTGGGGCATATGCAGATATCACATTCAGAATTCTTTCACCAACTTTCAACTTCAAAACAATCAGCCTTTCACTAACTCTCGTTGGTGTATTGCTGAAAAGGGAGGGAAATGAGTGGAAGCTGCCTATACTGCTGTTTGCGGATGATACAGTTCTGATGAGCGATAATGAATGGGAGCTGCAGGGTTTGGTAAATGAGTTTGGAACAGTGTGCGAAAAACGGAATTTGAAGGTAAATGCGGGGAAGAGCAAGGTTAAGGTCTTCGAAAGGGGTGAAGTCACAGAGTGTGAGGTGAAGTTGAACGGTCAGGCTATGGAGATTGTCAGCTCTTTTAAGTATCTGGGCAGTGTGTTGAGTAAAGATGGGACTGTGGATGAGGAGGTGCAACAGGGGAAGAGGGGTAGGAACGTTGAAAGCAGTAACAAGAAATAGAGTGGTCAGTATGGAAGTGAAGAAGTCTTTGCATGACAGTGTGGTAATCCCGACACTAACTTACGGAAGCGAAGCATGGACGTTCGGGAAGAGACTCAGACCAAGAGTGAGAGCGGTGGAAATGAGTTACTTGAGAAGTGCGTGCGGAGTTACATGGAGGGATAGACAGACGAATGAGGAAGTAAGGTGTGGTGTGGAGGTAGATGTGCTGGAAAGTGTGAAAAGGAACAACTTGAGATGGTTCGGCCATATGGAACGTATGGAAAGTGAGAGATTGACTAAGAGGGTGTACGAGAGCGAGGTGGAAGGACAGAGAGGGAGAGGTGCACCGAAGGAGAGGTGGAAGGATGGAGTGAGGAAGTATATGAATGAAGGCGGTGCTGGTTGGGAGGAGGGGCGTCGACTGACTGGGGACAGAGGTGCATGGGGGCGGTTCGTTCGTGGTCACCCCTTCGGGGATCACGGCGTCAGGCAATAGATAGATAGATAGATAGACTAACTCTCGTAATCTGAAGCACACTTTCCGCCAGCTCTTCAGCCACCAGAACACCCACTCCTCCTTTCGTTTTATCAGTCTCCACCCCCATCCAGTAGATCCTATATCTTTTCTTTCTTCCGACAATCCACTGTACCCCATGCCTCTTCCAGAATGTTTCTTGGGCACAGCAGACGTCCACTCGCCTCCTCTCACACATCTAAGCCACTTCACTTGCCCGCAGATTCAAACTACAGTACCAACATTCACACTAGCAAGTCTGAGATTGTGGGGGGCATTTGTCCTTATCCTGTGCGGTTTTGATTCATCAGACTTACGTTGTTTCTTTTTAGGTTGTTTAGTCATATTTGGGTAATTTGGCTGGCCAAGGCCATCCCTTTTGGGGCGCTTCCTCTGGAAGCGGGGCGTCAGATTATTGATGATGATAATAATAATAATAATAATATTAAGCATGTTACTTATTTCTCATAAGCGCCAATTTTTCCGAAGAATTCACTAGCGCTCGGAAAGAGAAAGAAAAAAGAACAAAATCAATGCATCAAAAGAAAGCTTATATACAACACACATTTAACAATCACTAGCAGTGGCAAAATAGCCTAAACTCTATAGCCATCTGTCATGACACCTCTCTCAAGATCATAGCTTCTCTCAAAGAGAAAAGTCTTAAGTTGTCTCTTGAAGCATTCAACAGAACTCAGTTGTCTCATGGACAGCGGCAACCTGTTATACAACCTCGGAGCCATGTAGGAGAATGACCTCTCAAAGAAAGAAGACTGCTGGAAAGCCCTTGGTTCATCAAGACGAAAAGGGTCATTGTCATGACACACAACTACACCATGGTGTGCCGGTGGGCGCCTGAGCAGCTCCGCAAGGTACCTAGACTCACCAAATTTGAGAACCTTAAAAGTAACTAAACACAACTTAAATTCTATTCTTGCTCTTACTGGCAGCCAGTGCAGTTCTATGTGAAGAGATGTAGTAGGAGTTCTAGGTGGAACACCAAAAATGAGTCTTGCGGCCCTGTTAAGAACAGACTGAACTTTCTTTAAAATATAATTTGGAAGACCCACCAACAGGGCATTGCAATAATCAACACGAGAGAAGACCAATGAGTGAACCAACGTCAGGAGGCAACGTCTGGTTATAAACGGCTTCACCAAATAGAGATTTCTGAAGTGCAAGTAACAACTTTTAACTATCTGGTTTACATGCTCTTTGAAATCTAATCGGGAGTTCACATATACACCCAGATTTCGAACAGAGTTGGCCGGTCGCAGCCGAGATACACCCACATTGATGGAGAGGGCACCTATTATATATATCATCAGCTCTTCTATTTCCTCGGATGATGAGAATATCAGTTTTATCATCATTTAGTTTAAGTTTTCTCGCTCTCATCCACTTCTTGATGTCAGACATCAACAATTCCATCTTACTCCGTATATCAACTATATTTGTGATTCTCACATAAATCTGGGTGTCATCTGCATAAAAGTGAAAGGTGACATTATGTGCACGAAGCAGAAGAGACAAACTGCTGATATAAATTATAAATAGGATAGGACCTAAAACTGATCCCTGCGGAACACCATACTGCAGGGGTGTCGAGTCCGAGACCATTTGATTTACCATCACACTCTGGGATCTACCTGACAAGTACGACCCAAGAAGCAAGAGAGCGGAGTCACGCACACCACAATCATAAAGATCACTCAATAACAACTTGTGATCCACTGTGTCAAAGGCCGCAGAGAGATCAAGCAAGACCAATAGTGAGGCCACACCATTGCAAATGTTCTCAACTAGATCATTATGTACTCTAATCAATGCTGTTTCAGTTGAATGATGCTGTCGGTAAGCAGACTGAAAAATTGGGATAGTTTCATTCTGCTGAAGTAGTGGTTGTAATTGGTCAAGTATTGCACGCTCTAATATCTTTGATATG
This sequence comes from Paralithodes platypus, assembly GCA_032716605.1. NCBI lineage: Eukaryota > Metazoa > Arthropoda > Malacostraca > Decapoda > Lithodidae > Paralithodes > Paralithodes platypus. The sequence continues at coordinate 69,909,718 of CM064480.1, forward strand.
AAGGACAGGTTGGAGACAGGACGATAGTTCAACATGTTCGCAACAAGTCCAGGTTTCTTTAGACTAGGTCGGAGTAGTGCATGCTTTTCAGAATGTGGGAAGTTAGCTTCAGAGAAGCACTTATTAATTATTTTGGAAATAAACTCAACTGTGTGATCATAGACTCTTGGTAGCTTGGAAACATTTATGGGATCCAACGGGCAAAATGTTTTATTGAGGTTTCTTATGTAGGACGAGATCATGTCCACCTCTACTGAGTGAAAGGATGAGAGGACACTATTAGGAAAGTGTCGGGGTTGGAGTACAACTGAAAGTTCTTCACCAACAGAAGCATCATCCAGTTCCTGTCTTATGCGAGTTATCTTGCCAGCAAAAAATGACACATAGTTGGCAGCTAACTCGGCATCGGGTACAGAAGGTCTTAAGCTGACTCTTGTTTTTCCAAGTAAACTGTTTACAATTGAAGCCAACCTCCTCTGGTCGTTACCACATGAGTTAACTTTTCCCTGATAATACACTTTCTTTTCATCTTTGATTGTGTGGACCACGGCTCTTCTGGCTGACAGATATTGCAACCATGTAGAGTCTGTTTTATTTTTCCGCCATTCACGTTCAGCTCTTCTACGCGCTCTTCTAAGAAATTTAACTCAAGTGCTATACCAGGGTGAATCATCTCGTACTATGATTTTCTTCTCTACTTCTGGACAGTGATGATCGAACACTAATTTAAGTGCATTTCTATGTACAGTACCTCCACCAGCTCATCTGAAGTAAGGTTGGAAGTATCAATACTTCCCCCAAGTACTGTTTTACTTCACTGCTAGCCAAATTTTGGTCTGTATTTTTATAATTTCTAAATCTGATTACTTTTTCATGTGTGAGTGGCTTAGAGAAATCAAAGCTGAAAGTAATCAAAGCATGATCAGAGGTATTAGGGTCAAAATTCTCAACATCAACATCCAGAACACCACCACAACCCACAGGAGAGAGAACCAAGTCAAGGGTGTGTCCTAAGATATGAGTTGGGTGGGACACATGGTTTACAAAAAATTTCTGATCAGTCAACTCAAGGAACTCAGGAGAGAATGGCTTCAGATGAGGGCTGTCAACCCAGTAATTAAAATCTCCACATATCAAAAGTCTTCCGGTTTTAGCAGAAAATTCCTCGAGAAACTGCCCAAACTCTTCCATAAAACCCCTATCTGTGCCATGATGGCCAGGCCTATAGACAACTGCCATTCTTAGAATTTGTTGATGGAGTTTTATTTCCACTTCCAACAGTTCATAATAAAGAGGGGCTGGGTTATGGCTTATTTGCAAGATATTCACCAGAGATGTGGAGTAGACAACTGCCACTCCACCACCCGGATGATCTCCCCTAGGCCTAGGAACATTTATTATGGAATGGGCTTTAGGCAATGCCGCCTGGATAATATTCAGATCTGACTCGAACAACCAGGTCTCAGTGAGACATAATACATCAAGGTTACGTTCATCCAAGATCTCGCAAATATGATCCATTTTGTTACGCAAGGAACGAACATTCAACAGACCCAGTTTCAACCGGCTCCCGTGTGCATTTTTCAGTATTTTGAACCTACAAAATTGGTGTTTTCAATAACTTTATTTCTCTGAGCTGTCATTAGAGGACAATTTCTACTTGAGGCGAAATGATGATGACCACAATGTGTGTGTTAATTTACATAGTAAACATGTTTAATATATATATTAAGCACTTACATAACAATTGGAGGAACAGTCATTCTAATGGATTCCTTGAAAACTTTCTTGGGGTATCTCATTGCCCATGAAAACTATAGAAATTTATATGGGTTTAATTCAGCACTTGATACAGTACAGTAGTATGGTTGTACCATATACCAGTACCAATGAATATTGAAATGATTAAACCAAAGTAATATTGCTCAGATAAACACTTAGCAAAAGTGGACTTGATTTCTGTAAAACTGTCAAGACAGTGTCACTGACACAGCTCTATGATCACTGAACGAGATGCTACTGATTACTGTTATCGATTCAAGACAAGGACAGGGAATGACTAGGTTAGGAGGTAAAGCCTCATTATCATTCTGTAAATACAAGGATATAGAGATAAGATAAAGTACATAAAAGCTACGTTGTTATCAAGAGCAAGGGAGATAATACTACGGTATATCTTAATGACCTTAATTAAGCTGACATTTACCTTTATGTAAATACATAATGAAAAATACACAGGCTACTTCATGTATTGTAATAAATACCCCAAAACATATGGTACCGGTACCTGTACTTGTATGTTATTCAAAAACCTACATCCAATCATCCATGTGAACAAGGCTGAGTCTGTGTGTACCCAATGACAGTTCTGCAGGTGGCAGGGACACTGCTCTGAAGGACAGAATCAGCGCACTGAAAATATAGTCGCTATGAGGCGAGGCAGAAGTAAGGTATTTTTCGGTCAGATGTCAATTCTGTCACCAATCAACATACGAAGATCTGCTACCACAGAAATAGTGAACTACAGGCTGAGCTGAAAAGCCCTACTTACACTTCTAATCTGTATATGTTTAACTTCCTACTACTGTATTACTAAACAAGTTTCAGGTACTGTACAGTGGTCTACAAGATAGTGATTGAATACAAATAAGAGAATGTTGGATGCACACACCTACCAGTTTACATTATCAAAATGAGAGTGGGAATCTAGGATTTGTTAGTTCACTTTCATAAAATTGGCATAACAAATACAGTAACACATTAATAATTCAGATAATAAAGCAGAAAAGGCATAACTAGTAAGTAGACTGCCCTTAAAAGCTATCAATGGGATCATTACTATCAAGAGATAGATATATATGGTATACAGTACTGTATATTGTGGTTTAATATGGAATCCTTACTCCAAGCAACTGAGAAGAATGCAATTTACTACTGTATTTTGGATAGGCTATGTACTGTACTACAAGACCTACATTAGAAAATATTAATTATAAAATATCAGTAAATATTTCTATATATTGTATCTACAGTATCTATTGCCAGATGCCTTGACCCCTGAGGGGTTGGACATGAATAAATCACCTGATATAAAACCTAGGGTAATTAAAATGAATATGGAGTTAGCCAGAACATAATGCAATACTGGTACAGTACTAAATTAAAATTTAAAACTTGCAAACTAAACAAACCAAAATTGGGACAAGGACAATATAAAGTCAAATTAAATTATCAAAATCGCTATGTGGAAACATAGGCTTGCATTTAAATTATTTGGGCTCTTCTTGGATAGCATGATGTGCAGAAAGTTGGTGAAAGGATTTGGATAGAATCACCATGGTCCATAATATTAAAGAACTACCGGTAACTAGCTAATTTAAGAGTTTATAACACTTTGGCAGACATTGTTTCTACATTTAAGAATAAATAAAACAAAACTGTAAACCTTTATCAGAATATATACAGTAGGCCTACAGTACTGTATACATACATACATACATAAAATTTTAAGACTGAGTGTTCCACACATAAGTGCAGTTTCAGTCTCTTGTCCTAATGGCGGCATTCCAGGCAACCCTGTTAAGGGCTGCTTCACTTGTCAAGTTCTTGGATTTGAGATCGGCACGTATAATCCGATCCCAGGTCTTCCTCGGTCCACCCCTTGGTGCAGCTCCCTCCACAATCACAGACCTGTATTTTTTCACCCAATTTTGTTCATCCATTCTCTCCACATGTCCATACCATCCCAGTCTACTTGTACGCATCACCTCGCTAATACTCTTTATACCTAAAGGTCTCCTCAGCTCAACATTTGTTATTCTATCCTGTAGCCTGGCCCCACACTTCCATCTCACCATTCTCATCTCATTACGCTCCATTCTGTTAACATCCTCTACTTTAACGGCCCATGTTTCTGAGGCATACGTCATTACACTTCTAACACATGAGGCATACACCTTTCCCTTCAGGGGGAGAGGCATTCTTTTCATGGTCAGGATTGGCATCAGTTCTCTGAACTTCCCCCAGCCACACCTAATTCTAGCAACAGTGGCAGCCTCGGCCCCACCACCGGCAGAGATGGTATCTCCTAGGTAACAAAACTTGTTCACCAGCTCCAAAGACTCATTTCCAAAATTCACAGCCACAGGATCATCACCTAACACAAGCTCGCCTTTGCACACTACGCACTCAAATTTCTCTATTTCTGACTTATCCTTCGGCAGGGGTCCCTTTATTCTACTACAGTTCTTACTCCCATGGTGTACCCAACATCGACAGATGCTACATTGAATTGAGTTAGCGCCCACTCCCTTTCCACACACTGCACATGGGTATGCACCGCTCTTTTCCACATTGCCTCGTCTCAATCTACAATGCATAACCTTGGTTTTGTTAATACTGACTCTTAAACCCTTGCTCGCCATGCCCTCTCTCCACTCTCTGAATTTGGCCTCAGCATCTTGCACACTGTCAGCTATTAGGACTAAATCGTCTGCATAAAACAGTTCCTCATAAATCTATTTTAAAACAAGCCAAGGAATAGTTTCTAAATATGATGATAGCTACCAGTAGGGTAAGGTAACCAATAGGTAGGATATGCACAAAAACATGGATAATTTCCTTTCAATGACTGTACCTCTCTCCCAAATTTCAGAAGCATATCCTATTTTTCCCAAATTTCAGAAGCATATCCTATTTAGTCTCATATTATGCAGGAATGGTTTTAGTTTTATGTGACACAAAGTGTTTGTGAATATTCCTATTCATTGTTGAGAAAAATAGGCTGAAAGTCAGTGCCTACCTATTATTCCTCAGCACCCTAAACATACGCGGCCGGTCCAATAGGTACGGTACTCATGGCCCTTTAACTTGAACACTATAAAAGCAGGGTGGTTCCTCTGTACATATAATGTATGTCATGCATTACTCTACTCAGCTATAGAAGTATCATTGAAAGTCGACAGCGGCAACAGGGATATTTTTCAAGCTTTTTCGACTAAACATAAAACTTAGGCAATTTTTTTTCCCCTGCTGTATTATAATTTGTGTAAGTGTATAAGACATTTAGTACGGTCTGAAACATAAGAAATAACCTTGTTACATATGATTACATAAAAAAATCAGCATAGGAAGACTTGTAAACCTCAACAAAACACGCCTCCTAGCAGAACAAATTTATTATTATTTTATTATTTTTTGTTTTTTTAGAAAAACAGAGTTACACCTGCCATGATATATATCTCTCTCTCTCTCTCTCTCACAATATAACAATTTATGAATGAGGGAGACAAAAGAAACAATATATTTTGTTTTCTATGTGAATGAGGGAGACAAAAGGCATAACTGTCTGCAGCGAGTGCCTCCCCCAGATTTCAAAGAGTGACAGGGCCAAAATCAAGGGACGTTCGAGCTAAAATGCCTGAACACACAGAGTTTGAAGCAATTTAAGTCATAGGAAGAGGGAAAGATTGATTCTGGGAGAGTTCCAGAGCTCAGCAGTTGAATAGGAGAAAGTCTGAGAATAGCATTCCACTCTTGGGTTGGAGAGCTGCACAGAGTAGGGGTGGGATTGTGGTGCAAGGCGGGTACTAAGTACCCTACATAGAGGAGGTGGTATACACTGGGAAAGCTCCGAAGAACACTGATTATTGTAGTAGCGATAGAAAAATGAGAGAGATGCAACATTGCGGCGAAGAGAGAGAGATTGCAGAGAATTGGTGAGTGGACGGGAGTTAATGACACTTACAGTTTCTTACAGTAGATCCTCTGGAAAAAGGCAAACTAGGCCTGTGTATCCAGCTCAGTACCAGTACTTGCACTGCTGCGGTCGTTCACGGTGTTGGAGGCGGCGGTAGTAGACGCAACATTTTTACTATTCTGTATTTTTGCTTTATAATCAAACTTCAAATCTTGTCTTCCCCATACTTTATCAAGATTACTTTCAAACTCCCTTATTGATTCGGAATCGACTACATACTGGGGCAGTGCGTTCCACTCATTTACCACTCTATCACAAAATGAGTTCTTTGCCTATTTCTTTCTTTGTAAATTTTCTTAGAGTGTCCTCTCGTTCTTGTTCCCTCCCGCATCAAGAAGATACCTTCACACACATCCTCATCATACTTTCCTGACACTATCTTAAAAGTCTCTCTCATATCCCCTCTCTTTCTCCTATATGCCAGTGTCGGAAGCCCCAGTGTCCTCAACCTCTGCTCATAGCCCGCGTTCTTCAACGTTGGTACTAGCTTGCTAGCTCTCCTCTGCACTTTCTCCACTGCTTCTATATCCTTTACCATATATGGAGCCCACACCTGGTTCGCATATTCCAGGTGCGGCCTAACCAGCGCTGTATAGAGATTCCTGAAGATTTCTTCAAGTGACACAAATGTCCTCCTTATCAGCCCTACAATTCTATTGGCTTTGTTTATCTTTTCCGCTAAATGTTCTGAGAAATTTAACTTATTGTCTATCACTACTCCTATATCCTTTTCTGCATTCACTTCCTCCATCACTTCATACATACTGTATCCTACCTTGTCTATCTTGCTTGTCCCAATCCGCATGTACAGTACAGTAGGGTCTCACATAAAACGAGTTTATGGTCGATAAACGAGGGCGTTTTATGCGATTTCGTTTTATGTGAACACAGCATTTTGGTGGCGCAATATCGTCAATGTTCACTGTAAGCGAAAATTTTCGTACAAAGCGAACGATATTTCGTACGTTTTGTACGATATTTCGGCGCTCTATATGAAAACTCCTCGGATTTGCCCCACTTTGGCGGCGGACTCGTTTTATGTGATCACATTCGTTCTGATCGAAAATTAAATATTAATATTTTAGGTCGGTCGTTTTAATCGAGACTCGTTTTATGCGAACACGTTTTATGCGGGACCCTACTGTACTTGCATTTTTTTGGATGAAAAGGCATTAACCAATGCTCAGACCATCCCTTCATGCCCTCCACATCTCCTTGAAGCAAACCCACATCTTCCTTACTCCTCACTCTTCTATACAGCTTAGTGTCATCCACATACAGGTATACCTCACTTCCATTAGTTATAACTTCATAACACGAAAAGATTTCCTTTCTACTTTATCTAGGAGTGCGGTGTGAGAGGATCCTCCCCACACATGTGAACAATACTCCATACAAGGACGCACTGTGCCCCTGTACAGTGCAAGTAGCTGAGCAGGGGTAAAGAACCCCTTGAGGCGGTTGAGCACACCCAGCTTCTGGGAGGCTGTCTTAGCGAGATTGGTAATATGGTCTTTCCAAGTGAGAGCAGAAGAAAAAGAGACACCGAGAACATTGAGGGAAGATGAAGGGTTGATTTTTGTATTGTTGAAGAATAAGGGATAGTCCTCTGGAGGTTCCTGATGGGTAGTAAGGGGGATAAATTGAGTTTTGGAAGCATGAAATGTAACAAGGTTTTCTCTACCCCAATTTGAAATAGTAGCTAGATCAGAAGACAAACATTTTATGGCTTCATTAAGTTTACTTTTGAGGGACTGCTGGCTGGGGCGTTCTGGAAAACTAATTGAGTGATGTAAAGTAGAGTCGTCTGCATATGAATGGATGGGACTAGATGTACAGTTGAGAAGATCATTTATGAAAATTAGAAAGAGAATAGGAGATAGGACAGAACCCTGAGGAACACCTGAGTTGATTGGATGAGGAATTGAGCGATGGCCGTCCACAACCGCAGCTATGGAACGGCCGGAAAGGAAATTAGAGACAAAGGCACAGATGGAGGGACAGAAACCGAAGGAGGGCAGTTTGGAAATTAAAGATTTGTGCCAGACTTTATCGAAGGCCTTCGATATGTCTAGTGCAACAGAAAAAGTCTCACCAAAGTCCCGAAAGTTGGATGACCAAGAGTTAGTAAGATATAAAAGAAGATCACCAGTAGAGCGACCCTTAAGGAAGCCATACTGGTGATCTGAGAGCAGATTATGAGAAGAAAAATGCTTAAGAAATTTGGAAGCAAGAATAGTTTCAAAAACTTTCGAGATACAAGAGATGAGAGCAATTGGACGATAGTTGGAGGGTTGAGAGCGGTCACCCTTCTTTGGGACGGGTTGAATGAGAGCAAACTTCCAGCAAGAAGGAAAGATGTTAGAGGAGAGACAGAGACGAAAGAGTTTGCCTAGGCAGGGGATCAGCACGGAAGCACAGTTTTTAAGTACAACAGGAGGAACACCGTCCGGACCGTACGGTTTCTTAGTATTAAGCCCAGAGAGGGTAGAAAGTACATCTTTAGAAGAGATTAGGATATTAGGCATAAGTAGGAGAGAGGGAGGTGGAGAGGGAGGAATAGCACCGGAATCATCCAAGGTAGAGTTTCTGGCAAAAGTTTGAGCAAAGAGTTTAGCTTTGTCAGAGGAAGAAGGGATGGTTGTGCCATCAGAGTGGAAAAGGGGAGGGAAAGATGAGGAAGAAAAGTTGTTGGAGAGGTTTTTGGCTAGATGCCAGAAAGCTTGGGAAGAGCTAGAGTTGGATAGTTCAGTGCATTTATTATTGATGAAAGAGTGCTTGGCAAGTCGAAGAACAGATTTGGCTTGATTCCGGGCAGAAACATAGGAAGAATGAGATTCTTGAGTTTTAAGGCGTCGGTACCGTTTGAATGCTTCCTCCTTGTTGTGGACAGCAGTAGAACAAGCGTGAGTAAACCAAGATTTTTTTGCATTAGACTGAGAGAAAGAAAATGGAATGTACGCTTCCATGCCCGAGAGGATTACCTCGGTAATGCGTTCAGCACTCTCCGAGGGTCCTCGGCCACGGAAGCAGAAGTCATTCCATGGGAAATCAAAGAAGTACTGCCGGAGAGCCTCCCAGTAGGCAGTTTGTTGTGCACGTATGTACAACATCCGCCATTGGCTTTGAAACTAGGATAGAGAAAGTAGGAGGATACAGAGAAGGGGCTGCTGGCAGTTGCTTCAGACACCTGAGTTTCGGTGAGAAAAAGAAGATCAGGCTTGAAGGAGGAGAGATGGTGTTCAATAAGAGTGAAAATTAGAGGGAAGGCCGCGAATATTGCAAAAGTTGATAGTAAGAGTGACAAGCCGTGGTCCAGAGTTTTTAGATGGGCCGTCGGGGGAACGTTGGGCATCCCCCCCCCCCCCGGGGGGGGGGGGGGGAATCCGAGGCTGCGTCTTTGCTCTTTTTTTTTTTTTTTTTTTTTTTTTTTTTTTAATAATTATGAAGGAGGAAGTGTGGTGTTCATGTTAAGTGTAGTGAAGTAGATAGGAGGAGGAGGGGTTTGTAAGAGCATGCTGGACTACTCTCAGTGTAAGTGAGGCACAAACAGAATCAGTAAGAGAGGCCAAGCAAATGAAACAGGAGTTCCAGCGATTCCTTATCAAATGCCCACAGCCTCTCCTGGGTATAGCCCTGTTCGATTGGTGCCTACAATCTACCCCCACGTGTTTCCCACATATTACCTACTCTCTCACACCCAAACACATATATGGGGCATTCTCTGTCAGACCACCCAGTGCCTAACACCCTCATCTCTTGGATTTTGCTGAAACTTGGTTTATATAGAGATATTGGGTCCCAAATCAATATCTGAAATTTTCAGACCAATCCAAACAATGGTTCAAGAGTTATGACCGGGGTCATTTTGAGGTCATGCGTGAGGTCACCTACTTTCGGCGAACCATAACTTGGGTAATAATAGTCATAGATATATAAAGTTATATATATATATATGGAATCAGAATTCTACAAGGAATCTAAATATGCAAGCTATAGAACTCTAAGTTAAAAAATGAACATTTGACCTTTTGACAAAATGTAGCTCGGTCACAATTTGACCTCTCGGGTATCAAATAACAAAAACATTTATAAGTGTGAAAAATGAAGGCAGAGTTATTAGCTATTAGGATGTACAATAAAAAGTGTGTTTATGTTGCTATTTTGCATGTAACTTACTTCCAACTGAATACAATATTCATTAAATGCGTGTCAATTTTCACAATTTTTAACATTGACACTAAAATTTGACCTCTTAAATATAATTTTTTTTTTTTTTTTATAAGTGTGAAAAATAAAGGCAGAGTTATTAGCTATTAGGATGTACAATGAAAAGTTTGTTTATGTTGCTATTTTCATGTAACTAAAATATATAAGTGAATATCATAATCATAAATTTCATGTCAAATTTACCAATTTTAACATCAAGCTCAAAATTTCAACTATGGAAAATCAATGTACACAGGTATAAAATGCTATGACTTACCTACTGATAACTGTGAATATTGCTTCTTAAATTTAGTATCTTTCAAATCTTTACATTGCTGGTGATGGATTTAGTACCCACCTCTATGTAGATGATTCATGTATTCTCTCTCTCTCTCACTCACTCTCACTCTCTCAACAATTTATGAGGCCTAAATCAGGATTTTCACGTGCCTATGAACTGTGCAATTGTGCATAAAAATTGTATATACTTTACCAGCATAATAAACCTATGTATCTATCCTCAACCCCTTCTGTATAATTTTATTCTAGCTATATTAACCCCCTCCGACATATGACGCGATTCGGAGCCTATTGGGGATACTTTAAAGCCTTTGTTACCATCAGGGGTATTTAGAAACCTTTAGTTTAGTTACTTCAACCTCTGCAGTTGTCTTTGAGTTAGCTGTGGGCAGAAAACTAATTTTGGAGAGGTAATTATAAGAGCGAGAGAACTCTATTTCTTATTGCTAATCTGGCAACCTCTGCGTCATAAATGTGTGAAAGGGTTAAGACGATTTTATGCAGTTTGAGAAGGATATGTGTTAGTAAAAAGGGTTAATCTAAGTGAGAGCTCGAGTTTATAAGAAAAACGCATCAGGACTGCTCAGAAACACAAGATATAACCAGGGCTGGGTGCGTACCTATTGGACAGAACCCACATATCAAACACCAAAAGGTACGCACTTTATCAAACAGCATTTTATTTTAGGAAGTGGACAAGTTATACCAGAACTGTTGTATTTTTCAATTAAAAAAAGATAAAAGACATACTGTACATGATCTGTGGAGGGAAAATAGGATTTTTTTAATTTTAATACCACAAATTTTCCGAGTGTTTTTTTATAAAACAATTTTGGGTAGGATGTAGTGATCGGGCGTACCGCCAGCCTTGTTTACAGTGACTACGCGTAGTGGCGTCGGACCTTTCCCATCATGTTCCCAACTTCCCGTCTATTTTGACCTGACCTAACCTAACCTAACCTAGTATTCATGTAGTAATGACAGGGGGCAAATAGCAGAATATATAGCTTCGAAATAGACGGGAACGTAAGTGCGAGCGCGGCGATCGCCCTATGTAAACAATGACGACCGTACGCCCGAACTCTACATCCATCCCACAATTTGTTCATTTGCATCAATATATAGTGTTTGTAATTAATTAGAAATCTCGGGAAAACCTATTTTCCGCATTAGGCCTATCGATCTATGTTGAGACATGCCCCGATAGTGATTTGAAAAGACATTAGCCTAACCTAACAACCTTACCTAACCTAGTATTATGGGTGGGGGCTGCTGCCCCCACACCCCCGCTGGTTGAGTACTAATCCCTTCGTAAAAAAAAAAAAAACACAAAAATTGGCTGTCGATTAGGCCTATACGAAGGTGAAAGAAAGTCGATGAAGTCTGCGGTGTTTACTCTGCAATTTTCATCTTTGAGTGTACATTTATAACGGGAAAGTACCGTATTGACAACCTTGTTACGAAAATTAAATTTTAGTACCATACTTTTATTATTTTATATTAGGTTTTTCCGAGGGTTTAACACATTTTCATATGATCTTTAGAGCTATCGATAACTGGAAGTACCGTATTGACAACCTTGTTACGAAAAAGACATTTTAGTACAGTACCATACTTTTTTATTAAGTTTTGCCGAGGGTTAAAACAAATTTTCTTATGATCTTTAGAGCATATAGATTCAATATTTATCTTCAAATATATCGACAAAATTTGTGGTATTAAAATAACATTGAACCGGAATTTTTTTTGTGAAAACCAATAGGTACGCAGTGTGTGGTGCCCAATAGAAACGCGCACATTCGGTGCATTCAGACAAAGACTAGATCAAATATTAAGCTAATATTTACTGAGCGTAGATGGATGTAGTTTCCGGGCGTACGGTCGACGGTCGTCATGTTTACATAGAGCGATCGCCGCGGTTAACTTCGCGTCTATTTAGACGTAGAATTTTACAGTTATTTTCCCCCTAATGGCAATATATATGGGGTAGAATATAGAATTCGGGCGTACCGCCAGCCTTGTTTACAATACGCGGAGCTGGGGCGGACGCTTGCCGTCTATTTTGACTGCCTTTGGATACAATAATATGTTGAGGGGGGCTTTGCCCCCTTCACCCCCCCCATATGACATATTGTCATTATCATATACAGTATATTGCCAGCAGGGGGCAAATAACCGATAAAAATCGCCGTCAAAATAGACGCGAACTTAACCACGGCGATCGACAAATGTAAACATGAAGGCGGCCGGGCGGAGGCGGTGGGGGGGGCGGGGGTGTTGGACAGTTGGATGCTTGTCATCATGTTCCCGTCTATTTTGAATGTCAATGGATACAATAATATATTGAGGGGGGGCAAAGCCCCCCCCTTACATATTGTTATCATCATATATATTGCCAGCGAGGGGCAAATAACCGAGAAAAAAAATTGGCGTTATTAGGCTATGTAGCCTACATATCCTAGGCCCCTAATAGATATTACAAACTTATAATTATCCTAGATAAAGACTTAGCAAGTTAGCCTAGCCTATCCTAATCTACTCAGAAAAAAAGGCTAGCCTATTCCTCTCTTCCGCTTCTGAGAAAGGCCAAGGACAATGGGGATTGGGGTGAATGGATCTAGGATCAACTAATTTTAACTAGCCTAGCCTAAATAGGCTAGAATTGAATTTGTTTTATATTTCTAAATTAGGCTATAGGCTAGTTCAACTTAGGATGCAACAGAAAAACCAAGTTACCTGCACTCAGCCTGGGCAATGTATATTTATCAAGAAAACTTTCGTAGTACAGAGAAACTGGTAGACATTGACATTTTTCCCCCGTCTTCAAACAAATATGACCCGTATCATAGGCTCGTAGCCCGTAATGTCAATGACCACTGTCCACAGCAAAGCTACCTCACATATTACGCTAGATTACCACTTAAAAGTCGCTAGAATATAGCGAGATAGTAGGCTAGAAAATTCAAAATCTTACAAGTACAGTATAGTCTATTTTTTTCCAGCTGAGGTTAAGTTGCCATGTTTCTATCTTTGTTACTCCGCTATAAGGTTGATTTTGTAGCTAAATATGATGTTAATTATGAAAACTTGGCATTAATACGACACACAGCCATAGTAGTTTCATATATTTCCGTTAAATATCGAGAAATCAGCTACTAAGAGATTCAATTTACCATCAGCTGGATTTTTTTTTTTTTTTTTTATAATTATATTATAATCTCTTAGTTTGTTTAGTTTGCAAGTTTTACATTTTAATCTAAACTAATGTTTTTGGAGAGAAAACTGCATACACAACCATAAAGTAGTGGTAAATAGGCCTATAAATAGGCCAGTCTTGCCCAGTCGAGAGCACAATAATAGGCCCTAGTTGAGGGTGGGTCACTGCAAGCACATATTCCGGAGCAGAAAGTGCGACCAGAATATACCTCGCCCTTTTAGAGCGTGGCATAACAATTGTATTTGTTATATCACGTCGTTACATGTAAAAACAAATAAAGTGGTACACTTTAATAATAATTATAATGGGAGACATGAATGCACATATAGGGATACTAGGGGAGAGGATAAATGGAAATGGAGAAGCCTTGATCCAATTTGCGGAAGAAAATGACATGGAAATACTGAACCAAACAATGGGAGAGGGGAAGGCGACATGGATAAGACACGGAGGACAAAGATCGGCGATAGACTTCATACTAGCGAATGGAAGAGCAAGGGAAGAGATCCAAAACATGTGGATAGATGAAGAAAATGAAGTAGGGATACAAAGCGACCACAGACTCATGGTGATAAACTACACAAAGGAATGGAAAAGCAAAGGAAACACGAGATGGAGGATTAATAGATGGAATCTAAAAAGTGAAAGATGGGTAGAGTACAGACTACAGAGGTTACCTGGAAGAAATAGGGGAAAGAAGAGAGGGGAGCGTAGAGGAAATGGATGGAGAGTTGATGATGGACATAAATAGAGCGGCAGAAAGGAGTATAGGAAGAATAAGAAGATGGACAGGAAAAAGAAAACAAAAACCATGGTGGAATGGGGAAATAAAACAAGCAAGAAGTGAAAGAAGGGATGCGAACAGAGAAAGGAGAAGGATGATAGAGAGAAATAGGAGGGAAGGCGGAGAGAGGGAACGAGAAGAAAGACAAGCGGTACAAGTATACGAGGAGAAAAGGAAGAAGGTAAAAATACTAATACAAGAGGCAATGATAAAACACGAGAAAGAAGAAGTAGAAAAGATCAGAAGCAAGGGGAAAGAGGGCCAAAAGGAGTGGTATAGGATGTTAAGAGGTGAGACCGGTAGAGAGGAAGAAAGCGTGGAACTAATAGTGGGAGATAGAATAATAAAGACAGAAGAAGAAATAAAGATTGAAATAAAGCGATACTGGGAGGAAATAGGGGGAGTAAATGAACAAGGGAGGAGAGGGAATGGAACTTGGAAATGAGAGAGAGAAGGCTACCAGAACAGGATAAGATGGAAATGGAAAGGGAGCTCACAATAGAAGAAGTAAGGAGAGGGATCAAAGCACTAAAAAAGGGAAAGGCGACCGGCCCGGATGGGATACCTAATGAAATGTACATAGGGGGGGGGGGGGGGGGGGAAGAAATGGCAAGAAGACTGAAGAAAATGTTTAATGAGGTAATGGGAAATGAGAGAGTACCAGAAAGATGGAATGAAGCGAGAGTAACACTATTGCACAAGGGAGGGTACAAGAGTAAGAAGGAAATGAAAAGCTACAGGCCAGTGACAGTGACAAACACAATAGGGAAACTCTTCTGTGGGATATTGAAGGAAAGGATGAATAGAGCCATAGAGGGAAACGGGCTAATAAGTGATGAGCAGAATGGGTTCAGAAGAGATAGGAGGGGGACAGATAATATCTATATACTGAGCGAAGTGATGGGGAAAATGAAAAGAGAGAAAAAAATGGGTTACTGTGCATTCCTGGATATAGAAAAAGCCTATGATAGAGTAAACAGGGAACTGCTATGGAAAATAATGGCAAGGAGTGGAATACCAGAAAAGTATATAAACATCATAACATCGATGTACCAAGGAACAAAAGCGAAGTACGCGCTAGGAAATATAGAAACGGGATGGGTAGAAAGCAAGAGGGGGGTAAGGCAGGGGTGCGTATTATCGCCGTTATTATTTGCGTTATATATGGAAGAAATGACACAGAAGATGAAAAGAGTTGGGGAGGGGATTCAGATAAACAAAGAAAGACTGGGGGTACTGCTGTTTGCTGACGACGTAGTTCTGATGGCAGAAACGGGAGGAGGGTTGCAGAGACTACTAGAGGAAACAACGAGATTCGGGGAGGAACTTGAAGTAAGATTTAGTAAAGAAAAGAGCCAGGTGATGAAAATGAATGGAGAGCTTCAAGAAGAAGAGGAATGGACACTGGAAGGAAACAGAGACAAGGGAGTATAAATATCTGGGGGTAACGATCACGGAGAAAGGGTTTGAGAAGGCGAAAAGTGAAAAGGTGGGACAAATGCAACAATGGAATGGAAGACTATGGAGCGCGACAAGGCTAAGAGCGAATAGCTATGAAATAGTGCGAGGGCTGTGGAAAGGATTGGGAGTACCTGCAATAATGTACGGCTTAGAGGCGGTAGAAACAACAGAGGCGGAAACGAAGAAATTAGAAACGATACAGAATAAAATCGGGAGGACAGGATTGGGGGCAAATAAATACGTAGCTCAAGAAGCAATCCGAGGGGAGATGGGGTGGAGGACGTTTGAGGTAAGGATTGGGAAAGCGAAAGGGAAGTACAAAGTGAGACTAGAGGGGATGGAGGAAGATAGGTGGCCGGGGAAGGTATACAGATGGGCGAGCGAGCAAAGTAAATGGAACAGAGAGTGCAAAAAAAGATTGGGGAGGATAAATATAAAACAGGACCGGGTGGGGGGGGAATTTAGAAAAAGAAATGAGAGAGGGGAGTGGGTCATACTAGAGAATGGGAGGGGATGTGTCGGAGAGATAGAGAAGGGGATAAAGGAGGAGGGGAGAAGAAGATGGAGGGAGGGGGTAGAAAATAAAGCCACGCTGGCATATTATAGAGAGAAGGAAAAACCAGCTAGAGAACTGTACTATGATGGGGGATGGGGATCGAAACTCCTATTTAAAGCAAGAACAGGATCGCTAGAAACGAATGAGAGAACAAGGAAATGGAATGGAGTGGGACCGCACTGCAGTCAATGTGAAATGGGAGGGGACCCAATAGTGGAGGATGTAGAACACATAGTAACCGAATGTACAAGATATAATGAGGAGAGAGAGGAGTTGGAGAGGTACATGAGGAAT
The DNA here is from genome assembly GCA_032716605.1 of Paralithodes platypus. Classification (NCBI taxonomy): domain Eukaryota; kingdom Metazoa; phylum Arthropoda; class Malacostraca; order Decapoda; family Lithodidae; genus Paralithodes; species Paralithodes platypus. The sequence goes on from CM064480.1 coordinate 69,926,297, forward strand.
AGAGTTGGGGAGGGAGGGTGGGAGGAGATTAAGCAGAGGGAAGATAGAGGGGTGGGGGCGCTATTGGGGTTAACACAGGAGATGGAAACGCAAGACATAGAGATGATGAAGAGGATATTGGAGAAAATGTGGAGGAAGAGAAATGGGTGAGGGGGGGGGGGGAGCGGAGGTGAGGGGGAGGGGGCAGGAAGTGAGGGGGGAGGTTTATACAAACAGAACAAAAACTGTCTCTTAAACTATCCTTCTACTCTAAACTTTCCCTCCTACTAACGTTTCTGAGCCAGTACCAATACAAAGGTCAGCCCTGTGGATCTGCACGGTCTGCGGGCGGGTTCTAAAGAAGAAGAAGGTAGCTAGATGTAAATGTAGCATGCAGACGCTAAATTGGCAACACTTGCAAAGAAGACGCAGGTGCATTTTTTTTAAAATTTACTTACTGAATGTACAATACCAAAGCTTATGCATTTCATATTGTATCCTGAATCAGTTATGATTTTCACAAACTTCATAATCTTGCTATCGCTTTGTTTATGTTAGTATTGATGACGTCACAGTGTTTGAGGGCAGGCGTTGTTTCTATCTTGTTTTGCATAGAAACTCGACATAATAACACATCAGTCTTATTGCAGGTGATTTACTTTAAGTTCTATCATCCAATATCATTATTTTGTATCATTATCATTCTAACTTTATTTTGTTTCAGATAGCCTAAGCCTAGGCCTACCGGTGATCTCGGCCCAGGGGCCAGCATTACAGCGTAGGTGTACAGTCGGTCGGGCCGCGGCATGGCGCAGCCTACTTGTTATTTGCCCCCTACTGGCAATATATATATATGATGACATTAAGTCATGAGGGGTGAGAGGGGGGGCAAAGCCCCATCCCCCCCACTTCAACCCATTATTGTATCCTACGGGACGAGAACGTGATTGCGAGCAAACGAGCAATGTAGGCTAAACACTACATGGGCGGCGGCCCAATTGTGATGCGGCCTAACCGCCATGGGACCAGCATAGGCGAGTGGAACGCACTCCCAGAGAGTGTGGTTACAGTGCCAACGATTGCCACTTTTAAAGCCAAATACAACACAATAATATAACCTAGATATAATATTGGCTGAAGTTGCTGAACAGTCTTTGGAGGAGGGGTTCACACAAGATTCAAGAAGCCTGCTTCTTAGCCTAATTCCCCACTATCGTTCAATAGGTAAAAATCGGATCGGATGATAGGCGGGGAGATAGGCTATCCTAGCCTTTCGCAACCGCCTCCCCTTTCAACTTTGTACAGTACTTTACTTAGCCTAGGCTATGTGGTTGAGCTTTTTAGTTGTCTTTTTTCTTTATGTGGTTGAGTTTCTTACTTTTTCTCTTTCTTTCCAAAGTTTGTACAGGTATATAGCCTAGGCTAGGCTACGCTAACCCTTTTCACTTTTTCTTTGTCTATATTACTGTATCACTAAATAGCAGTTCTAGATCAAAGATGTTCTTATTCTCATCTATGTGCATATTAACAAATTTTCCCTGCATTTTTGTATTTATCATGACATACAGACAAAGTCTATGACACTTCTCATGTTATTGTTGTTTGTCCATGTGTATACACCTTCGCACTCGCATGCATCATTTAAAAGTGTAAGGTTAAAATTTTCCTCTTACTTACTTGGTCATGTAGGCTACTTGGTTGAATTCCATCCTCTGTGGACGCAGCTTAAGTGGACCTCTGCTGCGGCCAGGCAGCTCTGCATCTCCCTCGTTCCGTCAGTTTGCCAACGAGTTGGATACGGTGCTGGGGTAGGCCTATCCTGGTGTTGGGGGCTCTTCTGGTACTGTAGCTAGCCATCGGTCCAGCTGACAGTTGAAGGAGTCAGTCGTGACTCCTGTCAGTTCCCGGACGGCCTTTGGTACAGCATTGAAGAAACGAGCCCCATTTTTGGTGAAGTTGTTGTGGGCGACTGTTGCTATTTTCTGAGAGGTAACCTCGGTCCTCTTGATGTGGCACTAGCCTAGCACAGCTGCTCTTTTCTTACGTGATTATTGATCACCAGTCCCACGTCAGGTACCAGCCCTTCTAGGGTCTTCCGTCTTTGTAGGGAGTAGAGTCGCAACTCCTTTAGGCGTTCCCAGTAATTCATGTGTTGGAGACCCCAGATCCTGCTGGTGAAGGTCCTTTGTAGAGACTCCATCTTGTGGGGAGTCCATAGCTGGCAGCAGTACAGTATTCCAGCTTTGGGAGGACCAGGGCATTCCAGAATGTCAGCATTTACAGGCCCTCTCTGGTTTGGAAGGTCCTGAGTATTCACCCTGTGAGTTTCCTAGCTGTCTCAGTGATTTGGTTGATGTGGTGAGAAAAAGTCCCTAATCTTCAATTGTAAAAAATATATACGCCTACACTGATGTTTTGGATAATATTAATTTTCGAACGGTAATCTGTTTCACCCCCTACCTTTGCTTATACCTCATTTAGCAAATTAGGCTTGCCTAACCCCTGCACCCCGGGGAACGTCCTAGACGTTTTGGCCTTTTTTTATGTCGATTGGTATCTGGAGAGGGTGAGACTCAAACAGCTTTAGAGCTAGGCTGTTCAAAGCCGAGGAATGTGTTCCCTGACACTCTCGCGGCCTTGCCTCTCGGAATATTCACCCTAACCTAAGTTCCTAACCAGTCGTCAATTATGCTTTGTTGATCATTTAATAGGCCTACTCAAAAAATAACAATAGCACTTATTCATCTTAGGAAGTTAGGCCTCAGAAATATGAAGAAAGCTACAGAGTACAGAGGAATGTTTGGGGTCTTGTTACAGAAAGGATACGGTGCCACGCTTCATCATAAGCTTCTTAGTTTTCCATATTCCTTTCCTTCAGAGAGATTAAATGGGTTACAAACTACAAAATATGCAAATTTTGCCCTGGGTGCAGGGGTTAAAGTCTTGTTTTTTAGGAATGTAATTAGAACTTTAAGTGAGGACTTACTTTATGCTTTGATGTGCCTGAAGACTGAGGATAGCCTACATATTATTCTTATTATTTACTTTTCAGTTCTCAAGATTTAACCAAGATGCCGACTGTCCTACTACTGGATGTGTCGCTGTCAATGAGCCGAGGCATTGATGCAACCAGTCCAGTTCAAGATGATGATGACACAGAGGGACCGTTATTACGGAAGGACTTAGCTGCTCATGGATGTAATATCCTTCTTGACCACTTCATTCAACACTGTAAATTGGAGTTTGCATCCCTGGTTAGTAAAATTTAGAAAGGTACCTACACTATAGGTAGCGCCAACAAACTTGACAATAATCTCGATCCCTGACCTCATTGTAACTCAAAAGGGACTAGAGAAAACTGGCTGGAAATATCGGGATGGATGTAGAGTTCGGGCGTACGGTCGTCATTGTTTACATAGGGCGCTCGCCGCGCTCGCACTTACGTTCCCGTCTATTTCGACGCTATATTTTCTGCTATTTGCCCCCTGTCATTACTACATGAATACTAGGTTAGGTTAGGTTAAAATAGACGGGTACATGATGGGAAAGGTCCGACGCCACTACGCGTAATGTAAACAAGGATGGCGGTACGCCCACTCACTACATCCTACCCGAAATATCTATACCTATTACTTGGTGGACTCTTCCCAAATGAGAGGAATTTCAGCCCGATTGTATTAATTCATTGTGAGTTATAAGAAGTTAAGCGGACAAGATTATTGTCAAGTTCGTTGGCGCTACCTAAGCGTTTTTTTTTTTTTTTTTTTTTTTTTTTTGGGCTAGACGCCGTAATTCCCGTGAAGGGGTGGCCAGGAATATTAGGCGTTTGTCACATATGTTTCACGGGTAAGAATACCGGAAATTGTGTTCATGGCAAAATTATGGAGGTGATAAATCAGCACCAACAGTTCTAGACCAGTACTGTACGCATAATTGTAAGAGGTATGGTAGCTGCTACAGAGTCATTTGAAAGTTTCCCTATTTCGATTTTAGGAGTAGAGTTGGTTGTTGGATAGAACATAATAATTGATATTGGTTCAGGAGTAATTTATCGAGAGGACTTCCCTAGTGGTTAAGGCCCCATTAATTGCTCTTTCCATTCACATATGCATAGCCTACGTGAGTTGCAGTTGGGATGTGTGTACATGCTTAGATTGATATGCAGGATTCGAAGTTGCATAATAAATCGTAGGCAGTGTTCTTTAACTGTCTTTGTGGCGCAATGCTTAAGGTGTTGATTTTCGGTGTGAGCGTCCTGGGTTCGAATCCACGGGCTGCCACATGTGTGTTAAATTTCGTTAATCGATTTTAGGAGTAGAGTTGGTTGTTGGATAGAACATAATAAATGAATGCTTTTCAACCCATGCCTCACTATCATTTATATTTTGTTAATTTTCTCCTTTCACTTATTTTTTGGTCTATGATTCCATCCTGCGCATGTGGTGAGCATGTCTGTGAATATGGAGGGAGCTGTAAGTTATCTTTATATACAGTACCAGAACCTAGTATAGTTGGCCGTAATATATAAAAGTCATGTGCGTTCTCAGATGGATTACTGTTCACCTCTGTGGAGTGGAAGTGGAGTGGTTGCATTGAGGCAGTTGGACAAAATTCAAAATAAAGCTATTAGATTAATCAATAACCCTGCAATCACACAGGACCTTCCTACATTATCCATACGAAGAAACGTTGCATCCCTTGCATTATTCTACAGATATTTTCACAGCAATTGTTCCGAGGAACTTGCTTCAATTGTGCCACCTCTCCACATCTTTCCCCGTAGACCTAGGGCAGCTGAGAGCGCCCATGAATTTACACTTTCTCCTCCACAATGCAGAACTTCTGCTTATCAAAATTCATTTATCCCAAGAACTACTACTCTTTGGAATTCACTTCCCTCGAATTGCTTTCCACAAACTTACAATCTACAAATGTTTAAATCCAGTTGTTACAAACATTTTATGAATGGAGGATGCCTTTAGGCACATGGACCTTTTTGTTTTATCTGTGTTTTTCCTTCCTCCGTTCATTGTCTTTTAAAAAAAAAAAAAAAAAAAAAAAAACTGTACAGTATACTGTTAATTTACTTTCCAGTTTTCCTACTGTACCGGTACTTCTTGTGCAATTTATCTATTCAACTCGCTACCACTCTTAATGTAAAAGTTCATACCAGTAATTTGGAACTTTAACCCTTTCAGGGCCGGGGGTTGCCGTTTAGTATTCATCAATAGAATTCTCTTAATCTCATAATTACCTCCAAAATTAGTTTTCTGGCCACAACTCACTCAAAGACAAATGCAGAGGTTGAAGTAATTAAACTAAAGGTTTCTAACCACCCCTGATGGTCACAAGGTTTAAAGTATCCCTGTAAAGACGCAATTGCGTCCAGAGGTGCGCGAAAGGGTTAATATATGAAAAAGCAAGATAATTTTATAGTCTACAGTATGGTACTGAACATATACCTGTATAATCAGTAGTAACATTACAGTAGCAGTATAGGACTATTCATAGTGTACTGTACTCGAGTTAGTTCCGATTTCTCTCACCAGACAGTGTTGGGCTGTCGTTGGCCGCGGTCCCTAGTAAATAAACACGTTAAACTCTGTGCGATTGAATCGGTTTCTACTTTATATGCTCGTAATGCCAGATAAAATATATGAATGGCGCACCAAGTGGAAAATTAAATTTAATATAAGTACAATGGCATGTGTTAAATATGGGAAGAAGTGTGAATAGACCAAATTGGGAGTACAGGATGGGAGACAATATAATCAGCAAAGCCAAAAAAGAAAAGGACTCAGGGTTGATTATAGGCTACAAGATAACATGTCGCCAGAGAAACATAATAACAAGCTCTTTAGTGGAATGTATGCAATGGCCGGGAATATGAAAGTTGCTCTGAACTACTTGGATGAGAACATGTTAGCAAAAATGTAAAAAGTATGATTAGACCAAGACTGGAGTATGCAGCAGTGGTGTGGTCCCCACATCTTAAAAAAGCATATTCACAGGTTAGAAAGAATCCAGCTCTCAGTTACTAGATTGGTTCCAAGTCTCAGAGAACTGCCATATGAAGGGAGGCTAGACAAATTAAATCTACCGAGTCTAAAAGAGAGGAGAGAGAGGGGAGACATGATAATGATGTACAAATGCACCCTAGGGCTGGAGAGGCTGGATAGGGAGGATATAATTATTATGGATACAGGAATAACTACAGGCCACAGCTACAAAGTAAAAAAAAACTACCTGCAAGAACGATATCAGGAAGTTTAGCTTCCCCTATAAATGTATTGACAAATGGAATAGGCTGGAGGAGGAGGTGGTAGGGGCAAGGAACATCCATAGTTTCAAGAAAAAGTTGGATGAATGTAGACTGAGAGATGGGACAACACGAGCTTAGCTCAACTCCTGTAAACTACAATTAGGTAAATACTTGGTCTTTAAAATCTACTGTATAATGTTTTTAAATCCAAAATCTTTATATATTTTCTGAACTGGTTATTTTTTAAACTTACGTGAACCAGAGATTACATTTGTACTTTCGTCAACAGATTGTGTTTTCATCTATGTACAAAGTGTTGACCTCATTCACCCGTGACTTTGAATCAATCAAGACTGCGCTGACCTTGGTGGATGAGTGTGACAAGACCAGTATAGAGGTGGGGCTCATGGGGGCAGCTCAACACATCTTGGAGGAGTGGGGGAATGGTACACCATGCCAAGTAGGTCTTTCTGGGGAGATGTTGTAGGTTAGGACATACAGGTACTCTTCAATTTAAAGTTGTTGCATTTCAAGTACAGGGGGTCTACAGGGTGTTTTTTTAAGCTTGATGGAGGTCTAGCGAGGAAACTAAACAATACATAAATAATTATTTATTAATTAGGCAACACAATTCACTTACAAGTGGTATGCTTCATTTTAAAGTTGTAAATCAGACAAAAATGGTTTAAAAAATACCATAAAAATTACAAAAACTAATTGCCACATCCTTTTCCTAATAAGTAGATCAGAAATCATAACCCCTAACATCTGTAACTAATAAAGGGCCAGAGCAAATGGGCTGTAAATTTCCACACCTATTCCCTGGCTGACCCTTCCCAAATAGTAGAAATATTAGCTTGTTTACTTTGGTCCTTTGTGAGTTATAGTTTAATGTTCAAGAGTTTTAGCCTACGTGTTTGGAATCGGGTATAGTCTCTGGGGGGGATGATGTAGCAGCAGGTTAGGACATAAGTATTGTCAAGGTAAAAGTCATTGTCCACCTTAACCCTATTTGATAAACCGAGGGGGGTCCTTTTGGATCTCCCCTGTTTCGTTCCATTAAATTTGTGATTTTTAGATGTTTCACCTTTAGAATTAGTTCGGCAATAATAAAATGCTTTACCCAGTTCAGGTGTTAATTTTTTTCTGAGCAATTGATAGCGAGTCTGTTACTTAGAAGAAATTTAGTAGCCTTTAGCTGGGACATTTTTCCATTGAAAATTGTATAAATTTTGCTTGAAGAAGGTCTGGATGGATTTTTTTTTAGTTTGAAAGAAGTCTGGGACAAAGCCTAGGTAAGAAACTAAAATACATTGCAAAAGCAAGCAAAATGCTCAATAATAATTAATCAAATATGATAATAACCCACAAGAGGTTGGATCAGATAGTATTAACTTCATCAAGGGTAGCAGTCTGTATAAGGGGAGATTTTCACATAAGAGGTCTTTATGCTGGACCCGCTTCTCCTTTATGTTTAGCCCCATTTGTTTTGAGATTTTAAGACGTTCGGCTCATTAGTTTGGTGATTATAAAACCTTTCGCTCCATCTCTGTTAATTTTAAGACCTTTCGTGCCGCTTAGGTGTCGATTTTTTCCTGCCGAGCGATAGCGAGTCTGATGATTTTAATTTTAACGTAATAAACTTTCCTTTCCCTAGTAGTAATATCGATAGTAAAATCACTTATAATTGTTTTTATTCCCAATTAATAAGATTTTGTAAAATCTGCACTAAAGTAGATGACTTTTGGGCTAGAGCTAGGTTACTATACAGACTCTTAGTGGACAGAGGTTTTGAAGCAAGTAAATTGTTCCATAAATTTAATCTTTTTAGGGTCAATTATTGTGACTGTATTCTAAAATTTGACATCAATAATTTTAATCAAGCATTTTTAACTTGAAGTTTCTTGTATAACCTCTGCTTACTTTTTGTCTGTATTTATTGTTTATCTTTTTCTTTTTCTATTATTATTATTATTATTATTATTAATATTGATGATTTTTTAAATTTATTGTTCTTGTTAAAAGAGTACTCTTTGTTTAAGTTAAATCTGTTGTTACTTCATATTTTGCAATTATTTCTCTTTATATTATATGTATTCATTGTCGATAGTATCAATTGCTTACTTTTGCGATTTCCTTAGTTTATTTGTGCTATAAATGTAGGTTATTTGTAGGGTAGTTATTGATAGGGGTCACTTGAGGCATGCTATGCTTACAGGTACCTACCCGATAGCACTATCGTTAGTGAGTGCTGTACTGTATTTTATATATTATTTTGTAATAGTATAGATATCTTATCAATATTTGTATTTTTTACTATTGTTAATGTCTTGTCATGTTGCAAATTTGATTTTAAATAATATTTTGACATTTAACATGTAGTTTCTTTATTCATGCAGAGTTTAGTAAAATTTGCCAGAACGTCCCGGACTTCCCAAACTTGACTACTTCCTTTAACGTGACGATAGTGCGTTGTTATATGTGCGATTGGTTTGCTTGGGAAACAGATTAACTTGCTCATGTAGTGATGTACACCCTATGTGGTGGATTGTGTTCTTTTATTTAATAATTTTCATTTTAGTAAGCGTTGTTTCCACATAGCGATTTTGATAATTTAATTTGACTTTATATTGTCCTTGTCCCAATTTTGGTTTGTTTAGTTTGCAAGTTTTACATTTTAATTTAGGAGGAACCAGCCTTTGGCTGGGAAATTTTTCTACAGTACTGAAAAAATTTACAAATCTATCTTGTAGGGGGATCTTGGGGGTATTAGTTTAAGCTTGATAGAGGTATAGGGAGCAAACTAAAAACCTCCCCTTAAATGGCAAGTGGTCAGCAAATTCAGTAGTAAATTCTTGTAAAATGTGTTGTTGTTGTTATTCCCTAAGCTGCCTGGCCGAACAACCCTGAGTCCCTGAGGAAGGCCATGGCCATGATCGGGCTTTCCCACAGAGCTCTCATTGAGTGTAGATTGTGTTGTTGGTGTAAGTGGTTGTGTGAAATGCAGTCTTCTATGATGTGTTTAATGGTATGGGGTGCTGTGTTACATCCCAGGCAGGTGTCGACAACGGAGTCATCCAGTCTCTTCTGATAGCTCAGGAGAGCTGGATGGTGTCCGCATCTCAGCCTGGCCAGGTGAACTCTGTCCTCGCGAGGAAGGGAGGATTCGGAAGGATGGATTTCGGGAGGTCGTGCTTGCAGTTGCGTGTTGTCTGTGAGTGGATGGATCGGCGAGAGATATGAGTAAGGATGTGCTTCTGGAAGTTGGTTCGGGGTGGGCAGGGAGGGAGAGAGGATAGTAATTGTGTGTGATACCGTGTGCTGGGTGTTGTTTTGATATTTCTTGGTGTCTGTGGGTGTGTTGCCATGTAGTTTAGTGGGTGATCCTGGTTCATGGAGGCTGCTGCCAGGAATTGAGTGCCTCTCGTGTCCAGATGGTCTTTGACTTTGAGGATTTTGGTTTCTTGATGTAGAATAGTCTGTAAGGTCTTCTGATGTGTTTCAGCTAGGTTAGAAGCCCAGGCCGGGCTTGCGTATTCCATCACTGATCTTATGTATTGTTTATATACTGTGGTGGTGGTTTCTTTGTTGTGTCCAAATTTTGTGTGAGCAAGTGACCTGAGGGCGTTAAGTCTGGGTGTCAGTTTCTTTTTAATGTTTGTGGTGTGCTGTTTGAATGTCATATGAGTATCATATGTTACTCCTAGGATTTTGGGTGTGTGTGTATGTGTTAGGGGTGTGTTGTTTATGGTGAGTTGAGGGATGTATTCGTGTTCTCCTGTCCAGCTTGTGAGCAGGGTTGCGGTGGATTTGGCTGGGGCTAGATTATGTCTGTTTGTAGTGCACCAGCCATGTACAGTAGTGTGTTGAGATAGGGTTGAAGGAGATCTGTTGCTCTTATTGGGTCATGGTGTGTGCATGTGAGTGTTATGTCATCTGCATAGGAGGCTAAGTTTATTTGGGGCGTATTGGGTGTAGTTATATCGTGCATGTACAGATTGAAGAGTGCGGGCGATAGGACGGATCCTTGTGGGACTCCGTTTGGAAAGTTTCTGATTCTAGATGACTGACCGGCATAAGATACGTGTGCACATCTGCCTGCTAGGAAGTTGGCCAGCCACCTTTTTGTGTTGTTGTGCATGTTTGTGTTGTAGATTTTGTTTGTTAGGTTGTGGCGGGGGATGGCATCGAAGGCTTTACTAATGTCGAATATGGCTAATAGTGATCTGTGTGGTGGTCTAGCTGAGTTGATGCCGTCAAAAGCTCTTTGTGTAAGGTCTGTGAGAAGAGTGTTTGTGGAGTGCAGTGGCCTAAAGCCATGTTGTGTTGGAGCTAGGGGTAGGTCGGGTGTAATTAGTTGTAATACTAGGCGTTCCATGACTTTGGAGGGGGTGCAAAGGAGTGTGATGGGGCGGTGCGAGGAGGGTAGCGTGGGTTCTTTGTTGGGTTTGGGGAATGTGATGATGATACCATGCTTCCAAATGTCTGGTATTGTGTTATGTGAATAACTAGTTTGATATGTTAGTGAGTGCTTGTATGCCTTGTGGTCCCAGGTGTCTGAGGTGTATGTTGCTTATGTTGTCTAGGCCACAGGCGGGTGAGTGCTTGAGATTGTTGATGATATGCTTTGTCTGGTGATTGGTGAAGGGTGTATAGTCAGGGTCTGTGGGGAATTGTCTCTTACGTCGGATGACACGTTGGTCGTCTTTGTGAGGTTTTAGGTGGCTGACATGTGAGAAGTGAGTGTTGAAATAAGTGAGTGTTGAATATATCAGTTACATTTTAGAAATGTGTTAAGATTTCTACAATAAGTAGGTAGGCAACAAGTGGATAGTCAGAGAGTTCAGTAATTAATGTCCTTAACATGAAATACTTATGCTGTTCTTACCTATACTTATTATACATATTATTTTAGGTGAATTTCTTTAAATATAATTTATTCTAATTCAATATTTAAGGTTATACTGGTGACGGATGGTAATGCTGGAACCGGGCAGCACCAACTGCAGAAGTCAATGATGTCCTCTCATTCCCGGGGTGCATCACAGTTCCCACTACCCTTCCCCTTCCCGGCCAAGCTTAACATTGTCTGTATAGCTAACCCCAACGAGCCGTGTCTCCAGGTAGGTTTTAATATGTATAATTGTATATATATGGAGGTAGATGTGCTGGAAAGTGTGAAAAGGAACAACTTGAGATGGTTCGGCCATATGGAACGTATGGAAAGCGAGAGAATGACTAAGAGGGTGTACGAGAGCGAGGTGGAGGGACAGAGGGGGAGAGGTAGACCGAATATGAGGTGGAAGGATGGAGTGAGGAAGTACATGAACGAAGGCGGTGCTGGTTGGGGGGAGGGGCGTCGACTGACTGGGGACAGAGGTGCATGGGGGCGGTTCGTTCGTGGCCACCCCTTCGGGGATCACGGCGTCAGGCAATAGATAGATAGATAGAATTGTATATATTGTACACCTACATCAGTTTGTGCACATAATTATGCAATGAGAAATTGTACTTCTTGGATAGTGATAACAAAATCAGACAAATTCTAAGACTATGCTCATAAAATACTTGTGGCAGTTCCTGGAGCTAAATTGAAAAGAAAGAAAAACAAATATTTATATTATATAATTATACAGTATATATAGGCTATATATATATATACAGTATATATAGGCTATATATATATATATATATATATATATATATATATATATATATATATATATATATATATATATATATATGTATACGGTATATATATATATTGTATATATATACAGTATATATATATATATATATATATATATATATATATATATGTTAGAAATGGATGTCTATGTTCTTGTCTTTTGAGAACAAATATCTATAAATTACATTATGGAGTAGAAAAACTTATACTGTACTCACTAACAGATTTTGCTGAAAAGTAATACAAGTTTTATCAAAATGTATCCTTCCCTTTCTTCCATATTTGCAGACTTCCAAGCCACTGTATCAGAGGCTAATAGAATTAAACGGAGAGGGAGACATCTTGGTCCCAGAGGGCAGCCTTACAAAACAGGTGAAGGAAATAAAACCGGTTTCTTTTAGTGATAATATAAATAAATTTTTGTCATAAGTATTGTACATGTGTTTACGTTACAAAAATAAGACAGATTATTATACATAGTTTAAATATATATATATTTAGGATATCATTAAACACATTGATAGTCCTTTTAGTATACTACTGTATACAGATATTAACATCTATACTTTTAAATTTAAGCCTTGTAGAGACTGCAAAGTCTGTGTATTTATGTAACTTATTTCTGACTAGTGTTGTTTTTCCTTCAGTCTGTATCAGAGATGTTTGAACACCTGATAAAGAACAACTTTTCTTCCTACTCGGGCGTCCTGCATTGCGGCAAGCTGTCTGCACCAATTACATTATCACCACCACCCCAGGTATGCCTGCTGATCTTCACAACCTCAAATAACACTAACTAATCCAATATTGTGGGGGGTTATTGTTGTGTTGTTAATTATTGTAATATCAAGGGTTTGAGTTGTTTCTGCAGTTTTCTGTCATTCCCCAGACCTCACTTTAAGTTAAAAAATAAATCATCCCATAGCCCTCTTCAAGGTAAATTTATAAATTTTTATGTGAGAATAAGTATGCGGCTAAAAGTACATTTTTCCTGACCATGAGAGGGCTCCCACCCCACCTTAAAGGGAAGGTGTATACCTCGTGTGTTAGGAGACGTGGCCAGTTTAAGCAGAGGATATCGATAGAATAGAACGGAATGAGAAGAGAATGGTGAGATGGATGTGTGGGGCTAATCTCAGGGACAGGGTATCGAGCGAGTAATTAAGAAGGCGTCTGGGCATTAGGAGTGTCAACCCAATCTCTTGCATTTTTTAAATATTTTGTATTTACAACAATACCTCTCCTACCCCACCTCTAAAATTTGCATTTAATTGTTGCTGTACTGTCCCTGTTACTATAAAAGTTGGTGAAAAATTGACTTGTCCCCATCTTCATTACTCAGATATTACAATATTTTTATAGCCAAATATGTTATCCATTGTATAAACTTTGAATGAATATGGTACAGACACATGACTATTATATTTTTCCATGTGTTATCGAGAAATCGGCTGCTAATGGAGGAAAGTTTCTGCCAGGTAAAAAAAACAAAAAAAATTAGTATACCGGTACTGTATACAGTACTATATAATACCGGTACCTTTAATGCCCCGTCTCTAATACTAAACTGTGTTGTTGCAGCCGTACTGTCGCCACCATGACTTTGAGGTGGTGCGTGTGAGTGTTGACCCCTCGGTGACCGTGCTTGGGTTCCTCAACACCGGTGATATCTCCTCTCCACCCGCCTTCTCACGGCACCTTGTACTCCCACTCTCTGCTAAAGGTGTTTTAGGGATGCTTCATGAATGGGGATATGTGTTTCAGACCATGACAATTTGGTTTTAAGACTGGAATGAATATGAGAAGGAATACAGCAAAATTAATATAAACTTGCATTGTGTCGGTTGTTCTATCTCATCTTGAGACATTAATAACTGTAAAGCATAAATATAACTTAGCATTAATTAACCCTTTCAGACTCATATGACACAGAGGTTGCCAGATTAGCAATAAGAAATAGAGTTCTCTCACTCTTATAATTACCTCTCCAAAATTAGTTTTCTGCCCACAGCTAACTCAAAGACAACTGCAGAGGTTGAAGTAACTAAGCTAAAGGTTTCTAAATACCCCTGATGGTAACAAAGGCTTTAAAGTATCCCTAATAGGCTCAAAATTGCGTCATATGTCGGAGAGGGTTAATAGGTTTAATAATGAAGGCTAGCCCCATCTGCTACCAGTGACGGTCTAGTACATTATAAAGCTTCCATTGATGTTGTCAGTCTTTACCTTTTGGCAGGAGGTTTGCATCACCACCAATAGCTTAGTCCTCACTGTAAGAAAGTTTGTTGACAACACTGTCAAATTTAAATTTCAAATTAGAATATACCTCTTATCTCCTAGCAATCCTATAACCTTGCTTATCATGATTTAAAGTAAAGGGATTATCACACGATAGCTTTTATCGTCAAATTTTGATGGTCAAAATTTTTCTGACATCATTTCTGGGATCTTTTGCACTGGTATTGGAAAGTAGACTGATGGTAGATTAACTTGGGTGGCACAATTATTTTAAAAAATGACTTCATTTGCTGTCAGACCAGTGTTGAGGATAAAAGTGAAGGGAAAAAGGGCTCATGTGGTACCGGCTTTAGGTGACCTTTCCTTGTCCTATTGTTAACCTTGAGGAAATATTTGTCTCACTACCGGTGCAGGAGACATGGTAATGCTACCCAAGGCGGATGCTGGCAGCGATGATGAAGGGACCGGGCATGACGAGGGCAAGGTTCCTTCCTTCTGTGTCTTACTTCACGGAGGGCTTAAGGTATGGTCGTCACTTTTTATCATTGCCTGTAGTGTGTGTGTTTATTACCGGGTATTAGGAATTTGCATACTGGTAACTCAAATGCTGGTACACTTGCCAAGACCTGCCTGAACCTGGGTCAGGTACTGTAAATGAGTGGCAGGATATAATGCCCTCACATCTCATGAGACTCGATGGAATCTTTGCATTATCTTATACTGTATTCCATATAATAGCCTGGAAATTACTTTTCTTCATAGTTCAGTAGTTACGAAGAATCAGCCATACTATAGTCTATTCATTATAATTAGGGCAAATATCATGACCACTAACCTCTATAGCTAAAAAATTACGAGTAATGAAGCTAATGTTTCTACCATTTGGCAAGAGTCAGTAAGGGAGTAGGTGAGAACATTTATAACTCATTTGTTCTAGCCCTTTTTGAGTTACAGAAGTTAGGGTTTACAAGTTCTGGCCTACTTATAATAATGAACTATAGGTACTGTACATCTGAAAACTAATAGCAGTTGATTAATGTCTCCCTACTCAGAGAGAGAACATGGTGGCTCTGTGTCAGGTGGGAGAGAACTGGTACGGGATCCTCTACTCTTGGGCCGACAACAAAAAGAAGTCCAACCTCATGCTGTCCATCTTTGTGCCCGGTTAGTAAGCATTGGAAGGAACAGGATTACTTTCAGTTTTGTTATTTAGAATTTATAGCAACTCTACAATAGTTCTGATGTAATAAGCCTGCAGTGATAAGCGACATAATTTCCATTCAACCAGTTTGACAGGCTCATTGAATAATTTATACACATACCCTTGAGCCACAGAGTTTTGCCTCTACTAATATTCAGTATCTCAAGTTTATCCTCAAGTTGTGTACCAGCTACTTGTACAAGCAATTGTAAATAACTACAAATTTACAGTACTGTAATTGCATTTTGGCTGTATAACTGCTTAATTACATAATTATCATTAACCCACAAAATCCGGGGGGCTTCATATGATCCCGATAGCTGTGTCCGGGGCCCTTTTGGTACAGGCAAACTTCATAATTCAGTTGCTACTGATTGAGACCACCTAGAGCAATAAAAAAAATTTTTTTGCAAATTGTAGATCTTTTTGTTGTCTGTAGACTGCCATTGAGATGACATCGCTACAACGCTTGGTTGCCGAGTTATGACGATTTTAGTGGCGATTTTTAGCACCTCATTTGAGACTCCTATTAGGCCTCCCGGATTCCTGCCAATTTTTTTTGTTGCCTCATATGAGGCCTCCCGGATTCCGAGGGTTAATAAATGTATTACAAATTAAAATCAATTTAAGTAATATAAGGTGTCAATGTAATTTACAGGAGTGGATGTTATTCCGTGGATTGGTAAACTTTCCAACCTGGGACCCACCTCTCAGCTGCCTGTAAACCCTTATGGCCCCTCAGACACATCCTCACCCTTCCCACTAAAGGCACGTAATACGTAATGCTTAGATAGGAAAACAAACCATTATACATAGTCTGTTTTTTCTAATCTAGCAGGAAAGTGTTTTGTCTTCATCTTAGTTTTCAGTTATCACAAGTTTTTACAGCCACATATGTTGTTGATTATGAAAACCTAGCAATAGTTTGATAGCATAAGATTTGTTTTTTTCTTTATTAAGAAATTGACTGTAAAGCGACAACTTTTCGACAGGTGAATCAAGTATGTATGTATATACTCAGGCACAAACCCAATAGCTGGGGGTGGCCAACTCGAGGTGGCTGAATCAAGTATTAAAGGTGAATTACATAAGCTACATACCATCGAAGATGTATATTTTGTATGCATCAAAACATATTAAGGATGCTCATGTTTGTGTATAATAACGTAAATTTAAGTCAGTAAAGAAAACAAATATCCAACAATTTTATATCTGGTGGCGCCTGATAGTTGACTGTGTTGCAAATTTCGCGCCTTTCAGTATTGTGATGACGTCATATATTCTGATCGTTGTCAGGCAACAGAAATTTACCTTTAACTTAACCCAATTTATTTTATATGTTAGGGGCAAACTTAAGGATATTCCCAATAATGGTGTATTACTAGAGCCTTTAACGTTCTGCTGAATAACTTATCTCACTTTTTTTTTCATCTTTGTGTAATTCACCTTTAACAAAAAGAAAAACAAAATAATAATAATAATAATAATAATAATAATAATAATCCTTGATAGTGAGGCTAAATCCCTTTGCACCAGGTGTGTTTATTTTATTCAAGTTTATTCTACATACAACATACATACAATGGTTCAACGTCATTTTTCCATTACTGTACATGCATTCTAACGGCTCAGACGGGGTTGCCTTTCAGTAGTTGGAGTGTACTGTAGTACAATAAAGTCCCACCACAGCACTGCCCCACCAAGTCATCACTGTGGCTGATGTTGGTATAGTGCTAACCGTGCCTCAGCAAGACTCAACAGAGTCCCCCTGCAGTATTTGCAACCACACCAGCCTTAACAGTGTTACAAAAAACAGCATCATAACAAAGCTCTACTGTATATTAGGCAATTGGACTATGAACAATTTAGTCCTGCCCCAACACTGCTCCAACATGCAAACACTGTTGCTGACACAGGTGTGGTGCCAAACAATGCCCAGGTAAGACTCAGTCCCCTGTAGCACCTATCCGCACCCCACCAGCCTCGGCAGTGCCATACCTAGACAGTGCTAAGATAAAGACTTTATTGCATAGTAATGGCTGTTGGTCCACAAGTCTATCGCCATCCCCCCCTATTAGTCGCCTTGTACGACACGCAGTAGGATGCATGAGGCATATTAATTTTTTTCCTTCACCATTAGATGAAGGCTTACCCCCTGGGGGATAACATTAAACAGTTTTGTTTTCAGTTTAGTTTGAATATGCGAGTCCACAGGATTATATCAGATATAATTTCCATAATGGAGTCTATTCCTGTTTCTCATTGTACAATTTATTATATATTTCAGGTTCATGAAAAGAAGAGTTACGCTCTGAACTCGGTGGTTTGGGTCAGACAAGGAGGACTTCAATCTGATATACAGAAAATACTACGACACGCTCGCAAACTCCCTGACAAGATTCAAAGTTTTTACAAGGTATGAAGTTAAACTTAGTACTGTATCAGCATTAACAAATATTTACTATCTATCTATTGCCTGACGCCGTGATCCCCGAAGGGGTGGCCACGAACGAACCGCCCCCATGCACCTCTGTCCCCAGTCAGTCGACACCCCTCCCCCCAACCAGCACCGCCTTCGTTCATGAAACTTCCTCACTCTATCCTTCCACCTCTCATTCGGTCTACCTCTCCGTCCCTCCACCTCGCTCTCGTACACCCTCTTAGTCATTCTCTCGCTTTCCATACGTTCCATATGGCCGAACCAACTCAAGTTGTTCCTTTTCACACTTTCCAGCACATCTACCTCCACACCACACCTCCTTCTTACTTCCTCATTAGTCTGTCTATCCCTCCATGTAACTCCGCACGCACTCCTTAAGTAATTCATTTCCACTGCTCTCACTCTTGGTCTGAGTCTCTCAACCAACGTCCATGCTTCGCTTCCGTAAGTCAGTGTCGGGATTACCACACTGTCATAGAAGGACTTCTTCACTTCCATACTGACCACCCTATTTCTTGTTACTGCTTTTAGCGTTCCTACAACCCTCTTCCCCTGTTGTACCCTCTCCCGCACTTCTTCATCCATAGTCCCATCTTTACTCAACACACTGCCCAGATACTTAAAAGAGTTGACGATCTCCATAGCCTGACCGTTCAGCTTCACCTCACACTCTGTGACTTCACCCCTTTCGAAGACCATAACCTTGCTCTTCCCCGCATTTACCTTCAAATTCAGTTTTTCGCACACTGTTCCAAACTCATTTACCAGACCCTGCAACTCCCATTCATTATCACTCATCAGAACTGTATCATCCGCAAACAGCAGTATAGGTAGCTTCCACTCAATTCCCTCCCTTTTCAGCGGTACACCAACATCCACTGCTCTTGATAGTATTTCTTTCATGACTCCATCCATATATACAGTAAACAACCACGGGGACATCACACACCCCTGTTTCAAACCAACATTCAGGTCAAAGAACTCGCTCTACTCACTCTCCACACGTACTGCCGCCTTTGCACCCTCATACATGCTCTTCACTGCTTTCAGCAACTTGCCCTCTACTCTGTATATTCTAAGTACTTTCCATAATATTTACTCCTAATCATTAATGAATGTACATATTACTGTAATAAATAGGAATGAATGGAGAATGCTAGTGAAGAGATGAGTGTAAACGTGGTCGTTTGGGAGAGAGAGTCATGCGCCAGTTGGACTAGATAATTTATTAAAATGTAAAACTTGCAAACTAAACAAACCAAAATTGGGACAAGGACAATATAAAGTCAAATTAAATTATCAAAATCGCTATGTGGAAACAACGTTTACTAAAATGAAAATTATTAAATAAAAGAACACAATCCACCACATAGGGTGTACATTACTACATGAGCAAGTTAATCTGTTTCCGGTCGGTCAGGCACCTGGATCGGGGAGACGGTAGTAATGTAGGGTACGCCTGGAAGCATGGTGGGCGGGTTTGTGGTGGCGGCATCGCTGTGGGTCTGCCTGTGGAAATCGGAGCCTCTTAGGGAGATCTGGGACCTGGGAATCTAGCTGGAGACCCCAAATGGGCCTGGGTCTCTGGGTATTTCTCCTGGATGACCTAGATATGTGTGATTTTGTGTTTTGTTTTATTTTTTTGTTGTGTTATGATGTCCCTGTTCGGGCTCTGTCTGAAGGAGTTATCTTGCTGGGAAGCAAGATCTTCTCAACTGTACCTCCAGTCCTATCCATTCATATGTAGACGACTCTACCTTACACTACTATACTGTACTCAATTAGGCGGGTGCCCAGCCCCGAAAGGGGTTGAAATAGGGGAGCTAACCCCCGCCAAAGGCGGCTTTCTAGGGCCTTTCCTAGCTGATGCTGAGAGGATCGGGTTCTAGTCATGTGGTGATGGGCTGGTCTATCAGAGTGAGAACTGAGCGATCTCTGCCATACCCATAGCTTAATCTGACTGTTCCTTTTACTTATATATTTTCTAGATCTCAAGTGACGGTGTCTTTTCCGTGGATTGACCTCCCAATCTGCCAACCTAGAAGTTGGCAGATTGGAAGCCAAAGCGTCACATTTTTCCTTTGCTCCTCAACTTTCTCTTAATTTTTGCTGGGTGGGGCTTTGGTTTCCCGGGTGTTTCTGCACCCTCCTCAGCTCCCTGCCATGGAGTGGCTTCGGTCACCCAGGCTTTATTGTGGTAGGCAGGAAGGGTTCTGTGGGGGCGTTTGGTTATGGCCTTGGCCTTGCTCGGGGCCTTGGGGCTGTTCGGCCAGGCAGCTTGGAGAACAACAACAACAACAACAACAACTTAATTAGTTTTCCGGAATGCCCCAGCAAGCAATCCCTCAAAAACAAATGTAATGAAGCCATACAACACTTATCTTCTGATCTAACTACCATTTCCAATTGGGGCAGAGAAAACCTTGTTGCCTTTAATGCTTCCAAAACCCAATTTCTCCATCTATCAACCCGTCATGAACTCCCAGAGGACTATCCCTTATACTTCAACAATACAAAAATCAACCCTTCATCTTCTATCAGTATTCTCGGTGTCTCTTTTTCTTCTGCCCTCTCTTGGAAGGACCATATTACCTGTCTTGCTAAGGTGGCCTCCCAGAAGCTGGGTGTGCTCAACTGCTTCAAGGGGTTCTTTACCCCTGCACAGCTTCTTGCTCTGTACAAGGGCACAGTGCATCCTTGTATTTATTATTGTTCACATGTGTGGGGAGGCTCCTCTCACACAGCACTTCTAGACAAAGTAGAAAGGAAAGCCTTTCGTATCATTAACTCCCGTCCATTAACCGACTCTGCAATCTCTCTCTCTTCGCTGCAATGTTGCATCTCTCGCTATTCTATCGCTTCTACAATAATCAGTGTTCCTCAGAGCTCTCCCAGTGTATACCACCTCCTCTACGTAGGGTATGTAGTACCCATCTTGCAACACAATCCCACCCCTACTCTGTGCAACTCTCCAACTCAAGAGTGAAACGATACTCCCAATCTTTCTTCTAACTGGCATTAACTATTATTGGAGTGTTGACAATTCGTTAGAAGTTATTGATAAAATAAATACCATGCCGAAAGTTACCTCGGTACATAGCTTCGACTTTTCAACTTTGTATACCAATTTGCCTTTAGATTTAGTATATTCAGAGCTTTGCTTTATTATAGATTTGCACTTTGACAGGTTCGTTAGGAATGGTAATTATTTCATAAATGTTTATACATATTTTAATAATGCATCACTTAGCTCTACTCCCACTAGTTCTGTATATTTTGATAGAACTAAACTTAAAGATGCCCTTAAATTCCTCCTTTTCAATACTTATGTTAGATTCGGGCCGTACATTTTCAAACAAATATTAGGAATTCCTATGGGTGGAAATGCTAGCCCTTTAATTGCAGACTTATTCTTGCTTGCTTTAGAATTTAAATATATAAAAGACTTAGTTGACAGTAGCAAGAAAAATAAAATTCCAGAAAAATTAGCACTTGCTAAACTGTTAAGTAATAATAGTAGATATATTGATGATATTCTTGTTTGCAATTTGTTAAATTTTAATCAAGTTGCTAAACTTATTTACCCTAATTCTATTCCCCTCACACAATGTAACGTAAATTATAAAGTTGAAAATTTTCTTGATATAAATATAGAGATTGTTAATGGACAGTGCATACTTAAAGTATATCACAAAGTTGATGATTTTAATTTTAACGTAATAAACTTTCCTTTCCCTAGTAGTAATATCGATAGTAAAATCACTTATAATTGTTTTTATTCCCAATTAATAAGATTTTGTAAAATCTGCACTAAAGTAGATGACTTTTGGGCTAGAGCTAGGTTACTATACAGACTCTTAGTGGACAGAGGTTTTGAGGCAAGTAAATTGTTCCATAAATTTAATCTTTTTAGGGTCAATTATTGTGACTGTATTCTAAAATTTGACATCAATAATTTTAATCAAGCATTTTTAACTTGAAGTTTCTTGTATAACCTCTGCTTACTTTTTGTCTGTATTTATTGTTTATCTTTTTCTTTTTCTATTATTATTATTATTAATATTGATGATTTTTTAAATTTATTGTTCTTGTTAAAAGAGTACTCTTTGTTTAAATCTGTTGTTACTTCATATTTTGCAATTATTCTCTTTATATTATATGAATTCATTGTCGATAGTATCAATTGCTTACTTTTGCGATTTCCTTAGTTTATTTGTGCTATAAATGTAGGTTATTTGTAGGGTAGTTATTGATAGGGGTCACTTGAGGCATGCTATGCTTACAGGTACCTACCCGATAGCACTATCGTTAGTGAGTGCTGTACTGTATTTTATATATTATTTTGTAATAGTATAGATATCTTATCAATATTTGTATTTTTTACTATTGTTAATGTCTTGTCATGTTGCAAATTTGATTTTAAATAATATTTTGACATTTAACATGTAGTTTCTTTATTCATGCAGAGTTTAGTAAAATTTGCCAGAACGTCCCGGACTTCCCAAACTTGACTACTTCCTTTAACGTGACGATAGTGCGTTGTTATATGTGCGATTGGTTTGCTTGGGAAACAGATTAACTTGCTCATGTAGTGATGTACACCCTATGTGGTGGATTGTGTTCTTTTATTTAATAATTTTCATTTTAGTAAGCGTTGTTTCCACATAGCGATTTTGATAATTTAATTTGACTTTATATTGTCCTTGTCCCAATTTTGGTTTGTTTAGTTTGCAAGTTTTACATTTTAATTCAACAGCTGAGCTCTGGAACTCTCCCTGAATCCATCATTCCCTCATCCTATAACTTAAATTGCTTCAAACTACGTGTGTCCAGGCATTTTGGCTCAAACGTTCCTTGATTTTGGCCCTGTCACTCTTTCAACTCTGCGGGAGGTATTCGTCACAGGCAGTTTTGCCTTTTGTCTCCCTCATCCACATAGAAAACAACATTTAAACAAAAATTACTGGTTATGGAGGAGTGAATGATGTTTGGGACATGTTCATACCATAACAATACCTTACTTAAACTAGATTATACTGGTAGTGTAGGCCTATTTACTAGAAATACGGTACCTTGTTAAAGTGAGACGTAACTATTTTTTATGATAAATAGAATAATAATTTCCTGGCGTTAATTAAACCATGTACCGGGTATTGTAAAATTCTCCTACTCGACAAGACAGAGAAAGGGGCATTCCCTGAGAATAGGAACTTTAAATGTTGTTTCTGTTCGGGCTCTGTCTCATGTCGGCTACCCCCAGCAATGGGGTATGTGCCTGAGTATATACATACAGTACATACATACAAACCATATACTGTACTGTACTTCATGGTGCCTGAAAGTGATTGAAAATACAGAGCAAAAGATAAGAACGCATGTACTGTATATTATACTTACCATTTTCCAGGAGTTAAACCGTGTGCGCAAAGCTGCCCTGGCGTATGGGTTCGGTGAGCTATTAGAAGGATTGGCCAATGTGTTAGAAAGAGAGTGTACCCTACTGTCCTCTTCTGCACATCCAGACGCCGCCATACAACTCCAGCATGCTTCCGAAGCCCTCCGCAGAGACGACAGGACCCGACAGAACATTATGCCTCTCAAGACAAATTATTCCAGCAATGACTAGGTTCAGCATCTCCTGACTTGATTTCCTACTAGTGCTACGGTACCTTGCTTAAGCAAGAGTAGACTTGATTGATAATTATAGAAAAGTAAAAAGAAACCAGAAGTTGAAGTCTAGGGAAAGGTAATATAATATACTTGAACAATTTCCAGAAGTATAACTGTGTGTACCAAGGAAAAAATAATTGATATCCTACTCAATAATTGCTATGAGTTGAACTGGTTATATGGTGGTAGAAAATGTATTACAGTGCAGTGTTGATGTCCTTTGCATACTCGTAAGCCAACATACAACTCCAGCATGTCTTTGAGGCACACCGCAGCCACAACAGGGAAGACTCTCGTCAGTATATTACACTGCTCAAGACCAATTACTCCGGGAAGTTCTAAATTCAGTTTGTTTCTGGTAGAGTCAATTGTGTCAGAATAATGGTCTCCTGCTCAAATATGTATTTAATTTATATTTATAAGTGAGAGACGGCACTTTTTATTAACATGGTTCTAAAATTCAGTGAAAACAATTATGTCGTCGATAATAATAACAAATATGACAAGCTCCAAGCTAGAAATTTGTATTGTGGAAATGTGCAACTCAATTTTAAATTCAGCTTCCAAGAAAATCCACTGAAAATTATTAGGTTATAAAACATATATTTTTTGTTTACATTTATATGCAGTTGCGACTATCAAAACAATAAATTTCTGGATATCAATTTTGTTTTCAATAACCAAATACTGTATACCAGTAGTTACTACACTGAAAAGGGAATCGGGCCAGTTGATCAGTTACTCTTTTCAGCATCACATCAAGATACACTGGCTACCGGTTTAGTCTTAGTAGATTCAGGCTTTTTCCCTGGATATTTACCAGGTGTGTCTTTTTTACAGTTAGGATGAGGGGCACTTATCATTGTTATGTCCTAGTTGTTTACAATAACTACAAATATCAGAAATCCTCCCCCCCCCCCCCTATGGAGATTGTCAGCTCATTTAAGTATCTGGGCAGTGTGTTGAGTAAAGATGGGACTATGGATGAAGAAGTGCGGGAGAGGGTGCAACAGGGGAAGAGGTTTGTAGGAATGCTGAAAGCAGTAACAAGAAATAGGGTGGTCAGTATGGGAGTGAAGAAGTCCTTGCATGACAGTGTGGTAATCCCGACACATGACTTACGGAAGCGAAGCAGGGACGTTTGAGAAGAGACTCAGACCAAGAGTGAGAGGGGTGGAAATGAGTTACCGGTACTTGAGAAGTGTGTGCGGAGTTACATGGAGGGATAGACAGACGAATGAGGAAGTAAGAACGAGGTGTGGTGTGGAGGTAGATATGCTGGAAAGTGTGAAAAGGAACACCTTGAGATGGTTCGGCCATATGGAACGTATAGTAAGCGAGAGAATGACTAAGAAGGTGTACGAGAGCGAGGTGGAAGGATGGGGTGAGGAAGTATATGGATGAAGGCGGTGCTGGTTGGGAGGAGGGGCGTCGACTGACTGGGGACAGAGGTGCATGGGGGCAGTTCGTTCGTGGCCACCCCTTCGGGGATCACGGTGTCAGGCAATAGATAGATAGATATAACTTTGTCATAAGCAAACTCGACAAATGTTGACTGGATAGGCTTTAGGTAGTTACAAAATGTTCTACGGTAACCCTCAGATGAAATGGCATAAGCTGCTAGAACTGAAGTCTTAACCAAATCATATTCTCCTACATTATCTAAGTTAGCAAACACAACTGCAGCCTTGCCGGATAGTTTGCCCTGAAGGAGCCATGTCCACTCAGTTTTGGGCCAACCAAAGTGACTAGCAGTTTTCTCAAATGTTCTAAAATAACCGTCAGGGTCATCCTCCGTGAAGCTTGGAACTAATGACATGTTCTTGAAGGAGTTGAAGGGAGGGTGTCGAGTTTGGGATGCAGTTGGCCTATTTCGTTCTAACTTCAGTTTCTCCTCCTCTAGTTTAACTAGCTTCTCCTGTTTCTCTCTTTCCATGGCTAACTGGTTTTTTCTCTTTCCAAAGTTAGTTTGTCTTCCTCTAATCTTGCTAGCCTCTCCTCCTTTTCTCGTTCAAATTCGAGGATTGTCAAGGAAAGAGTGTCAGCAACTTAATCAAGGCAGTTGGCAAACAATTGCATTTGGCTGTACAAGTGATTTCAAAGTACAATTATCATAAGAGACTGGATGACTCCGTTGTCGACGCCTGCCCGGGATGTAACACAGCACCCCATACCATTAAACACATCATAGAAGACTGCATTTCACACAACCACTTACGCCAACAACACAATCTACATTCAATGAGAGCTCTGTGGGAAAGCCCGATCGTGGCCATGGCCTTTCTCAGGGACTCGGGGCTGTTCGGCCAGGCAGCATAGGGAACAGGAACAACAACAACAACAACAACAACAGAACATCAAACATGACAAACTGCATTCTCCCACGTCTCCTTGTTCAGCTGTTGTAAAGTTGCCAGTATGAATTACTACCCACTCTGTGATTTCATCTTTGGAAGTAAAAGTATTTTAAATGATGATTAAGAATAATTTGTCATGAAACCATTAATTGATTACATGTATTTGAATTAACTATGACTCCGTCGACACTACATTATTATTTTTATATCATTCTATCATTATACTCTTCCTTCCATACATAAAATCACAGGGTTCATACAAATTCAAGTGGGCAAATGTAAGTTACTTAATTTATAATGAATGCTAAAACACACAATTCTGTAGAAAAAGTAGTATATTTTGACTTAATACATAATAGCTAACTAGTGATATACAAGGAAACTAAACTTGTACTTTTATAATATATGCAACATGCAGATTGTACAGCCGCCAACAATTATATACTTATCCATAGTTAACCCCTTAGTTGACGCATTTTGACAGTTTATTCTAACTATCATTGGGCGATTTTATACAGCTTAAGATGGATCTGTGGGAATTAAAAGGCTAAAGACAATCTCAATTAAACCTCTGACTTCCACATACCATTCCTAATAACAATATAACCGTCTAATGAAAGCCACACTATCTGTGGACGAAACGGTCTTTAACCCTTTGGCTGCGGCCATTTTTGGGCTATTTAGGGTATATTCAGGCACTCCTGAATGATAAATCAAGCATCTGCATTAAATGAAGTGTATTCTGCCGAAAACTAGGCGAGAATAGCTTCAAAATGACACCAGAACGGGCCCCGTACGTGGTCTGGTTCACCCGCAGTGGTGCCAGTGAAACCCGCTATTATGTAACACTCGCTCGCTTGGCTACACTGTTGGGAGACACAGAGAGAGACCCGCGTGAGACACAGTCAACCTCAGTGAGCCGCTCGGTGCTCTGAGGTGGGCCCCTCATGCTCCCGCCCACTGACACTCGATTTTTACGGTTTTTACAGGCTTTTAAAGCCTGGAAATTACTGTAACTTGCCAGGACGTTCCAGAATGTCACCCGCAGCGAAAGGGTTAAACTTGGATGTACAGTATGTATGTATGTATGTATGTACACTGCATTGTACAGTATACAGTACAGTACTCCTAATTCAATCGTCCTTCCATAATTAAAATCACCGAGTATATACAAATTCATGTAGGCAACTTTACACAGTATATAGCTATATGTGGCTGTACATCTACAATTGTTTACGTACCTGCAGTAAAGTACCAGAATATATAATACACAATATGTTCAAAACATTTCAATATTCATTTACTGTTAGCAGCAAAAGTTCAGCTCCTGTTATGTTCATAACGCTTGGATGAAACCTTGAATTAACTGTTATAGGAACTTACTCATGAACACAGGAGCTGTAAATTTATTTTTATGAACTTTTAACATCAGGGTAATTAACTTTCAATTATATTATTATACTGTACAGTAGTTAGTTATTCAGAATTTAATACAAATTTACATGATTATCTGAATTTGATACAGTACTGTATTATCAACTTTAAACCAAAGCCCCGCCCAGGCCCCTGTGCCCCTCAGCAATTATGAAGAGAAAGTTGAGGGGCAAAGGAAAAATGTGACGCTTTGGCTTCCAATCTTGGTAGATTGGGAGGTCAATCCACGGAAAAGATGCCGTCACTTGAGATCTAGAAAACATATAAGGCCTCGGCCTTGCTTGGGGCCTTGGGGCTGTTCGGCCAGGCAGCTTGGGGAACAGCAACAACAACAAATCAACTTTAAAAATTAAGTCCTATTATGCCCAAAATAGATCCATTTATCATATATTTATCCCATTTCATGGTACTATACATTACACAGGTACCAGTATTACACTTGAGAGAAGAACTTATACTGCCAACTGTAACATGCTAACAATATTAAGCACACTTATATACATTAAATAATTTAATGTTGACCACTTAGATTCAATGGATTATATAATAATCTCTATTTACCACTGAGTATCCTTCCTAAGCTGAAATAAATAGCCAAGGGATAGCTAAAGTAGCCTAGTCAGAATAAAATATTGAAGGTATAACGATTGACAAAATGTATAATAATAGCTTTTGCATAATACCTGCAAACACGTGCTAAGCGTGCTTTAAGATGACTTTACAACCAAGTCCTAACCATATTATTGTAAGCGCCATTTGACTTGAAACAAATTATATATTCATCAAAAGCCTTTTTAAACAACTACAAGGCCAACCTATCTTTGAGGAGTTTATCCAAGCCTATGTATACGTACACTTATAAGCCTTAACCCGTCCAGCCCCGGCTAGTTTTGTAATGTTTGTTCACCAGAACCCGGCCGGTTTTTAAAAAATTGTTTTATTCCAGAAACAATAGCGAATGGGTTAGGAATGAAGGAAAAACCACGAAAAACCGCTCAAAAAGCTTAAAAAATGGTCCTACAGAGCCCCCGAAAACGTATTTTACAAGAGTAAAAAATTGAAGGCAATTATCCCCAAAAACAAGGTTATTGTGCGCTCACGCGCACGCACGTGGACTTTGAGAGTTTTCAACCATCGGCACGGGTGCGTGGGATACGTACACAGTTCCCATACAAATCTGAGCCCTCTTGAGTGGCTACACCTGAGGTTACGGTCGGCGCAATTAGGGTGACGCGCCAGGCGCGTCTCTGGGGCTGTGCGTTACATACATCGCCGACGCGCCAGGCGCGTCGCTGGGGCTGTACGGGTTAACTTTACATTTTTTTTTTTTTTTTCATAAATCGCATCCTGCCAAGGCAAGGTGGTTATTTTAATCAGTTTGCCGTATTCAGCATCCAGTATCTGAGAAACATCTGGTCCAAGGGAAGCTCAGACCCGCAGCACTTCTGTGGAGTTAGCTCCCACTCAGACACTCTAGCAATGTTGCTACCCAAAAGCCAAATGAGATAACACAGAGTATTGCGGGACTCTTCGGCCAGGCATCCTAGGGAATGACTACTACACAGAGTATTATACTATCCCATATACTTTCGAGATTAGCTTTAAAAAATTAAAAGATACAAATGAGAGGGTAGCTATTATGACTTGTAAATGCATAACCTTAGACATTTAAAGGTTAAACAACACTCATCAATATAAAAAAATATAAATATCGTAATGTAAAACAATGGACCTCCTACCATAGTATTGTTGTGTGCATTGTTATATGTGCGATCAGTTTACGTGGGAAACAAATTGACTTGCTCATGTAGTTGTGTACACCCTATGTGGTGAATTGTGTTTTTTTATTTTAAAATTTTATTTTATTAAGCGTTGTTCCCACATAGCGATTTTGATTAGTTCTTTTGCATTTATCGTGTATCGTCCCAGTTTTAGTTTGTTTATTTTGCAAGTTTTACATTATAATTATATACATTGATACCAAATAACTGAATGTTCTACTCTTGCTTTGAACTTCTCACACTCACACCTGGTATATATTTGTCAAGAGACTCGAGGGAAAAAGTCTGGCGTTATAGTTCATTGTGAGGACTCACTTTTGAATGACCAAGGTTGTATGTTTTACTACTATTTACTGTAGAATGAGAAGTGATACTATGTTATTTTCTCTTAACCCCTTGAGTACCAGCGACGCACGTTATGCGTCGCCTATGTAAATAACGCTAAACCCCAGCGACGCAATGGTTGCGTCCGCCTTAATTACTGTTGTCCAATGGCATCTAGAGGGTTCAGATTTGTATGGGAACTACTTTAGGATTCCACGGAACAATACTGATGGTTGGAAACCTTCCAAGTCCATCCGCGTGTGTGTTTTTTTTTCTTTTTTTCTTCTATGTGATTGAGGGAGGCAAAAGGCAGAACTGCCTATAGCGAGTGCCTCCCCCATAGTTGAAAGAGTGACGGGGCCAAAATCAAGGGACGTTCGAGCCAAAATGCCTGGACACAGAGTTTGAAGCAATTTAAGTCATAAGGAAGAGGGAAAGACTGATTCTGGGAGAGAGTTCCAGAGCTCAGCTGTTGAGTAGAAGAAAGTTTGAGAGTAACGTTTCACTCTTGGGTTGGAGAGTTGCACAGAGTAGGGGTGGGATTGAGTTGCAAGACGGGTACCACGTGCCCTACGTAAAGGAGGTGGTATACACTGGGAAAGCTCTGAGGAACACTGATTATTATAGTAGCGATAGAATAGCGAGAGATGCAACATTGCGGCGGAGAGAGAGAGATTGCAGAGTTGGTGAGTGGACGGGAGTTAATGATACGAAAGGCCTTCCTTTCAACTTTGTCTAGGAGAGCGGTGTGAGAGGAACCTCCCCACACATGTGAACAATACTCAATACAAGGACGCACTATGCCCCTGTACAGAGCAAGAAGCTGTGCAGGGGAAAAGAACCCCCTAAGGCGGTTGAGCACACCCAGCTTCTGGGAGGCTGCGTTAGCAAGACTGGTAATATGGTCCTTCCAACTGAGAGCAGAAGAAAAGGACACACCAAGAATATTGAGAGAAGATGAAGGATTGATTTTTGTATTGTTGAGGAATAAGGGATAGTCCGCTGGGAGTTCCTTACCGACCTTACGGGTAGATAGATGGAGAAATTGGGTTTTGGAAGCATTAAAGGTAACAAGGTTTTCTCTGCCCCAATTGGAGATAGTATTTAGATCAGAATTAAAATGTAAAACTTGCAAACTAAACAAACCAAAATTGGGACAAGGACAATATAAAGTCAAATTAAATTATCAAAATCGCTATGTGGAAACAACGCTTACTAAAATGAATTTAACCCGTTGAGCCCCGGCTAGTTATAATATTTTGTTCACCCCAGTCCCAAGCCATTTTCACTTCTTTTTTTTGTTTGCTAAAATGGAAGACAAGGATGAGAAATGAAAAAAAACAAAAACAAAATCACCTCGGACATTTTTTTTGGGGGGGGAGCCTCAAAAAAATTTGTTGAGCCAAAATGGAAGAGAATGGTGAGAAATGATGACAAAAAAAAAAAAAAAAATCATTTCGGTCATTTGGGGGGCGGGGGGGTTTCAATAGTTCGTCTCCCCCGCATGACCACCCGCCCGGGAGCACTAGGGTAAAAACTGAGTATGGCATTGTACGGCATACATCCTAAGGAGTGTCTCACATAAATCTCAAGCCTCTAGCTCCCATACGACCGGAGTAATGAAGGTTCAAAGTGGCGGTGAACTAAGGGTGTAAACTATCCCCACTAAGCCCACCACCACCAGCCGCGCGGCTGTCTCGGCCCGCTCACACCTACTGGCCCGGCTCCCACACACACTACGGTACCTCCCCCTCCTATTCTCCCGCCATTTCCTACCTTACGAGCCACGTAAGTGTTTTTTATATGTCGGACGCACGTGATGCGTCGCTGGGAGTTGGTGATCAAACACTGCCGACGCAACACGTGCGACGCTGGGTCTCACCGGGTTAAGAGTTCTATGGCTTCATTACGTTTGTCGTTGAGGGATTGCTGGCTGGGCCGTTCTGAAAAACTAATGGAGTAGTATAAGGTTGAGTTGTCTGTGTGGGAGTGATTTTCCAGTATATTGCCTACCCATCATCCAAATGACCTAGGGGAGCATTTTGTTGTTGTTTTTCCTTCATTACTAACCTATCCCATGTGTTTTCAGGAAAAAGAAAAAATGACAAGTGGCTGGTCCTGGAGTGTACATTTATTAAAATGTAAAACTTGCAAACTAAACAAACCAAAATTGGGACAAGGACAATATAAAGTCAAATTAAATTATCAAAATCGCTATGTGGAAACAACGCTTACTAAATCGCATTAGTAAACTTATATTAAATCGCATGGGATCCACCGGGTTAATATGATAATGTCAACTGTGTTGGTGAGTGAGAATTTTTATACAACAGGGAAAAATCCCAACTGTGTGTAAACATAAATTGTAATGAAATGTTCACTAGGATTCGAACCTAAACCAAAGATTGGGCGAGAAAGATGAACATCAATCTTGATAAGTTCTCTTAGTACAAAAACACCTCTGTGTAAACAATTATATTTATCCCAATAACTGTAGTAGTTGGGCAAATATTCTTAAGTATAGGGAAGGGCTATCTATCCCCTATCCCAATTGACGATTTGCAAGTTTCGGACGTTAGGGAAGTTCAACAAATAAGACATAAATATTTAGGAGAAAAATGAGTTAAAATATATATGCAATATAAGCTTTTTACATTAAACCAATTCAAACATAAAAGCCACCCAATGCAGACCCACATGTTTGTATAACTAGTAAATATTGATGCCTACAGCTTTAACTTCCTTAACCCTTAATTAGCGGCGAGCAACATAAGTCGAGTATAATAAATCTGGACTATCTGGCGGCGCTCGACATAGGTCGTGTGGCAATTTCAGCACGTAATGTTGCTGAGAGAGAGAGACAAGTGGTGGTAGGAGAGTAGCGAGTGTATGACTGCTCCAGACCACCGCGGCGAACCTACTGACACGAATCCCACCTCCTCCCTCCCTCTCTCACTCGCTATATACGGAATTGTATGGGGAAAGTGCCGAATTACATGCTTTTTGCACTCGCGTTGCACGGTTGTTGCAAGAAAACTAGCCATCATAAAAGGATCGTTATGGTGTCATTGGAAAGCTCTGTTTATGCCCTTTCAGGGATAGATACTTGTTTTACGCTCTGGGTCTTATTTAGGCATGAAAATGATCACGTAAACAGCCCTATTTTGGGTAAAAACACCCCGCTGGGCGGTACATATAAATAAACTGCCTAGGCCGCTCGTAAGGTGTTAACACAATCACTGTGGCAATTGTCATGCACTACGGAGGTTTTGGACTAAAAGTGACCTTCATTCCCTGCACATTTTCATGTATAAGAGCTAGAACGTATTTCAATTATATAGCCCTGAAAGTAGAGGAATAGACCTTTCCAATGACACCTGAATTGTGTCTGTACGACCACTGGTTGCCGTGCAACGATATTGCAAATGTAGGGCTAAATCTGTAAACATTAGCAGTTTTCAGAGGTTTTCGCAATTCCCAAGTCTGCAGGGGAGTTTGAGATGTGTCCCAGTTACGTTAAGTCTTCGCCCTGACACGGCTGGCGATGGATGGGATGGTCCCGAGCTGTTTTGACTTGCTTGCCTGCCTCCCAGGCCTTGTACTACACATATTTTCGGCGATTGTCATATAACAATTGCAGCAGTGATGTTCCTATTTTTTATATAGTAGCCCGCAATCATTGAGTTAAAGCCCGAACTTGCAAGTCATCAATTGAGTTACATAGTGAGGGTGAGTTAGCCCCTTCCCAATAAATAAGACTAAGGTAATTTATTACTGACTCAATAGGTGTGTTGACAATGGACTTAGCTTATACTAAAGAACATACTGTAGTAAGTTAAGTCAGACGTGTATCGGAACTGCAAGTGCCATAAAAGCAAGTATCACGCAATACTATATGTAGCTAAACCTACATAAATCTGGAACATTCATTTTTTGTTTTGTTTTTTTATATACTGTATATAATTAGTTTGACCAGACCACTGAGTTCCCCAAAAGAACTCTTATAGGGCTGGCCCGAAGGATTAGATCAAGATGGACAACTAATCAAGTCAAGAGAGAGAGGGAAGGGCAGGAGGTGAACAAATATAGGAAGGTGAAGACACACAGACATTTCTCGCCACTTCATCAGTTCAGCCAGAGCACATGAGCTCCACAGCAGAACTCTTATAGGGCAGGGCCAAAGGATGAGGCAAGAACTGCTACACCGCTGCACCATCCAAGAGAGCGAAGAATGAGAGATCAGGACTAAGATAGAAAAAAATCACAGTCAGATGCAAAAAAATACACTACTGAGGAGAATCAAGTCAGCTTGGCCGCATCAGCGACCGAAGAGACAAATCAGGTCAGGAGCCTACAACCTAGCCAGGCCAGGGAGGCATGTGATATAGGCTGTCCGAGGATAACCGAATGGGACAGAATATGAACAGAAGGGGAAAAACATAGAAAGAGGAATGAAAAACTACATAAAATTAGTCAAGCCGACGACAAAAGCCCGGGGCAGAGGGAAAGGGAAAAATCCAAAACCTTCCCCCATCAAGCCCCAGTCACCGGCCCCAAAGCCCCTCAACCGTGGCAAGTGGCATAGTAGTAGGGCGGACATTCAGCTTTGAAAAGGGTAAATGTGAGGGGCTGTATTTTGTGTACAGCAATATAAAAAACATTCACATGAAGTTTGTAAGTCATACTGTATACAAATATTGGTGGTGGTAGGGTAGATTATCCAATTACTGTAGTACTATAAAAATACACTACTACTTAAAACTCATAGAGTTAAATCAATAAATGTACTGTAGTATGAGAAGTGTCAAACTGCGCAACAGTTAAGGTACAATTTTACATTAAATTCATTAATATCCCTTATTAGTTTTTTTGGGGGGCTTACATAGTGCGGTTCTTGTTTTGGTTTGTTTGTTTTACACGTTTTAAATTTGAATTAGTTTATCAACATCACATGCTAATTGGATGGCGATGTAAAAGCCGGCTTATTTACAATTTACCCAATTTAATTTCACAAATACTGTATAGTGGTGAGAAGCTTGATTATATAGATACATAGGTCATGGGAGCCCACCTCACTTTTTTTCTCTTTCTCTCCCTCTCTCTATGGCTTGTATCCATTCGGCCCCATTCAGCCTACTGTTTTAAGACGTTTACCCCCATCTAGGTGTCAATATTTTCCTGGCGAGCGGTAGCGAGCCAGCATATATATATATTTTTGTATTGACAGCAAGCTAAATTTGTACATTTTTCGATAGAAAAATGTCTTCGGCGAAGCCGGATTTCTCCATACAATGCTGGCTAGCTATCGCTTGCCAGGAAGAAATCGACACCTGGATGGGGATAAACGTCTTAAAACAGTTGGCTGAATGAGGCCGAATGGATACAAGCCAGGGAAAGAGAGAAAAGGAGAGAAAGATAAAAAAAAAGCTGGTGTCCCCCCTTAAAATATAATAGTGTATAGGTGTTGAAGCCACTTGAGAATGAGTAGTTCAACTTTGAGCTGACTACAGTAAACATATTTAATTTAACCTTAAAAATACAGGGTGTCCATAAAGTCTCTTTACAATTTAAAAAATGTATTACCAAGGCAATTGATGAGATATTTTAATCAGATTTGTTGTATGTACTCGGTGGTTATCAAAGTTTTTAATAACATTGCATTTGTCCATTGGTCCATTTTTCTTCCACGAGAAAACAATTACTGCAAATGTTTACCTTGACCTTTTGACTGAATATGTGGCACCACAACTAGATGACCTTCAACCAACCATCATTTATCAGCAAGATGGTGCACCACCACATTGGGGACTGCGTGTTCGTGAGTTCCTAAATCAAACATTCACAGACCGGTGGATTGGAAGGGATGGCCCGATTCCCTGGCCACCTCGTTCACCAGATATCACTCCCCTGGACTTCTTTCTATGGGGTTATGTTAAAGATATCGTGCATCGAACAGAGATACGGGACATCACTGACCTAAAGCAAAAGATCACTGATGCCATTGCGACCATTGATGAGGCTATGCTACAGCGAACATGGCAAGAAATCGAGTACCGTCTTGATATGCTTCGTGCAACTAATGGTGCCCATGTAGAGGTGTACTAAATGAGGCAATAAAAAACTTCAATATCTACTCCTCATTTTGTAATAATTTCCACATATTTGTCTGTTCATTTGCTTTTGTAATAAATATTTTAAATTGTAAAGAGACTTTATGGACACCCTGTACATCTTATACTCTAATTATCAAGACCAAGCCATTATTATTTTGTTAATTTGAGATATAATTAATTTTGTATATTTGTCTAGTAAATTGCAAGAAAAAGTAACTTTCAAGCAATGTTTGACTTTAAGAAGTTTCAGTCTAATGAGCTGTCATTAGATAGAAATAAATTAATTCCCCAGATATGATTAAATCTGTTAATAATTTGTTTTTATTTTTTATATCAGTAAAGTCATAATTCGGTACAGATAATCTTAATATTATAATTAATACATAATTTTAATATGAAATTGGCCTTACTACCTTGGTTAAATTTAGTACTTGAAGAAAATTCACACTACATAATTATATTATTATTATTTTTGTTATAACCATCACACTGTTGGCCACATTTTAAAATATAATCATAAATTGAGCTTAACGATAGATCCTAACAACCATAGGGTTACATCTATAGTCAACATTAGGACAGTAAATCCTACCTACTGCCCAGTGTTATATTTAATGAGTTACGGGGATAGTATTTTCTTCCCATGTTTAAAACTATTTACCAGCAATCTCTTCATACACTATAACAGACTCTGCACAATCTTTTTAAGAATATCATCTTTGTTCGGAATGCAAAGATACCTTTGGTTTGCCCTGGCTACAAACACATTTCTGTATGCATGTTTTATAACGGTATTTAGCGGACAATAAATACATTTTATTAAAAATTTAGTAATTTCTAGAATAGCCAAAAAATAATTATACAGCCTTTAACAAACCTAATATTTAAATCCACAGTTAATAGGCCTGTAATGATATTAACACAGGTAAATTATAATGTAAAACTTGCAAAATAAACAAACCAAAACTGGAACTAATCAAAATCGCTATGTGGAAATAACGTTTAATAAAATAAAATTTGAAATAAAAGAACACAATCCACCATATAGGGTGTACATTACTACATGAGCAAGTTAATCTGGTTCCCAAGCAAACTAATCGCACATATAACAATGCACTATCATCATGTTCAAGGAATTAGTCAGTTTGGGAAGTCCGGGACGTTCTGGTAAATTTTACTAAATTCTGTATGAATAAAGAAATTACAACTTGTATCAAATTTATAATAAGGTAATTTGCAATTTGACAAGACATCTATAATAGTACAAAAAACATACAACACTCACTAACGATAGTGCTATCGGGTAGGTACCTGTAAGCATAGCATGCCTCAAGTGACCCCTACCAATTACTACCCTACAAATAACCTACATGTGTGTGTGTGTGTTTTTTTTTGTTTTTTTCATAAATCGCATCCTGCCAAGACGAGGTGGTTATTTTAATTAGTTTGCCGTATTCAGCATCCGGTATCTAAGAAACATCTGCTCCAAGGGAAGCTCAGACCCACAGCACTTCTGTGGAGTTAGCTCCCACTCAAACACTAGCAATGTTGCTACCCAAAAGCCAAAGTCTATATTATATACATTCAATGGATAATTTTGAGTACCGTACTGTATCATACAACTTTACATTACCATACTGTGTACTGTACTGTACTAAAGAATTTGGTAAGTTCTTTTGTCTATATATTTTGTCGTCCCTTTTTTGGTTTGTTTATTTTGAAAGTTTTACATCATCAATTCTACAATTCACATCTTAAAAGGAACTGAAACCAGATCCAAATGAACTCTTAGAAGTACAGTACTGTACAGTATATAATTATTTATTGACATTTATCATGAAAGATCTGGTGCTATAAGATGGCATGTCATTACCGAGAGGCATTTGGTACAGTAGCCCATACAGTATAGAACTGTTAATGAATTAAAGTTCTATTGTAATTAGTACTTTATCATGCTGTACCGTACTTGATGAATATTTGTTCCTTAACCTGACAAGCGCGATATAGACCTAGGTGCTAGGGTAGTTATTTGTGCATTTCTAGCCCTAGATTCTGACAGAATTCGTTATATTTACAATATAAAGCATTATTTGTTTTCGGTATGCTTTTATTTTACATATATGATGAATATATGAACCTTCAAGAGTGCTAAAATAAGTGGGAAAAGCATTTGAGTGGTGAAAAACGAAGATATTGGCCACCCGGTCATAATCTCAGGCGAGAGAGAGCCACAGGCAGCCCTCCCCTCTCGCTGTCTGGGAGTCAACTGAGACGAGCGGGGCGGTGTGTGCCGGTGTCTGGGTGTTGCATAATGATCTTTTATGCAACCCACTTGTGCTACATTATCGCGGGAGAGAAAAATAACCGATAAATGATGATAATAAGAGGATAAATAGGTGATAATTGAGGAGGGGGGGGAGGGGGGAATAAGGTGGGGAAGGAGGGGAGGGGGAGGGGTGAGAAACACATGGATGAGTACTAGAGGGGAATTATCTCACCTAGAGACAAAATCCTTTGTTTTGATAGGCCCTTTTTTTTTTTGGAAGGCTTTTTTTATGGTCTTGCTTCCGTGAGGCCTATCGCGTTCCCTATAGGAAGCATTCCGTGAGGCCTATCGCGCTTGCCGGGTTAAGTACTGTACTGCTATTATAGTTTTTTCTTTGCAGATTTCCTTCTTGCTTTATCATCATATCAGTTCCTTAAATACTCTGTACTGGTATTTCTATAAATTTTGTACTTATTCATTGTAGATTCAGTTACTAAATTTGTATTCATCAAATTAATTCCTAT
Source organism: Paralithodes platypus (assembly GCA_032716605.1). Lineage (NCBI taxonomy): Eukaryota > Metazoa > Arthropoda > Malacostraca > Decapoda > Lithodidae > Paralithodes > Paralithodes platypus. Next base: position 69,964,575 of record CM064480.1, read on the forward strand.
ATTTACATACGGTACTTTATATTTATTAATAAATGTAAGTACTATATTATAATAAAGCCACAACAAACACCAGTCGAAAGAATAACTCCTTATATAATTCACAGAATATAAGATTTTCCTTCAGAGGGGAAATAGGGACCTCTGTATAACAGAAAACAAAAATAAGTACCGTACTTCATATGCAACTCGAGGCTCTTTGTACACTTAAGGTGGTGTGACACGAGCTCAATTTCAGGTAATTTTTGATGAGCAAGTTTTTACTCGACCTATTTTGAGGCTCTTTCGCATCGGAATCAGAAACTAGATCGAAGGTAGATCATCTTAGGTAGTTTAATTCTACAGAACTAAAATTTTGAAGCGGCCAGACCACAATTGCCCATAAAAATTGACGGAAAAATCGCTCGTGTGACACCGCTTTTACTTTCTTCTGCAGAGCAATGACTCGGCTATGGGGTACACAGGCTCTCTGTCATATACAACTATAAATTATATACACACAGCCAACTGTTGAACAAAGTAATAGGCTGTAAATCTACATATCAGGAATAACATATGTAGATTTACATATTCATAAGAATATCAAAATAACTTATGTATCTTACAGTTTCTTACAGTAGATCCTCTGGAAAAAGGCAAACTAGGCCTGTGTATCCAGCTCAGTGCCAGTACTTGCACTGCTGCGGTCGTTCACGGTGTTGGCGGCGGCGGTAGCAGACGCAACATTTTTACTATTCTGTATTTTTGCTTTATAATCAAACTTCAAATCTTGTCTTCCCCATGCTTTATCAAGATTACTTTCAAACTTCCTTATTGATTCGGAATCGACTACATACTGGGGCAGTACGTTACACTCATTTACCACTCTATCACAAAATGAGTTCTTTGCCTTTTCAAGCCTATTTCTTTCTTTGTAAATTTTCTTAGAGTGTCCTCTCATTCTTGTTCCCTCCCGCATCAAGAAGATACCTTCACACACATCCTCGTCATACATTCCTGACACTATCGTATCATATGTCAACCTACTGTATATTAATACCAAATTCAAAAAATTTTCAATTCTTGGCTTCAACTCCTGCCTCCCCAGACTTACTGTATATCTGGACGCTACTTGCTTTTTTTTTTTTTTTTTTTTTTTTTTTTTTTTTTTTTTTTTTGGGGGGGTTACTCTCCAATACAGTAGGTAGGCTATGCCATTATTAAATTACAGGAAAATGGGAATTTTATGAGGTAGCGCTAAAATGTAATGAAACATCATATGCATAAGCACTCAGCGTGGATATTACCTTTTGAATATATATTTTATATTACTTTAACCCTTCCCGCCCGGGCAGCAATTTAAAAGGACACCGCGGAAGATGGGCAGGAGCCCGGGTGTCCCCTTGTACTCCCTAAGCTTGAAAGCCTATTAAGCTTGTTTTGAAAGCTGCACGTCCGACGTATGTAAACACAGCTGGTCGGAGGCGACGCACGCACCTCCGTAAGCAAGCAGACGTCGGATCTTTGTTGTTGTGTGGTCAGCTAAGACAGATTTAGTGTTAAAAAGTGTGTCATATTGCTAAAATCACGGCAAAATGCGCTCCACGGAAATCGTCATCACAACTGAACCAGTTGACTTAGAAAGCTGTACTCAACGCCAGTCTACAGGTACAAAACACATCTACGCTTGGAGATGCGTGGGAATGCGGTAGCAGTTAAAATAACAAAGATACGGTAGCCTAGGCATAGACATTTTTCGGCCAGATCGCCCGGATCTCAACGTCCTTAGGAAAGGCAGCCCGGGCCAGAAAGGTTAAGTGAAAACAGATTTACAGGTATATCAAGAGAGTTTTTTGTTAAATTTACATTAAATATATTGAGATTCAGTGCAAGGCTCCAGGTAGTACAATAAAATAATAAAAACATATTTTAGCTAACGCACACACTGCAAACAATATCCCAACATCAGGAACACTTGGGGTAAACCAGCCAATTTGTACGTATTAGTCCAATTAATAGGTGGGGATGGGTATAAATACAACTAACACAAAAAAAGTCAAGGTATATTTACGATAGTTAAGGGTACATTTTGACACAAAATGTATTACTGTAGTTGAACTTTACTACTGTATATCGTGTTTATATTCTTTTATTACATTTGCTTATTAATTGGCTAGTCTACCCTACATACTACAGTAGGCCTATATGTTTTTCCCACTTGAAACCTTGGCATCTTAGCAGTGGAGAGATCTACTTAACTCTCTTCTTGTCTCTTATTACCTAACTCTTTGTCACAGTTAAGTAAATACAGTAAGACGTAGATTAAACAAATTCTGGCTTGGTTATGATGAACAGCGTAGATATACAATATCCCAAAGACTGGAGCACTTACATTCTATTAGTTATCCCTACCTGAAACCTTGGCATCTTAGCAGTGGAGAGACCTACCCAACTCTCCTCATGTTTTTCATTACTTAACTCTATGTCACAGCTAAGTAAATAAGGTACAGGTTTCCCTCACTATCCGATGCCCCAATTTACGATATTATTATAGGTTTTTAGGGGTTTGGGTTTGGGTTTTGGCTGGTCCCAGAACGCATCCCCATTTACCCCATTAATTTTAGGGTTTGCTATATGATTTTTCTATTTAAGATTGGGTTTTCAGGAACATAACCCAATCGTAAATCGAGGGAGACCTGTATAGATATCAATATTTTCTCGCTTGGTTATGATGAACAGCGTATACTAAATCCCAAAGACTGGAACACTTACATTCTATTTGTTATCCCTATCTGAAACTTTGGCGTCTTAGCATTGGAGAGATCTACCTCATCCACTTCGCTCATCTCCAGTCTCCTCTTCTTGGACGGTGTCACCTGGTCCTGCACCAGTAGATCCTTCACTCTGTCCTGCATCTCAGTGTCCTATGGGCAGAAAGGTTGAGTCGGATCAGCATTTCTTCCGACATGTTTTCTTGGTAACTCAAGATCTGGAAGCTTCTGTATTAACCCTCTGCATTCGGCTGGTTTGAACATTCCCGCCTCGCAGGATATGGCAGATTTTTATATTTTCGTGATTTTGGTGCAATTATAACTACGTAAGAAAATGGCCTAACCTAGGTTATATAATATATACATACTGTACATACATAACATTTTAAGACTGAGTGCTTCACATATATGTGCAGTTTCAGTCTCTTGTACTAATGGCGGCATTCCAGGCAACCCTGTTAAGGGCTGCTTCACTTGTCAAGTTTTTGGATTCGAGATCGGCACGTATAATCCGATCCCAGGTCTTCCTCGGTCCCTGTTTCTGAGGTATACGTCATTGCACTTTTAACACGTGACATGAGGCATACACCTTTCCCTTCAGGGGGAGAGGCATTCTTTTCATGGTCAGAATTGGCAGCAGTTCTCTGAACTTCCCCCAGCCACATCTAATTCTAGCGACAGTGGCAGCCTCGGCCCCACCACCGGCAGAGATGGCATCTCCTAGGTAACAAAACTTGTCCACCAGCTCCAATGACTCATTTCCAAAATTCACAGCCACAGAATCATCATTGAACACAAGCTCGCCCTTGCACACTACTCACTCAAATTTTTAAATTTCTGACTTATCCTTCGGCAGGGGTCCTTTTCTTCTACTACAGCGCTTACTCCCACTCATGGTGCACCCAACATCGACAGACGCTACATTGAATCGAGTTAGCGCCCACACCCTTTCCACACACTGCACATGGCTATGCACCATTTTTTCCACATTGCCTTGTCTCAATCTACAATGCATAACCTTGGTTTTGTTAATATAGACTCTTAAACCCTTGCTCGCCATGCCCTCTCTCCATCTTCTGAATTTGGCCTCGGCATCTTGCACATTGTCAGCTATTAGGACTAAATCGTCTGCATAAAACAGTTCCCACGGGAGTCCGGAACTAAAATCTCTAGACAGTGCCTCCAGGACCATAATAAAGAGGAGGGTGCTTAACACTGAACCCTGATGAACTCCAACACGGAATGTTAACTTCTCACTCAGTGCACCTTTCACCCTCACCGCAGTTCGCGAATCCTCATACATCTTCATTATCACACGCACCAGCCACTCTTCCACACCAAGTTTCCTCATAGCCCACTGCACAACATCTCTAGGCACCCTGTCAAAGGCTTCTCCAGGTCTACAAACATAAAGTAAAGATCCCTGCCTTTTAGTAAGTATATACCTTCCCTGTATCTGCCTGACTATGAAGATAGCATCGGTTGTTCCACGTCCTGGCAAAAAACAAACTGCATATCATCAATGGAGATGCTTTGCCTGATCAAACCTTCAAAGACTCTCTCACAGACCTTCATGATTTGGTCAAGCATTTTTAGGCCCCTATAATTACCTTTATCTAGTGCATCCCCTTTCAGCGACAATGTCAGAGCACCCTAGAGCTTTACCGTCCTTCATTTTATTGATTGCGTCGCTCACTACAGCTGGTGCTATCAAAGGAGGGGGTCCAGATATTGGTTTTTCGATACTAAGCTGTTCCTTATCCCATTCAAACTCTACATTTAGCAATCGTTCATAGTGTGCCTTCCATGCTTCTGATTTCATCTTCTGCATACACAAACGTCCCATTATCGTTTTTAACACACTGTTCACCTATAATATCCCTACTGTCATTTTTAACTCGCCTAGCTAGGTTGAAGATCCCATTGGGATTGTCCGTGTCACACACTTGTTCGAGGACCAGGTCCTTAATGCCTTTTTTAGCATTGTAAATAACTCTTCTGGCAGTTCATTTAGCTGCCTGGTACTCCTCCTTACTGCCTCCCTTCTTATATGCTTTGAAGCATCTCCTTTTCTCTTTCACAGCACTACCTCATCGTTCCACCACCAGGAGGTCTTATTCCTGGGGTGACCCTTTGTTTTCCCACAAACTTTGTCAGTGGCAGCGAGAAGGCTATGCTTAAGGAAATTCCATTGACTATTTACATTGGTAGGCCTAGCTTCCTTATTTCTACTGTATTAATTTCCTCCAGTTGTTGTTGTTGTTGTTGTTGTTGTTCCCTAAGCTGCCTGGCCGAACAGCCCCGAGTCCCTGAGAAAGGCCATGGCCACGATCGGGCTTTCCCACAGAGCTCTCATTGAGTGTAGATTGTGTTGTTGGCGTAAGTGGTTGTGTGAAATGCAGTCTTCTATGATGTGTTTAATGGTATGGGGTGCTGTGTTACATCCCGGGCAGGCGTCGACAACGGAGTCATCCAGTCTCTTCTGATAGCTCAGGAGAGCTGGATGGTGTCCGCATCTCAGCCTGGCCAGGTGGACTCTGTCCTCGCGAGGAAGGGAGGATTCGGAAGGATGGATTTCGGGAGGTCGTGCATGCAGCTGCGTGTTGTCTGTGAGTGAGTGGATGGATCGGTGAGAGATATGAGTATGGATGTGCTTCTGGAAGTTGGTTCGGGGTGGGCAGGGAGGGAGAGAGGACAATAATTGTGTGTGATACCGTGTGCTGGGTGTTGTTTTGATATTTCTTGGTGTCTGTGGGTGTGTTGCCATGTAGTTTAGTGGGTGGTCTTGGTTCGTGGAGGCTGCTGCCAGGAATTGAGTGCCTCTCATGTCCAGATGGTCTTTGACTTTGAGAATTTGGTTTCTTGATGTAGGTGATCTGTGGGTGAAGTAGCTGTGCAGCCTGTAATGATCTTCAGGGCTTTGTTTTGAATAGTCTGTAAGGTCTTATGATGTGTTTCAGCTAGGTTAGAAGCCCAGGCTGGGCTTGCGTATTCCATCACTGATCTTATGTATTGTTTATATACTGTGGTGGTAGTTTCTTTGTTGTGTCCAAATTTTGTGTGAGCAAGTGACCTGAGGGCGTTAAGTCTGGGTGTCAGTTTCTTTTTAATGTTTGTGGTGTGCTGTTTGAATGTCATATGAGTATCATATGTTACTCCTAGGATTTTGGGTGTGTGTGTATGTGTTAGGGGTGTGTTGTTTATGGTGAGTTGAGGGATGTATTCGTGTTCTCCTGTCCAACTTGTGAGCAGGGTTGCGGTGGATTTGGCTGGGGCTAGATTAAGTCTGTTTGTAGTGCACCAACCATGTAGTGTGTTGAGATAGGGTTGAAGGAGATCTGTTGCTCTTTTTGGGTCATGGTGTGTGCATGTGAGTGTTATGTCATCTGCATAGGAGGCTAAGTTTATTTGGGGCGTATTGGGTGTAGTTATATCGTGCATGTACAGATTGAAGAGTGCGGGCGATAGGACGGATCCTTGTGGGACTCCGTTTGGAAAGTTTCTGATTTTAGATGACTGACCGGCAAAAGATACGTGTGCACATCTGCCTGCTAGGAAGTTGGCCAGCCACCTTTTTGTGTTGTTGTGCATGTTTGTGTTGTAGATTTTGTTTGTTAGGTTGTGGCGGGGGATGGCATCGAAGGTTTTACTAATGTCGAGTGTGGCTAATAGTGATCTGTGTGGTGGTCTAGCTGAGTTGATGCCGTCGAAAGCTCTTTGTGTAAGGTCTGTGAGAAGAGTGTTTGTGGAGTGCAGTGGCCTAAAGCCATGTTGTGTTGGAGCTAGGGGTAGGTCAGGTGTAATTAGTTGTAATACTGTGAAACCTAACCCTAACTTCCTTGTTCTTCAGCAGCCACACTCTCCTTTTGGGCATGTATACCTTCTTGAGCTCAGGATCTCTGCATAGGCTCATGTCGCACACAAGTAGCTTATGCTGGGGGATACATTCTTCGCTCGGGATGACCTTTACATCCCGAACCAGTTTCCAGTCTTTCCTGTTAACCAAGATTTTTTTTTTTTTTTTTTTTTTTTTTTTTTTTTAAGAGACAATGAACGGAGGAAGGAAAAACACAGATAAAACAAAAAGGTGTATGTGCCTAAAGGCATCCTCCATTCATAAAATTGTTGTAACAACTGGATTTAAACATTTGTAGATTGTAAGTTTGTGGAAAGCAATTCGAGGGAAGTGAATTCCAAAGAGTAGTAGCTCTAGGGATAAATGAATTTTGATAAGCAGAAGTTCTGCATTGTGGAGGAGAAAGTGTAAATTCATGGGTGCTCTCAGCTGCCCTAGTTCTACGGGGAAAGATGTGGAGAGGCGGCACAATTGAAGTAAGTTCCTCGGAACAATTGCTGTGAAAATATCTAGAATAATGCAAGGGATGCAACGTTTCTTCGTATGGATAATGTAGGAAGGTCCTGTGTGATTGCAGGGTTATTTATTAATCTAATAGCTTTATTTTGAATTTTGTCCAACTGCCTCAATGCAACCACTCCACTTCCACCCCACAGAGGTGAACAGTAATCCATCTGAGAACGCACATGACTTTTATATATTACGGCCAACTGCTCGTCAGTGAAGAATTCTCGAACTCTGTACAGGAGTCCCAGTTTTTTAGAGGCATTCTTAGCAATGCTTCTAACATAATGTGTCCAGCTCAAGTTAGTAGTTAATGTTACACCAGAATGTCAATACTAGGGGAAGTGGGAATATTTACATCATTAAAAAATATATGGGAGTCAGTGAGATTCTGTCGGTTAGAAAATTGAATGTACCTTGGTTTTCTGTGCATTAAAGGAAACTAGATTCTTTTGTCCCCATTCATTAATTCTAGAAAGGTCCTGGTTCAGAGAAATTGCAGTGTTTATTTTTGAATTTATAAGATCGGGTTGGGTGAAAGAATTGGTAAATGTGAAGGAACTGTGGAGTGTTGAGTCATCTGCATAGGAATGTATTGGATTATGAGTGGTAGATATGAGATCATTGATATGAATGAGGAACAGAGTTGGGTCCAAAACTGATCCCTGGGGAACACCAGCATTTATTGAGTGAAATTGAGAATAAAGGCCATCTACCATTACACATATTTTTCTGTTATGAAGATAAGAAGAAATTCGTGGAACTAATGATGCAAGGCCGTAGTGTGACATCTTCGACAATAAGGATTGATGCCAGACTCTATCAAATGCCTTTGATATATCCAGTGCTATTGTATGTGTTTCACCATGTTGGTCTGTAGCTTGGTTGATTTGATGCGTAAGAAGGCAAAGAATGTCTGCAGTTGATCGACATCGTCTAAAACCATATTGCCTATCACTGATTAATTTATTATTCTCAAGATGCTTAATTATGTGATTATTTAATATAATTTCAAAGACTTTACCAAGAGTGGAAGTTATAGCTATTGGCCTGTAGTTTGATGGATCTGAAAAGGCACCTTTTTTAGGAACTGGATGGATGTTTGCTTCTTTCCAGGGTACTGGGAAGCATGAGGTATGAGTACACAGACGGAAACATTTTGCCAATACAGGAGCGAGCACCAAGGAGCAATTCTTAAGTACTATTGGAGGAATTTCATCTGGACCAGGAGCCTTATCTACCGAGAGATTCTGCAAAATAGTTTTGACATGTCTGGTGTGGATCTTAAGTGAGGGAATTTCAGGCGAATTAAAATTAAGTACAGGGACATCTTGATTTATTTCATCTAAGGTTGAGTTGGTGGAGAAAATATCCGCAAGAAGGTTAGCTTTACCTCGTGGGTCACTTACAAGATTGCCAGTCGGAGATTTTAATAGTGGAATGGATGAAGCAGTAGTGAAGTTGGATTTGAATGAGTTAAGAGTAGACCAAAATATTTTGTTATCATTTGGATTATTTAGAAGTTTATTTGCCTGCTTGTGGAGAAAGTTTGATTTAGTTAGGTTTAATACAGTTTTGGCATGATTTCTGATGTTTCTAAAGTAATTAAAGGCTTCATGTGTTTTTGATCTTGTGTATGCATTGTAGGCTATTGCTTTTTGTTCAGTTACTCTAGCACAATTATGGTCAAACCATTTAGGTGAATTAGATCTTTTACTGTACTTTTGATGAGGAATAAAAGTTTCCATTCCAATTTTTACAAAATCTTGTATGTGGCTCAAGGTGGAGTGTGCATCATTAGAAAAGAAAGAGGTCCAGGGAATATCAATAAAGAAACCTTGAAGACCCTCCCAGTCTGCCCTATCGTAATGCCATTTAGTCACCAAAACAGGTTCAGAGTGGGAAGGTGTGGTAGGTGATAGACAGGTGGCCTGTATCAGACAGTGATCAGAAGATCCAAGCGGGGACCTCACTGTAACATCATAATTTTCTGAATTGGTTGTTAAAAATAAGACCAGTAGGTGGGAATTATGATTAGGATTATCTGGTACACGGGTGGGTTGGTTGACTAGTTGAGTGAGATTAAATGAGTCTGCAAATAGCTCACATTCAAGACCAGCATCATCAGTCCTGGCTGAAGGAGTGAGCCATTCAACATTATGGACATTAAAATCACCCAACACAGTGATTTCAGAAGAAGCATTTAAGTTGAGGACACTGAGTTGTGAGGACAGAGAATCAAAAAGACTTTGCTCTGGAGGAGTATTTGGGGAACGGTAGATGCAACATATGTATTTAAATTTACCAGCAGAAATTAATTTGTATATAGAATAATCAAAATAGGGACAATTGAAACTAGTAACCTCCTCCAGGGCAATTTCAGATTTTGCGAAGCAACATACATCTCCTTTAGGTCTGAAATTTTGGAGCAGTTGATAACCTGGAAAATTAAATCTAGACGTGTCAGATGTGGATGTTACTTGAGTCTCTGTCAAAAAAAGGAGAGTAGGGGATTCTGCTTGAAGAAATTGGTGTACAGAATTGATGTTAGAGTGAAGTCCCCTTATATTACTAAAGAAAAAGCTGCACCGACGAGCAGCTTTGGGACGTTGCAATGCTCTTGACACAGTCGCATGATGACGACCGGGAGGGCCCTGTGTCAATGACCCAACCCTGCCGGGGATGGATATCCGAGGGACCACCAGGTTTGCTCTTAACAATTGTTACAATCTGGCTACTGGAGACCCCAGAGTTACAGTATATGTGACTAGATGGCTCTGTCTTTACTTCTGCAACATGAGCACCGGCTGTCTCATAACAGTCAAGCCAGCGTTTCACCATTGATTGCCCAATACTTCCCAACAGCTCCTCTGGAACTGAGGCACAAGCTCTATTCTCGCTTCCGTTGGATTGGCTGAAGAGGTAACCGGATTTGCCTGTGATTTTTTCCTGTGGGGTTACATCAAGACCAAGGTGTATTCCAGCAAGCCATGGGACCTTGCAATGTTGGAGGCGAGAATTGAAGAAGCCTGTGCCTCAGTTTCAGAGGAGCTGTTGGGAAGTGCTAGGCAAACAGTGGTGAAGTGCTGGCTTGACTGTTACAAGAAAACAAGCACTCACGTTGAAGTCTACCAGTGAGGCTGGAGCAAGTTGAATCCTAACATTTTAATGTGAAAAAAATTCTCAAGGTTCAGTTATTATGTTGCCCAAGTGTTGTCTACTTTCAATAATTAGTTAATATTCTAGAACAAAATTTAAAGTGTAAAGGGACTTTTGGGACACGGTGTATTACAACTAGATAAAATATAGTTATTCTCACCTTCAACCATGGATGTTCTAGCATTTCTTCAACACTGAGCCTCTTTGTGGGTTCCTTAACCATTAGCTCAGTGATGAGATCTTTAGCGTCGTCAGAGACAGTCTTCCACACTGGCCGGTCAAAGTCAAACTGGGCATTCCTGATCATGTACCGAACTTTCATGTCGTCTCCATCAAATGGTGCGTAACAGCAAAGACTGTAAATTAACAAAAGATTTTTTTTTTTAAATGTTATACATTTTCCTCCCTTTTAATAACACAATCAATGAAGTCAGAAAATAATAGAGTAAATGAGCTCATTTGTATGTAATATCGTAATATGTGTGTGTGTGTGTTTTTTTTTTTTTTTTTTTTATCATTGCTGGGTGAAGCAATGCCGGACTGTGAACTTGGGGGGAGCTGCGCGTAGGGGTAGACCTAGAATAACGTGGGATCAGGTACAGTAGTCCAGTCCAATCTCAAAATAAAGAACTTGACAGGGTCGCCTAGAAAACCGCCATTTAGGATGTGAGACTGTAACCACATTCTCTTTGGACAAAACGGTTTTTAAACTTATATGCATGTATACTGTACATACATATAAGAATGTCTGGTGCTGGAACTTTACCTTCTAAGTTGCCGATACGCTCTCCCATTTTTTCTATTTCCTTAGCCACAGCGGCAAGGGCACCAGTGACTTCATTAACGATGGCTGCTTTTAGGTCCGTTTTGGTATCCGAGTCTATGATCGCATCTTCAGCAGCCGATGGGCAGTCATCACAATACCACCTCCATCCAGCAGCATGCAGATTTTTTTAAATGGAGTAGTCTTCGCACAGCTTGTCGGCTAGCCCAGTGCAAGGGGGTTGGTACCAATGACTACATCTGGCACACTTTATTCACGTTTTAGTGACCCGAGCATCACAATTGGGTCATACGCTCATGGTGGCTGTGCTTTCAGTGTACTAGTGATGTGTGATTGTAATATTAAAAATAAGGGAAAACTCTTATTAAAATGTGAGAAAATATAAGAAACTACTTCTTATTAAAATGTGAGAAAATATAAGAAACTACTACCTGGGTCAGACCCAGGTAGTGCCGCCCCCTTCTGTCACCCAAAATGGAAAACAAATATGTATGGAAAAAAAAAAAAAAAAATGGGTGTCTGCGAGGTCACCACGTGCAGGCGGGCTACGACTTGGTTATATTTTGGGAGTAGCCCAATCCAAGGTGCAAAGAAACCAAAACTTTTCCCAATATTTATTTTGAGCTTCAGACAGATGGCAGTAAATCGCAAATCCTCAGACAGAAAACCTCATTGGTTACGACACTGCCACTGCGCAAAGGTAGGCAAAAAAGATCAAAAGGGGGACTTTGGGAAAGTGGCTGGAACGAATTAATTCATTCCCATAAGGCCTGTTATTTCTAAAATATGATTTTGATATAAACGGCACTTACGGCAATTAGGTAAATACAAGGTAGAAATTAACTGAGTATATCGAGACCTGGCTGTATATTGAAATTAATAATAGTCTTAACCATTATTAATGCAATTCCTATCATAAATATAATCCTTCAATGGGTAAATTTCAAGCAGTATACTACCTTCAAAGTTAACGAGGCAAGTTACATGTTACTGGTACCTGTATCATATATTATAATGTAAAACTTGCAAAATAAACAAACCAAAATTTGGACAAAGACAATATAAAGGCAAAAGAACTAATCAAAATCGCTATGTGAAAACAACGCTTTAGCAAAATAAAATAATGAAATACAAGAACACGATCCACCACATAGGGTGTACATCACTACCAGTATCAATATTTGATTGGAAAAAAAAAATAAAAAAAATCTGTAGGAAAAAGTGCTTGTGTGATATTCCTTTAATTTACCTGGCATAGAGTACCACCCCTAAACTCCACATGTCCACTTTACTGGTGTAGGAGAGTGCCCCAATGTCCAGCAGTTCTGGGGCAATGTAGGACATGGTGCCACAGAAGGTGCTCATCTGGGAGGTGTCTGCCGCCAGCTTGGACAGGCCAAAATCCGTCAGTTTGATGCATGTGTTCTCTTCGTCTGTGGCTAGTAGGATGTTCTCGGGCTGTAAATATAAAGGTTGACTATTAATCTACTCTCTACCTGTAAGCTACAAGTGATATATCCCCAGCTGAATAAATACAGTTGCCTGCAGTGTCTCCCTGTCAGATCTCCTAACCCATAGACCTTTCCTTAGTACCTTGTCGCAGGATATCCTCAGTTTAGCATTCCATATTTCTACTGTACTGCATCCTGTCATCATCATCTATTCTCTCCACAAAGCCAAACCACTATAGTACACCGTAGCTCTTTACCAAGTGGTTCTCTATACTCGGCTCTCGTTGGTCTCTCTGAGCTGTGACATTACACATCCATCTAACCATACTCAATTCAGTGTGCCCAAGTCTTCACGAGTCATCCTCTGATTGTCTATATCTCTCACACTTCTCACACATGCAGCTTACAGATTCTCCTTATGCTAATGGAGAGATCCCTTGTTGTCAACAGTGTCAAAAATTCACTGAATGTCTTCCACTAACTTCTGACTCATGCATTCAAGTTAGACTTTGGACCACCCCCAGCACTATTAATGTCACCCAGGTAGTAGAATTTATTGACACATTCCTATGTTGACTCTTTCCACCCTAGGCTCAGCTTGGCAAATCCCACAGCATGTCATACATGCATAACCAACTACAGATATATAGCACTCGGACTCCCCCCTAGTACTATGCCAGTTGCCGTGGTAGGAGGACTTCGGGGTCGCCGACTGGGCTTGATGGACGAACGTTTCCCTCTCCCCTCGAGCTTTAGTAGTCAGCTTGACTAATTTTAACCCTCGGAATCCGGGAGGCCTCATATGAGGCAAAACAAAATATTGGCAGGAATCCGGGAGGCCTCATATGAGGCAAAATGCGCGGGTAAAATCGTCATAACACGGCAACCACGCGTCGTATCGATGTCATCTCAACAGCATTCTACAGATAACAAAAAGGTCTACAATTTGCAAAACAATTGACTGCTCTAGGTGGTCTCAATCAGTAGTTACTGAATTAAGAAGTTTGCCTGTACATAAAGGGCCCCGGACACAGCGATCGGGATCATATGAGGGTTTCGTGGGTTAAATAGCTTTTATTTCTTCTTTCTATATTTTTCCCCTTCTGTTCCTAGTCTTTCCCTTCCAGTTGTGTGGTCTGGCTGAACTGATGACATGGCGAGAAATGTATGCGCGTCTTCACCTTCTTCGATTTGATCCCCTCTTGCCCTTCCCTATCTATCTTGTCTTGATTAGTTGTCAATCTTGTTCTAATCCTTTGGGCCAGCCCTATGAGAGTTGTTTTTAGGAAACTAAGTGGTCTGATTAAACTAATTTATTAAAACAAAAAATTGTAAAAAAATAAAAGAAACACTCAGACTACCTTCCACACCACCTCATTTATTATTTAATTTCGGGGTTCTTGGTGTTCAGAACAATATTAATAACCCTTTTTTTGCGGGACCTGTTCAGGAACATTCTGGCAATTTAAAGCAATTTACAGGCCCTTAAAGCATCTTAAAGCCTGTGGAGACGAGTACGAGTGAGCGGGAGCGCGCCAGGTCCCCGTCCGCTTTCCAGCCCGGCGGCTAGTGCACTGAGGAGTGAGAGCCATATCTCGCCGGACCTACAGTATGCAGCGCTGCCAAAGGCAAATGTAGCGCGACATTGCTCATTATTAGCGAATATTTGCCAATGCTATGATAGCGCTGCGGATGAACCCTGCGCGCTACGAAGCTCGTTTTGGTGTCATGTTGAAGGTATTTTCTTCTAGTTTTTGGCTGAATGCATTTAATTTAATTCAGAAACTTGATTAATCATTCAGGAGTGCCTGAACAAGCCCTAATATAGCGGAAATATGCCCGCAGCGTAAGTGTTAATATCCATAGGTTCAGGAACATTTTGTTACAAGGTCAGTCCTTTGAAATCTGTACTCCATAAAATGTACTTTCCTCTCACATAAGCATTAGGCTATTCATAGTGCAGTTGTTGTTGTTGTTGTTGTTCCCCAAGCTGCCTGGCCGAACAGCCCCAAGGCCCCGAGCAAGGTCCTTGGTGCCGCTAGAAGAGTGGCGAACACATCATAAGCTAAGCTAAGGCCAAGGCCGTAACAGAGCGCCCCCACAGAACCCTCCCTGCCGACCACAATAAAGCCTGGGTGACCGAAGCCACTCCATGGCGGGGAGCTGAGGAGGGTGCAGAAATGCCCGGGAAACCAAAGCCCCACCCAGGGCCCTGTGCCCCTCAGCAATTATAAAAAGAAAGTTGAGGGGCAAAGGAAAAATGTGACGCTTTGGCTTCCAATCTTGGTAGATTGGGAGGTCAATCCACGGAAGAGACGCTGTCACTTGAGATCTAGAAAATATAAAAGTAAAAGGAACAGTCAGAATAAGCTATGGGTATGGCAGAGATCGCTCAGTTCTCACTCTGATAGACCAGCCCATCACCACTCATAGTGCAGTTGGATCCAGTACATGATAAGATTGATATCCAGTATTCGATAAATGGATTTTAATTGTGATCATGTGCTGTTCCTTTAACTGTCTTGATGGTGTAATGGTTAGAGTGTGTAAGTTCTGTATGTGGTATCCTAAGTTCGAATCCTGGGAGGATCGTATGCTTTTATTTACTTCATTTAGGGGTTATTGATTATAAGAACGATGTTAATTAATGTACCAACAACATTCTTGCATATAGCAGTGGCCAGACACCACTTTCACTGGAGTGCCATTATCCACTCCGCTTACCATTACCTTTGTTTTATCCAAGTTTACTCTTTAAACCCTGGGTTCCATGTCCTCTTTTGAAATATGCAACAGCATTGCAAGTTATATTTACCCCCAGGGGGTAAGGGAGCATTCATCTTATGTATGTATATACTCAGGACACATACCCATAGCTGGGGGTGGCCGACTTGAGACAGAGCCCGAACAGGGACAAGACAACACAAAAACAAACTCCTACACATCTAAGTCGCCCAGGAGAAGACCCAGAGACCCAGGCCCATCATCTTATGGTGAAGGAAAAAATTAATATGCCCCACGCATGTTACTGCGTGTCGTACAAGGCGACTAATAGGGGAGGATGGTGGTAGACTTGTGGACCAACAGCCATTACTATGCAATAAAGCCTTGCTATTGGCACTGTCATGGTATGGCAGTGCCAAGGCTGGTGGGGCACGTTACGGTATAGGTGCCACAGGGGACTCTACTAGTCATACCTGGGCACTGTCTGGCGCCATACCGGAGTCGACCACAGTGTCTGCATGGTGGGGCAGTGTTGTAACTGGATTTTGTTGTTCTAAAGTTCAACTTGCCTAATGTACAGTAGAGTCTTGGTCTTGGCTTTTGATTAGTTCTTTTGCGTTTATCTTGTGTCGTCCCAGTTTTGGTTTGTTTGTTTGGCAAGTTTTACATTATAATGGTACAGTACTGTACTGTCTTGTTGAAGCACTGTTGAGGCTGGTGTGGTTTGCTGATACTGCAAGTGCAGGTGCTGTTGTGGGGCTTAGTTGAGTCTTACTGCGGCATGGTTAGCACTATTCCAACATCAGCCAAAGTGATGACATGATGTGGCAGTGTTGTGACGGGACTGTATTAAATTCCAACTGCGGATAGGCAACCACGCCTGAGCTGTTACAATGTATGTAATGGAAATTTATGTTAAACCTGCTCGTTGCATGTCTGCCTGCTGAGACCGGAACCTCTCCGGGTGGTCGGGGGCCAGGGGAGTGCTGGAGGGACCTTGGTGATCCCTGGTCTCTGGGTCTTCTCCTGGGTGACCTAGATGTGTGTGAATTTGTGTTTTGTTTTTGTGTGTTCATTGTTTTCTGTTGTGTTGTGTTGTCCCTATTCAGGCTCTGTCTCGAGTCGGCCACCCTCAGAAGAAAAAAAATAAATAAATAGGAAAAATGAGGAATGGGCCTGAGTACATACATACATTGTATGGATATATGTATAAAGTTAGGTAAGAATTAGATTATACCTTAATGTCCCTATGTGTAATCTTCCTAGAATGTAGATACTGCACAGCTAGAGCCAGCTGGTAGAAGTAGAACTTGGCAGTGGCGTCAGGAAGTCGGCCACCGTTCACCAAGCGATCAAATAGTTCCCCGCCACCTGCTGCCTCCATCACTATGAAGATTTTGTCAGGGGTGTCAATCACATCCTCCAGTCTGATGATGAATGGCTGAAGGCACAAATATGAGAAGGAATCAGAAATAGGATCAGAGTGTGAAATCAAAACAAATTGGTTTTAAGACTGAACTTGATGTGCAAAGGAATACAAGAAAATCAAAATGAAATTATATACATTTTGACATTACTAGTACAGCCAAGAATATAGAAAAAGCTTTTAATCATTAACTGTAACGCCACACTAACCAGAGAAAAAGTTGAAAAAGGAAAAATACTCACGTGGTCGACAGATCGTAATAACTGGATCTCATTTCCAATTTGCTTGACATTATTTAACTGCATTTGGCTTCCTCTCTTCTTCAGTATTTTGATGGCACATTTCTCAAGAGAACCCTGTAAATATAATAAATGGTCAAGAACTAGGTCTGTGCTTTGGTAAGAATTTGTCGATTAATATCGGATTGGAAATCATAAGTACAAAATATGCAATTATTGGTTGGAAAGCACAAGTAAAAAATATTCAATTATCGGATCAGATTGTATACTGTAGTAATAAATTACCATAATAATAAAATACTGTCACAATAACTTTAAGCTACCCTTTAATTTCTAATGACTTTGAACATCGATTTGTTCAGTTCGGATCGGACTCTTAAACTGTTTTTGTTAATATAATTAACAAAATTGAATTAGTAGGAAAGAATGGTAGAGATTGGGAGTTGAAGCAGTTGCTGTTCGCTGATGACACAGCGTTGGTGGCGGATTCTGAGGAGAAATTGCAGCGGGTAGTCAAAGAGTTTGGAGTGGTTTGTGGGAGGAGGAAACTGAAGGTGAACATCAATAAAAGTAAAGTAATGGTGTGTAGTAGGGGTGATCATAGGGTGAATCTAGATGTGAGGCTGGATGGGGAAATATTGGAACAAGTAGTGTTTTAAATATCTAGGAGGAACGATAAGCAGGAGTGGAGGTATGGAAGTGGAGGTAAAACAGAGAGTGTGTGAAGGAAGGAAAGTTTTCGGAGCAATGGGAAGTATGTGGAAGACGAAAAATCTCGGAATGAAAGTAAAAAGTGCAATATATCAAGGAATTGTTGTGCCAACAGTGATGTATGGGGCTGAGACATGGGCTCTGAAGAAAAAGGAGAGAAGAAAGCTGGATGTGATGGAGATGAGCTGCTTGAGGAGTGTGTGTGGAGTTACTCGTAGAGACGGATTGAGGAATGAAGAGATACGTAGGAGAGTGGGGCAGCAGGAACATTTGTCAGCCAGAGTGGACAGAAGGGTGCTGAGCTGGTATGGTCATGTTGAACGAATGGGAGATGAAAGGCTTACAAAGAGAATACTGTATATGAGTCAGATACAAGGGGAGATAGAAGGGCAGGAAGACCCCCATTGAGATGGAGAGACTGTGTAAGACAAGCTTTGGATGATAGAGGAATGACTATAGATCAGGCAAAGGAAGTGGTAATAAACAGGAATGAATGGAGAATGCTTGTGAATAGTTGAGTGAACACGTGGTCATTTGGGGGAAGAGGTCGGGCGCAAGTTGGACTAGATAATAGTCCATCAGGCGCCTGGCCCGGGGAGACGATTAATATGAAGGGTGCGCCTGGAAGTGTGGTGGGCGGGCTTGTGGCTTTGGCTCCGCTACATGTCTGCCTGCCGAGATCGGAGCCTCTCCGGGTGGTCGGGGGCCGGGGGAGTGCTGGAGCGACCTTGGTGACCTTGGTGACCTTGGTGACCCTGGTCTCTGGGTATTCTCCTGGGTGACCTAGATGTGTGTGAATTTTGTGTTTTGTCTGTTTGTTCGCTGTTTTGTCTTGTGTTTTGTTTTTTCCTGTTCTTGCTCTGTCTTGAGTCGGCCAACCCCAAGAAAGAAAGAAAGAAAGAAAGAAAAACAAAAAAACAAAAAACAAAAATAAAAATAATAATAATAATAATAAAATAGAGGGAAAAAAAATAGGAAAAGTGGGGATTGGGCCTGAGCACATAGATAGATAGATAGAATTAGAAAGTTACACATTGAATACAACTAGGGTAATATGGGGTAATTTTGTCGCGGCGCTAATAATTTGCATTCACACGCCGATATCTCCAAAACTATTGCATGGATTTGGCTGCAGTTTGGCTTAGGTTGTAGAGCAGTTTTGGTTTAAGTTTGACTTAGGTTGTATAGCTAGTTTGGCTTAGGATGTAGATCTAGTTTGGGTTAGGTTTTGTTGCAGTTTCGCGGGACCTGGAGCCGAGGCTAGCGGCGCGTCTGACGGTATGGTCGGGTGTGTGTGGGAGTGTTTGTAGGTGGTTTGTATGTGTGTTTGTTTGTTTGTATGTTTGCGTGTGACACAGTGTTGGCAGTACCGTAGCCGTCAGCTGCTGCCTGGTACTTTGTACTAGCAACCTACACGCCTCACCCACACGAGACACGTCCACACCCGCACTAAATACTTCCACACTCGTAGGCCTAATAATACGTCCACAACCGCACTAGACACGTCCACACCCGCACTACATGTCCACAACTCCACACCCGCACTAGACACGTCCACATCCGCACTAGACACAGTGACGCCTAGCCCTACACGTGTGACACACCTGCATCTCTGCCCGCCCTGTTCAGTTGTTTGTATGTGCGTGCGATGTGTTTCTATTGGCATGTTTAGTGTCAGTTTGGGTTTGTGAATGTTTTCATTGCTTTTACCTGCGCGCTAGTGTTTTGTCTGGCCATAAATCATATAATGTTATCTAGTTTACTAGCTAGATGATGCGTAAAATAGGCCGCGGCGAAATTACCCCGCCCGGCGGGGTAATTTCGCCGCGAGAGTAACTTTTTTCAAAAAATCGGCAGCATGACCATAACATTATATTTGTTTTTGTTTTTTGGAGCATCTATAGCAGAAAGGCTGAATGTATAGATGAAAAGTTCAAAATTTAAAAATTCCATTTGTGGCAGTTTCTATTCGTCAAAATACGCAATTTTCGGCGAAATTACCCCGTCTTACCCTATAGTCTTAATGTTTATGGGATGATGATGATGATGCATTTTTTTACCACCATGCCCTCCCTGCTCAAAAGTAGGGCTAGGGTGGGTGCCCTGATGTTTCAGGGACTTCAGTGGACAGTTGCCACATATTGCTAGACCGCGCCGTCCACCACAGCACTGACATCTGCCAATAACGCACACTGGCTTGCCCAAGCCTCGAACCCTCGACGTTTCCGTTTGCAGGTGAGTGCTCCCGCACTATGGCCTGTGGCTTACTAATATATATTTAACCCTCGTCCCACGGGCCCTTCGCGCCTTTAAATCTTCCCGCGCTGGAAACGAGGGCTTCGGGGAATTCTCGGCATTTTGGTGCACTTATAAATACTGTACGCGAAAAAATTGCCTAACCTAGGTTATATATATATCCAGCGGCAGTAGTCGTTGTTATCTTGTGATGGGTGAAGACTAGAAGTCTAGACCAATTGGTTCAGTTTTTATGGTGAAAATAAGTAGCTCAGTTGTGGCGGTCGGTAGCTTGGAATCAGTGTTGACTACCGGTTTTCGTCACTTACCAATACTCATATCTCTGCAAATAAAAGGCCTAACCTAGTTTATATACATACCAATTGCAGTAATCGGTATTGTCTTCCAATGGGTGAAGACTAGAACACTATACATGGAGCGGTTATTGTGCGAGGTGAAAAATAAGCGCCGGTGTTTAGGAAAAATACAGAGCGTCGTTTGAATGCAACGACACGGTAGCAGCGGCCATGGCTACGGTCTATTTACATTCGTTCAACAATTGATTATTGATTATGGATTATATTGTTGTTGTTGTTGTTGTTGTTGTTGTTGTGGTTGTTGTTGTTGTTCCCTAAGCTGCCTGGCCGAACAGCCCCGAGTCCCTGAGGAAAGCCATGGTCACGATCGGGCTTTCCCACAGAGCTCTCATTGAGTGTAGATTGTGGTGTTGTTGTTGTTGTTGTTGTTGTTCCCTAAGCTGCCTGGCCGAACAGCCCCGAGTCCCTGAGGAAGGCCATGGCCACGATCGGGCTTTCCCACAGAGCTCTCATTGAGTGTAGGTTGTGTTGTTGGCGTAAGTGGTTGTGTGAAATGCAGTCTTCTATGATGTGTTTAATGGTATGGGGTGCTGTGTTACATCCCGGGCAGGCGTCGACAACGGAGTCATCCAGTCTCTTCTGATAGCTCAGGAGAGCTGGATGGTGTCCGCATCTCAGCCTGGCCAGGTGGACTCTGTCCTCGCGAGGAAGGGAGGATTCGGAAGGATGGATTTCGGGAGGTCGTGCATGCAGCTGCGTGTTGTCTGTGAGTGAGTGGATGGATTGGCGAGAGATATGAGTATGGATGTGCTTCTGGAAGTTGGTTCGGGGTGGGCAGGGAGGGAGAGAGGACAATAACTGTGTGTGATACCGTGTGCTGGGTGTTGTTTTGATATTTCTTGGTGTCTGTGGGTGTGTTGCCATGTAGTTTAGTGGGTGGTCTTGGTTCGTGGAGGCTGCTGCCAGAAATTGAGTGCCTCTCATGTCCAGATGGTCTTTTGACTTTGAGGATTTTGGTTTCTTGATGTAGATGATCTGTGGGTGCAGTAGCTGTGCAGCCTGTAATGATCTTCAGGGCTTTGTTTTGGATAGTCTGTAAGGTCTTATGATGTGTTTCAGCTAGGTTAGAAGCCAAGGCTGGGCTTGCATATTCCATTACTGATCTTATGTATTGTTTATATACTGTGGTGGTAGTTTCTTTGTTGTGTCTAAATTTTGTGTGAGCAAGTGACCTGAGGGCGTTAAGTCTGGGTGTCAGTTTCTTTTTAATGTTTGTGGTGTGCTGTTTGAATGTCATATGAGTATCATATGTTACTCCTAGGATTTTGGGTGTGTGTATGTGTTAGGGGTGTGTTGTTTATGGTGAGTTGAGGGATGTATTCGTGTTCACCTGTCCAGCTTGTGAGCAGGGTTGCGGTGGATTTGGCTGGGGCTAGATTCAGTCTGTTTGTAGTGCACCAGCCATGTAGTGTGTTGAGATAGGGTTGAAGGAGATCTGTTGCTCTTCTTGGGTCATGGTGTGTGCATGTGAGTGTTATGTCATCTGCATAGGAGGCTAAGTTTATTTGGGGAGTATTGGGTGTAGTTATATCGTGCATGTACAGATTGAAGAGTGCGGGCGATAGGACGGATCCTTGTGGGACTCCGTTTGGAAAGTTTCTGATTTTAGATGACTGACCGGCAAAAGATACGTGTGCACATCTGCCTGCTAGGAAGTTGGCCAGCCACCTTTTTGTGTTGTTGTGCATGTTTGTGTTGTAGATTTTGTTTGTTAGGTTGTGGCGGGGGATGGCATCGAAGGCTTTACTAATGTCGAGTGTGGCTAATAGTGATCTGTGTGGTGGTCTAGCTGAGTTGATGCCGTCAAAAGCTCTTTGTGTAAGGTCTGTGAGAAGAGTGTTTGTGGAGTGCAGTGGCCTAAAGCCATGTTGTGTTGGAGCTAGGGGTAGGTCGGGTGTAATTAGTTGTAATACTAGGCGTTCCATGACTTTGGAGGGGGAGCAAAGGAGTGTGATGGGGCGGTGCGAGGAGGGTAGCGTGGGGTCTTTGTTGGGTTTGGGGAATGTGATGATGATACCATGCTTCCAAATGTCTGGTATTGTGTTGTGTGAATAGCTGTAGTTTGATATGTTAGTGAGTGTTTGTATGCCTTGTGGTCCCAGGTGTCTGAGGTGTATGTTGCTTATGTTGTCTAGGCCACAGGCGGGTGAGTGCTTGAGATTGTTGATGATATGCTTTGTCTGGTGATTGGTGAAGGGTGTATAGTCAGGGTCTGTGGGGAATTGTCTCTTACGTCGGATGACGTAAGTGTTGTAGATTGTGTTGTTGGCGTATGTGGTTGTGTGAAATGCAGTCTTCTATGGTGTGTTTAATGGTATGGGGTGCTGTGTTACATCCCGGGCAGGTGTCGACGACGGAGTCATCCAGTCTCTTCTGATAGCTCAGGAGAGCTGGATGGTGTCCGCATCTCAGCCTGGCCAGGTGGACTCTGTCCTCGCGAGGAAGGGAGGATTCGGAAGGATGGATTTCGGGAGGTCGTGCTTGCAGCTGCGCGTTGTCTGTGAGTGAGTGGATGGATCGGCGAGAGAAATGAGTATGGATGTGCTTCTGGAAGTTGGTTCGGGGTGGGCAGGGAGGGAGAGAGGACAGTAAGTGTGTGTGATACCGTGTGCTGGGTGTTGTTTTGATATTTCTTGGTGTCTGTGGGTGTGTTGCCATGTAGTTTAGTGGGTGGTCCTGGTTCGTAGAGGCTGCTGCCAGGAATTGAGTGCCTCTCATGTCCAGATGGTCTTTGACTTTGAGGATTTTGGTTTCTTGATGAAGGTGATCTGTGGGTGCAGTAGCTGTGCAGCCTGTAATTATCTTTAAGGCTTTGTTTTGAATAGTCTGTAAGGTCTTGTGATGTGTTTCAGCCTTTCGTATTATTAACTCCCGTCCACTCACCAACTCTCTACAATCTCTCTCTCTCCGCTGCAATGTTGCATCTCTCTCGCTATTCTATCACTACTATAATAATCAGTGTTCCTCAGAGCTTTCCCAGTGCATACCACCTCCTTTACGTAGGGCACGTGGTACCCGTCTTGCAACTCAATCCCACCCCTACTCTGTGCAACTCTCTAACCCAAGAGTGAAACGTTACTCTCAAACTTTCTTCTACTCAACAGCTGAGCTCTGGAACTCTCTCCCAGAATCAATCTTTCCCTCTTCCTATGACTTAAATTGCTTCAAACTCCGTGTGTCCAGGCATTTTGGCTCGAACGTCCCTTGATTTTGGCCCTGTCACTCTTTCAACTATGGGGGAGGCACTCGCTATAGGCAATTCTGCCTTTTGCCTCCCTCAATCACATAGAAAAAAAAAAAAAGCTAGAAGCCCAGGCTGGGCTTGCGTATTCCATCACTGATCTTATGTATTGTTTATATACCTGAGGGCATTAAGTCTGGGTGTCAGTTTCTTTTTAATGTTTGTGGTGTGCTGTTTGAATGTCATATGAGTATCATATGTTACTCCTAGGATTTTGGGTGTGTGTGTATGTGTTAGGGGTGTGTTGTTTATGGTGAGTTGAGGGATGTATTCGTGTTCTCCTGTCCAGCTTGTGAGCAGGGTTGCGGTGGATTTGGCTGGGGCTAGATTAAGTCTGTTTGTAGTGCACCAGCCATGTAGTGTGTTGAGATAGGGTTAAAGGAGATCTGTTGCTCTTTTTGGGTCATGGTGTGTGCATGTGAGTGCTATGTCATCTGCATAGGAGGCTAAGTTTATTTGGGGCGTATTGGGTGTAGTTATATCGTGCATGTACAGATTGAAGAGTGCGGGCGATAGGACGGATCCTTGTGGGACTCCGTTTGGAAAGTTTCTGATTCTAGAGGACTGACCGGCAAATGATACGTGTGCACATCTGCCTGCTAGGAAGTTGGCCAGCCACCTTTTTGTGTTGTTGTGCATGTTTGTGTTGTAGATTTTGTTTGTTAGGTTGTGACGGGGGATGGCATCGAAGGCTTTGCTAATGTCGAGTGTGGCTAATAGTGATCTGTGTGGTGGTCTAGCTGAATTGATGCCGTCAAAAGCTCTTTGTGTAAGGTCTGTGAGAAGAGTGTTTGTGCAGTGCAGTGGCCTAAAGCCATGTTGTGTTGGAGCTAGGGGTAGGTCGGGTGTAATTAGTTGTAGTACTAGGCGTTCCATGACTTTGGAGGGGGTGCAAAGGAGTGTGATGGGGCGGTGCGAGGAGGGTAGCGTGGGGTCTTTGTTGGGTTTGGGGAATGTGATGATGATACCATGCTTCCAGATGTCTGGTATTGTGTTGTGTGAATAACTGTAGTTTGATATGTTAGTGAGTGCTTGTATGCCTTGTGGTCCCAGGTGTCTGAGGTGTATGTTGCTTATGCTGTCTAGGCCACAGGCGGGTGAGTGCTTGAGATTGTTGATGATATGCTTTGTCTGGTGATTGGTGAAGGGTGTATAGTCAGGGTCTGTGGGGAATTCTCTCTTACGTCGGATGACACGTCGGTCGTCTTTGTAAGGTTTTAGGTGGCTGACATGTGAGAAGTGATTGATGAGAGTGTTTGCTTGTTGTTTACATGAAGGAGTAGAGTCTGTTGTTGTGATTGCAGCATGTGATTGTGTTGTGTTGCTGTTGGAAAGTGTGATGCTGTTTAGTGTTTTGTAGAGCTTTTTGGGGTTTGTTTTGTGATCAAGTGTTTGTAGGAAGTTATTCCAATTTAGTTTTTGTTGTTCTTGTATTTTGTTGTTAGTCTGGGTGTTGAGTGCTTGGATTTGTTGTGATGTCTTGTGTGTGGGGTGCTGGGAAGTGTTTCAGTATGTCGCGTTGTCTGAAGAGGTTTTGAATTTCTGGTGTGAAGTTGGGGTTGTGTCTTTTTCTGTTACCTCTTGGAATGTGTTTCTTGTCAGCGTTTTGGATAGTTTTATTGAGTATGTTCTGACATACGGAGCCCTGTATGTTAATTTAAGAGTTAGAATTAGAGTTGAAGGAGTCACACTACCCAAACGGTGAAGCAGACTAGCGAGCGAACGAGCGAGTGGGTAAACCAGCTCGCCCGCATACCTGCAAACAAGCCTTCACACCTGCGTGCGTCATAGGGGACCCTGCAAACTACCTCGATGACCGATGCTATGACGTATGATCGACGCCAGGAGCTGTGAGTGGACCAGGCACCTGTTATGCGACTCGAGGAGCTATGATTGGAGCAGGCACCACCCCCCGCCTCCTGATTCGTTCCTACACCATCATTGTTTGGTATATAAGACCCGAGTTGTGGGCATTCAAATCAGTCTCATTTGGAGTTGGGGAAGGTGAACTTGCAGCTGGAGGAAGACGGGGTGAAGTATTATAATGGGATTGTGACTGTCAGTCAGATTATATATGTGTGTGTTAAGTGTGTTCCGTGTAAACACTTACGTTATGTTGGTTAGTGAGATATGTGATTGGGAATTAACGTTAACGCTACTATTATGTGTTTAACTATTTGATTGCGAATTAACGTTAACGCTACTATTATGTGTTTAACTATTTGATTGCGAATTTAACGTTAACGCTATTATTATGTACTTAACTATTTTAGTTGACTAACTTGTGAACTAAAGCAACTCTTTAAGTAATTGGGTTATGATGAAAGTAATACTATTGTTTTATATTAATACTTACGAGTTCTTTCATTTTCTTTGAATTAAGCTTACATTGCTTAACGGTGCTTAGTACGGTGATGCTATTGTCTCATATTAGTAATATCGCCTTAGACTAACATGGCTGTGTTAATATTACTTATAGTGATTTCCTAAGCTGAAGAAAATTCTTTTAGCTTCAAAATATTAATTTTGCTTTTCATATTATTTGAGTGAGACTTGAATCGAATCTATGAAACGATCCTGTAACTTAATTTACTCATAATCAAACCTCATTGTTACGTGGTTAAGAAATACATTTAACTAATTATTAAATATATATCTAACTTTTTATGTGACTTTGATATAAATCCTGATGATAATAATAATATAATACTGTTAACGTAAGACAAGAACCAAGAATAATTACATTAAATATAAATAAAAGGACCTATAAGAAAACTATCTATTCATTTCAAAAGGGTAAGAGACAGAAATATTCTTACTTTAATATTTATCTTTCTATCTATCTATCTATCTATTGCCTGACGCCGTGATCCCCGAAGGGGTGGCCACGAACGAACCGCCCCCATGCACCTCTGTCCCCAGTCAGTCGACGCCCCTCCCCCCAACCAGCACCGCCTTCGTTCATGTAGTTCCTCACTCCATCCTTCCACCTCATATTCGGTCTACCTCTCCCCCTCTGTCCCTCCACCTCGCTCTCGTACACCCTCTTAGTCATTCTCTCGCTTTCCATACGTTCCATATGGCCGAACCATCTCAAGTTGTTCCTTTTCACACTTTCCAGCACATCTACCTCCACACCACACCTCCTTCTTTCAAGACTTTTTATAAAATTAATAGTCCTTCTTTAGCTATAACTTATTCGGTTCATAACCATAGCCTACTAAGCTTCGGTTAAATAATAATTCTTTATAAATACTACATGACTTTAATTAGTTTCAGTATTTTTCATAATTAAAGAGTATCAGTCAATAAAGGATACTAAGTCCTAAGATCCAAAAGGAAAGGAAGCAACAATAGGAAATAATTTTATTAGATTTTACTTTTGTTTTGCCTTCAGCTGACTGATACCTTAATATATATCTCTGTGCTATCTAGATTCATCAAGTTAACCACTTGAGGATCAAGATACGTAACAATGTGTACAGCATTGTTGATGTTAGTGATGGGTGTACTGTTTAGAGTTGTGAAGTGTTGTTCTGTCTCATTTGTGAATGCTTCCCAGTTAGCTCTTTTATAATTGGTGTATGTGTGTTTGTGGCTAGCTGGGGTGAGTCTGGTTTTGGTGGTGATAATGATCGGGAGGTGGTCAGAGCCTAAGTTTCTGACCACCCTCCAGGATGTTGTGGGGGCGAGTTCTGGGGAGCAAAAGGTGATGGGTTATAGAGGGCTTGGTGGGGAATATGGGTATGTTGATGGATGTCATTAAGGATGATGAGGTCATCAGTTTGGTTTTGTAGTACCAGCCCTCTGTCTGTGTCGGGGTTGTCGACAAACCAGGCCGACGTCTTGGCGTTTTCAAAGTCACCACCCAGGATGATGTGTGGGGTGTTTGTGATGTGTTGTAAGTGTGGTCTGTATTCATTTGGTACTGTAGGGGATGTTTGGGGAAGGATATATGTGTTTATGATGGTTATGTTGGAGTTGTTGCCAGTGCGTATTTTAATTGATTGTATTTCTGTTGTGTTATCATTTGGGGGGAGGAGGGATTTAGTATGTACACTTACAGTTTCTTACAGTAGATCCTCTGGAAAAAGGCAAACTAGGCCTATGTATCCAGCTCAGTGCCAGTACTTGCACTGCTGCGGTCGTTCACGGTGTTGGCGGCGGCGGTAGCAGACGCAAATTTTTTACTATTATGTATTTTTGCTTTATAATCAAACTTCAAATCTTGTCTTCCCCATGCTTTATCAAGATTACTTTCAAACTTCCTTATTGATTCGGAATCGACTACATACTGGGGCAGTGCGTTCCACTCATTTATCACACTATCACAAAATGAGTTCTTTGCCTTTTCAAGCCTATTTCTGTCTTTGTAAATTTTCTTAGAGTGTCCTCTCGTTCTTGTTCCCTCCCGCATCAAGAAGATACCTTCACACACATCCTCATCATACATTCCTGACACTATCTTAAATGTCTCTATCATATCCCCTCTCTTTCTCCTATATGCCAGTGTCGGAAGCCCCAGTGTCCTCAACCTCTGCTCATAGCCCGCGTTCTTCAACGTTGGTACTAGCTTGCTAGCACTCCTCTGCACTTTCTCCACTGCTTCTATATCCTTTACCATATATGGAGCCCACACCTGGTTCGCATATTCAAGGTGCGGCCTAACCAGCGCTGTATAGAGATTCCTGAAGATTTCTTCGTCAAGTGACATAAATGTCCTCCTTATCAGCCCTACAATTCTATTGGCTTTGTTTACCTTTTCCGCTAAATGTTCTGAGAAATTTAACTTATTGTCTATCACTACTCCTATATCCTTTTCTGCATTAACTTCCTCCATCGCTTCATACATACTGTATCCTACCTTGTCTATCTTGCTTGTCCCAATCCGCATGTACTTGCATTTTCTTGGATGAAAAGGCATTAACCAATGCTCAGACCATCCCTTCATGTCCTCCACATCTCCTTGAAGCAAACCCACATCTTCCTTACTCCTCACTCTTACAGTAGTGGTCCCAACACAGATCCCTGAGGTACCCCACTTGTAATTTCCCTCCACCCCGAGCCTATTCCATTCACCAGTACCCTCTGTCTCCGATCTTTCAGGAAGGCTTCTATCCATTTCACACATTTCTCCCCTATATTATAGCTTCTAACTTTCTCTATTAACCTTTTATGTGGGACCTTATCGAAGGCCTTCATAAAATCGCAATATACCACGTCTATAACATCACCATCTTCCAGAATTTGCATCCAATCATCTACCACCTTAAGTAGCTGTAGTACTGTCGACCTCCCCGGCAAGAATCCGAACTGTCTCCCACTGAAAAGTTGGTTTGATTACATATGCTCCATTATTCCTTTTCTAATTACCGTTTCCATTAGTTTACACACAACACTTGTCAAACTGACTGGTCTATAATTTCCTGAGTTATTTCTCTTTCCCTTCTTAAAAATAGCTGTTATGTTCGCCTCTCTCCAGTCCATTGGAATTCGTCCTGTATTAAAAGATACCTCAAATAAAAATTTGAATAGCTCTACTAACATCTCACCTCCTTCCTTTATGATTTTTGGATGTATCCCATCCGGTCCCGGGGACTTACTGCTGTTCATTTTTTCTATAGCCTTTCTTATTCTAGCATGGGAAAACTCTATTAGTTCTAGTTCTGTTTGATGGGAATAGTAGGCACTGCATCATCCGACTCCACTGTTAGTACCTCCCCAAAGTATTTCCCCAGCACCTCTGCTTTCTCCTTATCAGTTTCCGCTCTATTCCCATCATCAAATTCTCCTATCAGTTCTGAGATACCTACTCTTCTTGTTAACTTTTCCTGAATGTACTTCCAGAATATTTTTGGATTATCCTTCACGTTTTTTGCAATCTCTCTCTCCCTCTCCTTCACCCCCCTCCTTGTCTCCCACCTTATTTTATTGTTTATTTGTCTACGTTCCAAATCCACTTCTTTAGCTTCTATACTAGACCCCCTGTTCTTTTTTAACACTTTTAGTCTATCCCACAATCGTTTCTTTCTTCTTATCCATGTCCAAAGCTTTCTTTTCATTGGTAATTCTGGGTTCGTTCTTTTCCTCAATTTTGTTTTGGCCTTATATTCCCTTACTGGTACACATTTGGATATAGTATTCTCCAGTTTGACTCTAATCCTCCACATTCCTTCAGCGTCTTCACCGTTCAAGTATTCCCCCAGTCAATGTCCAAACACCTTCTCAGCAGCTCATAATCTGCTCTATCATACATGTATATTTTTGTATTGCTTCTATTATCCCTCTCTGTTTTAATATTGCAACTAAAACTTATACAGGCATAGTCACTACGACCTATAGGGCTATCCACATTGACATGTTCTACTATATCCTCCTCATTGCTAAAAATCAAACCAAGTACACTCCCCTGCGTCCCATCTCTATATCTTGTCATCTCTGTAATATGTTGCATTAAAAAACAATCTCTCACTTTCTCTATAAACTTGTTTTCCAGGCTACACTGTCCCACTGGAGTAGTACAATTTGCCCAGTTGATCCTTGGCAAATTGAAATCACCAATCAAAATCTTATATTTGTTCTCTCTATTATCTATTTCTTCCATTGCTTTCAGTAGGTTATCATCCTCTTCCCTACTATTATTTGGGCTTCTATATACTGTATAGAGGCAATTAGAATTGACCCTCTTGCACATTTTACTTCAATACACAAATACTCACAATACTGCTGTCTCATATCCACCTCATTTACCTTGAGCTCTTTTCTTACATAAATAAACAGTCCTCTTCCAACCTCTGCTCTAATAGCATTCCTCTCATACAACTCAAAACCCTCCAAACTATACTCCACCAGTTCCCTTTCAATTCTATAATTTGTTGGTCTTACTTCCTGTAAGGCTATGACATCAGGTTTTTCCTCTTCATCCTGCAACCTACATATCAGTTCTCTTTTCTTTTCCTGGGTAAACACATCAACATTGCTAAACATAATCCTTAATCTTTCTACCATTCCTTCAGCAGCTACATCATCCCGCTCCTGTCCGTGCCCTACACTGGTAACTATGTATGATATTTCTTTGTGTACCAGGGTGATGAGTCCACCGCCGCCGGCCCGGTCTTGTCTGATGGTGGTGAAATCATGAAATGTAGGTGTTTTTTGTGTTGTGCGGAGTTTTGTTTCTTGTAAGATGGCAATGTGTATGTTGTGTTGTTTGATGAAGTGTGAGAGTTCGTGTTTCTTTGTGTTGATGCCATCTATGTTCAATTGGAGAATGTTAATGTTATGTGCACGATGTTTGTTGGGTGTTGCTGCTCGAGGATGGGGTGGGGGTGAGGGAGGGGGTGAGGGTTGGGATGGGTGAGGTGGTGGTGGGGGTGGGAATTGGGGTGCAGATGGGGGTTGGAATGGATTGTTGTTGTTGTTGATGATGCTTTTATTTTATACTAGCCCACTGGGCCTAGGCCCTCTCAAGGCTAGTGGTGGAGGAGGTGGTACAGAGTTTAAAGTCACGTATATGTCAGTAGTTATGTCATTGTATAAATTTATCGCTCTCAGGAAGTGACGAATAGGGGTGAAATTGAAAGGTTTTTTTTTTTTTTTTCCAACTTACTTCCTCTCGGGCATAGGCTGAGAGCCTTAACATTCACCGTTTTACAATGAACAGTGAAGCCCGTGAGGTCTTGTTCCAGTCTAGGGAGTGAGACATGTGAAGCACGTAGAGTACAACGAGTACCTGCCATCTTGCCTTCACATGAGGCACGGTGCTCACTCATGGCCCGAAACGACCCCATCTCTGAAGCCATCTCGTGCCCGTGCTTCACTGTCTCACCCCCTACACTCGGACTCTCACACTTACACACACACAACGCCACCTGTTGAGCAGATAACTCACCAGGCATTGCACCCCTATAGCATATTTTGAATATGGGAATATTCATACACTGCTATTTAATCAGGGAACAATGAGGGTATTTTATTGACGTTTCGGTGGGCTTGTGGTAATGCACTGATACTAGGTACAGCTCAAATTCCATCCCAATAATATCTTCCCATTGATACATCGGGATTTGAACCCGGGACCTTTGGATTACCAGGCCAGTGGCAAGACCACTCCACCACACCTCCCCTCTGAGTCAGAGAGGATGCCATGTAATGAGGTGTTCAGCAAGAATCTCCGTCTTTCAGATGCACAGACGGGACAAATACAAAGAAAGTGAAAAACAGTCAATGATGTATGGCAATGTTGGCATGCAGGTGGTGGAATGGATTAGGATGGGGTGTAGTGTGTCGAGTTGAGGATGTGCATGGTGTGGGAAGGTTAGGTGGGTTAGGGAGGAGAGGTGGACGAGTTTTTTTGGGGGGAGTGGATGATATGGGACGCCTTACTCCCCTTAATGAGGGTGGCCATACACAGAAGGCCCCCAAGTGGACCTATCCCCATGTAAGAGGGACAACCCGTGCCAGTTTACTGAAGGACTTGCAGGATTGACCACTCAATTTAGGACCCGTCCAACCCCGACGCCCTCTATGTATCTTTTTAGCACTATTTTTCTACAGTGGTGTTCGGCTAGTCCATCCACTAACCTGTTTCACCCTTATGTAAGCAGTACCGATTTGTATCAGGTTTACTCCCCTAGACAGGTTGCCGACCAAGGCTGACGAGTCCCATCCACCCAGATATTTATAAGGTTGTCTCCCCTAGATGGGTTGCCAACCAAGGCTAACGAGTCCCATCCACCCTAATGTAATATTATTGATTATATTTCTTACTGGTTACTGATATATTTCATCATTGTAACCAATTTTTAAGTGACTGTCGTCTGCTTTCATGCATCGTTTGGGACTCAGGAAATTCAATACTGTACAAGCATTCGTAAGGCTTGCTTGAAGGCAGGAGTCACATAACTGGCTGGCTGTGTTTTCTTGTTCTTGTTAGATATACTACGGACCACCCGCCAAGACAACAAAACTTTCTCTATCGCGGTTTTAAGTGGTTTTAGGCCTTAGAATAGCTCTTAGGCTTTTCAGAAGTTATCCAGGGCCCACAGGGAAGACTGCTAATGGCTTCTGAGAGGCCATCCGTGTTACAAGGGTTAATTGACAGAAATTACCCGCAATAAATAATCATCAATATATCACAGCTTGAACGATTTTGCCTCCGAATGGAGGTTGCTACCAATTTATCTCTCAAGATTGATGCTAAGACTTTGCCTATGACTGAAAGCTAATTGGTCTGTAGTTACAGTATATGTCAGAGCTTTATCACCATTTTTGAAAATAGGTGTTACATTGGCCTCTTTCCATGCAGAGGGGACTAGATCCTGTTGTAGAGATGTGTTAAAGATCATGCTTAGGCCCGAATTCTAGAACGAGGCTTGACACCGACTTGAAAATCGGTCTTAAGAACGACTCAAGTCTGGATGTTGGACTTACTCAAGTCAGACTTACCAAGCATGACTTTGCCATATTCAAAGTCGTGGCTTAAGACGCGACTCCAGTAAGTCGGGCTCAAGTCAAAACTTTCTTTTGAAGTCGAGCTCAAGTCCGAACGATTATGGCTTAAGACGCGACTCCAGTAAGTCGGGCTCAAGTCGAAACTTTCTTTTGAAGTCGAGCTCAAGTCTGAACGATTACAGAGTAATTTATGGGGTGGTTACACATGCCCGAATTTTTTCCATATGGGTGACTTTTGTCACCACTACCGACGATTCCTACGACATCTAATACAAGGGTAGTGTAGGAACAGAGTTGCTCGTAGCACAGATTTTAATGGCACTAGCTCACGTATCCTACACTCTTTTGTTATCACTTCGAAATTAATTGGTCTTAATTCGGCCGATTTAGCTTCCCGTCATGCTATTAATACATCACAATCCCTATGATAAAGCTGAGCATATAATATATATAATTATACAAACCAAGGTAAGTGTGACTATATTGCTCGCTATTACCTAAAACAAGCGACATGAATCCAAGTCTGTTGGTAAAAGTGAAAGTCAGTGGAAGCAGCAGCACGCTCCTGATTGGCTATTTTATCAGTACCCTCATAATATATTTATTATCTGTATTGTTCCTTATTCATTCATGAAACTAGAAATGTTTAGGTAATTTTAATGATTACTTAATAAATTACAGAGCTATCCGAATCTAAGGAGCTATTAAATATTACAGGAAACACAATAATAACGTTTATATCATGAAGTAAACACAAGCGAGATATACAAATGATAAACGTGAGAAGTAAGCGAGAGGGAAGACTGACTGGACTCGTCTCAAGCGGTTTAGAAAAATTACAGGGGGCGCTTTATGTAATGCATTTTCAAAATAGGCAGTAACAGCATTTCTTCCCTAGCTTGTGTTTACTATATATATATATGTACGATTATATGTGTTTCATATGGTATTTTATTGGTTTAAGGTTCGGATATCACCTATCACATTGTCATTAGAAATATTAAAACTTATCTAGTTTAATATACTGTATAAGGAATGTATTTCCACGACATAGCCTACTAATTCACGCCAAACACCGTATAGGCCTACTGATTATGTAGGCTACTAAGTTATTTAAAGAGTATTATTTAGCACGTCGCATTAACCGAACCTATAGCTACATGCTTATATACGTTATTTGATTAAGATAAGATTACAAAGCATACATAATACATAATTTGTAATATTGAAGGAAGTATTAGGCTAACCATTGCAGTAACGAAGCTAGTTATAAAAAAGTTTACTGTTGTAAATTATAATTGTAAGTTGATTACAATAACCAATATGATATATTTAATCACTTAAGAGAGAATATTCTTCCCAATCTTGCCTAAAGATATTGTATTTGTAGAAACTTGAAGTTGTGTATTCGTACTGTAGCCTACTTCTTGATTAAACCGTTTTCTCTCATCTGCACATCATTACAACAATTATGGGACTCTGCCTGTTCACTTTGTCGGCCTTTTACAAGCAGGTTTAAGTTTTATAATTGACGAAATCGTCCATCAAGTCGATCTCTGTCAAACTCCATCGTGCCACGCCCACTTTCAAGTCTGTCTCAAGCCTACTCGGAGGTGGCTTAGGCTCAGAGGCATCGGCTCGGTCTTAGATAATCTCAAGACTCGTTTTAGCATATCAGTTTTTTTAAAGCTCGTCTCAAGTCCGACTTGAGACAGACTCAAGACTCAAGTCGGTCTCAAGCCTTGTTCTAGAATTCGGGCCTAAGTGTTTCTGCGATCTCCTCCTTGATACTTTTTAGGATTCGGGGGTGGAGGTTGTCTGGGCCTGGTGATTTGTTGGGGTCAAGAGAGAGAGAGAGAGAGAGTTACCATAGAATTTTACAGGAGCTTAGAGAGAGATAGAGAGCGTATTATGCTCATTTGTATGCAGACTATCAAATTTCAATATGACTGCAAATGGCATTATACCTGACTACGTGGTGTGAAGAATAATTACCAGCGATTAGATGGAAGATACAAATCGTTAACCAAATCAACGCATTCCATAGCATGGGGCCCATAATCCTAACCAGCTTAGGGTTCTGCATACTTTACACAAGTGTGTCTCACTACGTCTTGCAACGTCAATGCTTTTTTGTTTTTGTTTTCATGTTAATAATAATATCGTTATTGACAGTAGGTAGAACAACAAATTTGACCGTATTCATAGTCATGTCTACGTCTTGTCAACTGCTTAATGAATGATGACAAAGTGAGATTGATTGTTACTTTGTGAAAGACAACCTCATATCAGATAGATTCTACGAGATAACACTTTGTTTCTACTTATTTCGTTCATGAAGGAAAACAGTTTAACTCTGCAAAAACCCGTTCGCTGCTACCACTAGCCATCATTACTAGGTCACCTGTGTCTGTCCCGTATATTAAAGCAAATTATATTATGTAATGTTCACATTGTGAATATCAATATCTTTTTCATTATGCAGCCAACATTAAAACACAAATATATATTCTTAAAACTTGAGTAAGTTTTGGCAGCCAGCAGGTTTTATATCAGTTGCCAATCAATCAATATAATGTGCTTAATTGTTTAACCCTCCTGGCCCAGGCTGTATCTCCAAAGGACAGGGTGGGCTACCCGGGCGATCTGGCCGAAAAACGTCTAGGCCTAGGCTACCGTATTTTGGTTAATTTTAACTGCTAGAAATTTCCCACGCATCTATAAATGTAGTGCGGTTTCCAATCTGTAGACTGGCATTGAGTAGAGCTCTCTAAGTCAACTGGTTCAGTTGTGATGACGATTTTAGTGGAGAGCATTTTCAGGCGATGTTAGCAATACGACGATCTTTTCACTACTGAAACAACGACATACAGACATACAATAACAAACGAGTCTTCTCCTTCTTGTTTTCGGAGGTGCGGTGACGCAACGATCGGCTTTGTTTACATGCGTCGGACGCACGGCGTTCAGACCAAGCTGAATAGGCTTTCAAGCTTACTATCTCCTGAAAGGACACCCGGGTACCTGCCCTTATTTCGTGGTGTCATATTAAAATGACACCCGGGGAGGAAGGGTTAAGCATATCTACGAACTTTGGGTGACATTTCATCATATAATGCGATGTATATATTTGCATTAGGCTATAAGTTTCCTTTGCCTTGTTTAATATGTGTTCTGAAACTGATATAGCCAAAATCAGATCAACCAATCACAATCCCTGTAACACACACCTCCTTACTACACCAAGTTTTGCCAGATAAAACTGCAAGTCACAGAGCGAGGGTGGGCCAGCTGGATCCTTGACAGACTGTACATGCTAAGATTAATATGCAGCATTCGAGAATGCATAATATATCGTAGGCTTGTGCATAAACCTTTAACTGCCTTGACAGCGTAATGCTTAGTGCGCGGAAATTTTGGTGCGAGTATCCTAGGTTTGGAGTACCACATGTATTCATTATTTCATTAATTTCATTAATTAGGTTTATTTGTAAGTTAATTGGTGGGTTGGTGATGATATGAATTTATATGGTAAATATAACAAATTTTGTCAGAATTGAAGCTAAATCTTACGCAATGGCGGTACAGTACTGTACAGTACTGTACAGTACTGTACAGTACTTTAAAAAA
Source organism: Paralithodes platypus (assembly GCA_032716605.1). Taxonomy (NCBI): domain Eukaryota; kingdom Metazoa; phylum Arthropoda; class Malacostraca; order Decapoda; family Lithodidae; genus Paralithodes; species Paralithodes platypus. Next base: position 70,001,112 of record CM064480.1, read on the forward strand.
CATGATTGACGTATTCCTCGGGTTAAATGCAAACGCTGGAGCGGGGGAGTTAAGGGGTTAAGCAGACTAGATTACCGGTACTTAATACTAATCATAATGTTATAACTTGCAAACTAAACAAACCAAAACTGGGACGACACAAGATAAAGGCAAAAGAACTTATCAAAATCGCTATGTGGAAATAATGCTTGATAAAATATAATTTTGAAATAAAAGAACACAATCCACCACATAGGGTGTATATACCTACATGAGCAATTTAATCTGTTTCCAAGAAAACGAATCGCACATATAACAACGCACCATCGTCACGTTCAAGGAATTAGTCAATTTGGGTAATTTAGTATTATGATGGATACAGTATATAGGTTAGTATATTCCATCCTCCAATCCATAGGATAGGTTTTAGATTAGGTTAGGATTATATATCTTTAGATAAAAGCTAACTGAAATTAATCTAACACAGATTAACCTAACCTAACTATCTAAGGTAAAATTTAGAAAACGCAAATCGTTGTAGTTATTCCATAGCAAATTATTTTCATGAAGGGGCGCTAGGCTTCCCGCCATGTACCACTTTCCTTTTGCTTAACAGAGCTAGAATGAGTTGAAAAAGGCAAAAAATTGTGAAAGTGACCGCTCAGGGGGCAATTACAATTCCAGTCTAGCCGACCTTTAGGTGTTAAAATGAACTCACGTGTTTGTATGCCAAGCGTACTTCCCCAAAGTTGCCGGAGCCCAGTCTCTTGGTCATGGTGTACTTCTGGGTCACCTCCTCAGGGTAGTCCAAGTCATCGTTTTTAAGGCAATCATGGAATATAAACACTGTGGAGAGAACATAATATATTCAGGCCTTTTATCACAACAAAACTTTAAGCTAGTAATCTTTCTTATACATACACACACACTCTCACAGAAACTGTTCCACTATGCCCTTCCAAGCAACTTTTCAAAACCACCACCTATTGCTTTCTTTGTCAATCTTTCCCTTTGCATTCTTTTCTAATGTCCACACAGGTTATTTGGAATGAAAAAGTGAGGAAAACAAACTCTGTTTTTTAGAATTCAGAGTGGTTAAATACATAAAGATGTGTACTGGTACTGTTTTTACAGTGAAATGGTAATGTAAAACAAAAGGATGAGGATAAGATTTCAGTACTGTATCATTTCTTACAGTTTCTTACAGTAGATCCTCTGGAAAAAGGCAAACTAGGCCTGTGTATCCAGCTCAGTACCAGTACTTGCACTGCTGCGGTCGTTCATGGTGTTGGCGGCGGCGGTAGCAGACGCAACATTTTTACTATTCTGTATTTTTGCTTTATAATCAAACTTCAAATCTTGTCTTCCCCATGCTTTATCAAGATTACTTTCAAACTCCCTTATTGATTCGGAATTGACTACATACTGGGGCAGTGCGTTCCACTCATTTACCACTCTATCACAAAATGAGTTCTTTGCCTTCTCAAGCCTATTTCTTTCTTTGTAAATTTTCTTAGAGTGTCCTCTCGTTCTTGTTCCCTCCCGCATCAAACCTTCACACACATCCTCATCATACTTTCCTGACACTATCTTAAAAGTCTCTATCATATCCCCTCTCTTTCTCCTATATGCAAGTGTCGGAAGCCCCAGTGTCCTCAACCTCTGCTCATAGCCCGCGTTCTTCAACATTGGTACTAGATTGCTAGCTCTCCTCTGCACTTTCTCCACTGCTTCTATATCCTTTACCATATATGGAGCCCACACCTGGTTTGCATATTCCAGGTGCGGCCTAACCAGCGCTGTATAGAGATTCCTGAAGATTTCTTCGTCAAGTGACACAAATGTCCTCCTTATCAACCCTACAATTCTATTGGCTTTGTTTATCTTTTCCACTAAATGTTCTGAGAAATTTAACTTATTGTCTATCACTACTCCTATATCCTTTTCTGCATTCACTTCCTCCATTGCTTCATACATACTGTATCCTACCTTGTCTATCTTGCTTGTCCCAATCCGCATGTACTTCCATTTTTTTGGATGAAAAGGCATTAACCAATGCTCATTATTATACAGTACTATAGTCATGATTATGTAACAGGGATACAGAGAAGCCATGATAATCCATGGTGAATTGAGGGAAATTACAGTAAATGTGAGCCCGCTAATATTTCTCATAGTGTTCGTCTTTCTATCCTGTTATTTCCACATAGCGATTTTGATTAGTTCCTTTGCGTTTATCTTGTGTCGTCCCAGTTTTGGTTTGTTTATTTTGCAAGTTTTACATTATAATTATATTGAGAGTAGCCATATTCTGACGATTAACTGTTAAGTCAAGTATTCTGATGGATCGGGATGCTTTCAGAAGTTTCCAGAATGTTCCGGAAGCTACCATATAGATCTACTGTACTTTGCTGTGTTCATAGGATATGCTCCCTGTCCTCCGACGCCATGTGTATGACGCTTGGCTAGTTGAATTGAGAGCACAACCATTAACTGGCCACCTTCGCTCCATTAAGGATGACATTCAGTTGTGGTCCTCTTTAATTAGTGGTTCTCGCGCAGACCAAACCCTCTTAACCAGATTACCTATAGGACACACACGCCTCACACATGGTTACCTAATGTCCAGTTGTTCACTGACTGTATTCAACTTTCTTTGTATTTGTCCCGCCTATGCATCTGAACGACGGCGATTCTTGCCGAACACCTCTTTACATGACAATCTCTCCGACTCATTAAATTTCACCCCAATCCGTCACTTTCTGAGAGCTATAAATACATACAATGACATATGACTGCTGACATAAACGTGACTTAAACTCTGTACCACCTCCTCCAACACTAGCCTTATGAGGGCCTAGGTCCATCATCAACATCAGCATCAGCAACAGATCCTATGGATTCCATTTGATTAATGGCTTGTAACGAAACACAGGTGATCATTGAAGCCATCCAAAGGCTTATACTGTTTGAGTATATGTCCACTGAGGCCATCCAAAATCAACAGGTAATGATTTAACTTCAGCTACATGGGCATGTAGTTTGCCTCCCTGACCCTACTCACCAGGTGGCCTCTACAGAGGACAACTCTGAATGGAGGAGGCCTAGGGGAAGACCACGGAAATCATGGCTGAGACATGTTAACCAATCTTGCGATAGGATACTTGATATGGGCTGGGCAGATGCCTGGAGTCTCGCCCAGGAATACCCCTGAGTGGAGTCGGAGGGTAAGTGCGGCTACGCACTATCACGGCATATGCCCCCATTGATTGATAATATTCAATGATTTTACTTAGCTCTGGCAGTCAGAGAGGTAAAGTATGTATTAATCAACATTGACTTGTAAAGTTCTTTCCAGAGCTTAATTAATAATAAAAAAACGGGCAGTTGGAGCGAGGGCCTAATACAAAGTTACCCCAAAAATAATTAGATCTACTCAGGTACCTAATGAAGAAACTGACCAAAATTAATGAAAAATCAATTATTTGTTCTGAAGATAATTTGCTAATGCAGTCACACACGCATTAAAGTATGGATATGAGTGTATACAGTATCTTGCACTCCACGCCTCCAGCGGTGCATATGTATTTTCATTGTACAGTATTTAGAATTTTAGATACAGTAATTCCTTAAGTATTGTATTTAGTATTTTATTACATTTATGTATACAGTATTGTATCTGAATATGCCTGATTTCCAGTCTTCAGACACACTTCCCTTCATCCATAATCATTAAATCACAAACTCCCCTCCATACTTCAGCATCTCACCACACACTCTATCTATTCCTGATGCTTTACCCATCTTCACACACTTCTGACCTCTCTCCTCCACTGCTTCTCTTCTCCTCCTCCTATTCCCATCTTATTATGTTTGCAGTGCTTTCCTTTTCTACATTCAACAATTTATCAAAGTGCTCTCTCGATCTCTCAAGTTTCTCTTGCCTCTCCACTAGCACTCTCCTATTTTTTTTGTCACATCCTTACTACTTTCTTTGGCACCATTCCTAAATAATTTCTTACACTCCCTCTACTTTACACTTAATTTTTTTATTTTTTATATTAGTTTAACCAGCCCACTGAGTTCCAATAAAGAACTCTCATTGGGCTGGCTCGAAGGATTTGATCAAGATGAACAACTAATCAAGTCAAGATAGATAGGGAAGGGCAAGAGGTGAACAAATCTAGGAAGGTGAAGACACGCAGACATTTCTCGCCATTTCATCAGTTCAGCCGGACCACATGAGCTCCACATCAGAGCTCTTATAGGGCAGGGCCGAAGGATGAGGCAAGAACTGCTACACTGCAGCACCAACCAAGAAGTGATCAAGGGCGAAGAATGAAATATCAGGACTAAGCTATACAAAAATCACAGCATGATGCAAAAAATGCATTATCGAATGGAATCAAGTCAGCTCGGCTACATCAGCAACCAAAGAGACAAATCAGGTCAGGAGTCTACTACCTAGCCAGGCCAGGGAGACATGAGATATAGGTTGCCCGAGGACAACCGAATGGGACAGAATAAGAATAGAAGGGGAAAAACATAAAAAAAGAAATGAGAAAACTACTCAAAATTAGTCAAGCTGACGACGAAAGCTCGAGGGGAGAGAGGAAGGGAAATTACCACAACCATCCCCTATCAAGCCCCAGTCGCCGGCCCCGAAGTCTCCCAACCGCGCCAAGGAGAGTAGTAACAGGGGGGACTTTACACTTAAATTCCTTCCAAATTCCTTATCTACTTTTATCTTACTTTCCCTCAATACTCTCTTTTTCTCCACATATATTTCCCTGTTCTGTCTCTCCTGATCCTCCCTTCCTCTACTACCCATCCACTCCTTGTATTTTTCTTCTTTTTTTTTGGCTGCTTGTTTCACCTCCTCAGTTCACCATGCTGTTCCTTTCACTCCTCTCACCCTTGTCCTAAAAACACACACCTCCTCACATGCTGCACATATCACACATCTCTCGCTTTCTTGCCATTTGAAATTTCAAATATCAATACATAGCTATTAAATATTATATCCAATATAATACTGCATTACGGTAATAATCCACTAATTTATTTCAAGAAACAAATGTACAGTATACAATATGGGCCTTACATTTTGCTTTGGGGGACGCTAAAGCAATCTCATCATTATTTTTCAAGACTGCTTTATTTCCCTTCCCAAGGTTGATCTTGTTGACGTAGGTGCCATTACACGACAGGTCCTCGATTATTGCCACATGGTCGAGGTTGGCATTACATTCTCGTCTCACTCTGGAAAAGTATCGGTAATTGATAGTTATAATGTAAAACTTGCAAAATAAACAAACCCAAACTTAGACGAACACAGTAAAAAGACAAAACAACTAATCAAAATCGTATGTGGAAACAACGCTTAACCCTTCCTACCCGGTCTGCCTTAGGTAAGGACAGCTCGAAAGAAGGACCGCTACCCGGTATGCCTTACCTAAGGCAGCAGCTTAATAGCCTAATTAAGCTTGGTCTGAACGCCGTGCGTACGACGTATGTCAACAAACCCAAGCGTTGCGTCACCGCACCTCCGAAAACAAGAAGGAGAAGACTCTTCAATGTTATTGTTCTGACGTCAGACGAAATTAGTGTCTGAAAAGCCCCCATATTGGCAACATCTCTGCAATATTGGCTCCACTGAAATCGTCATCACAACTGAACAAGTTGACTTACAGAGCTCTACTCAATGCCAAAATACAGATTGAAAACTGCACTACGATTATAGATGAGTGGGAAAGTTCTAGCAGTGAAAATAAACATAAATACGGTAGCCTAGGCCTAGACGTTTTTCAGCCATTTCGCCCGGGTAGGGGCGACCGTCATTGGGTAAGACAGCCCGGGTAGGAAGGGTTAAGCAAAATAATAATTTATAAATAAAAGAACACAATCCACCACATAGGGTGGCAATTTTAGCTTGAATTTTAGCTAGATATCAATGTCTACTGCATAAACTTTAAATTAGCCCAAAACTTGCTGGAGATTAATTGGCAATGTTAATCATGGTATAAAAATATCTTAACCCCTTCAATATGGTAAAGGATTATTATTTTTGTTTTTCTTTTTAGTTTAGGATAGACCTCTATGAATTAAAGGGGTGCCATGCAAACTATCTTAATTAACTCTCTGACCAATATTCATATGTGAAATAGATTGAGGCTCAAAGTTTACCTTCTTCTAGGAGGTCTGCTGACCAAAGCTAAGTCTCTCCTACTTCATATAACATTAACCTCACACACATTGTTAGAATATATTATACCGGACATAACTTGGTCTTAAATGTCATTACTGAATAATTATATGGATACCTACACAATATTTGTAGTACCTGTACTGTACTAACTCGTAAAATGCGACAAACATGTTCTTTAAACATCCACCAGTGCGGGACCTTTGAAGGTCAATTCGGATAAAAAGAATTATATTTACCATATAAAGCAATATTACCAGGTGCTTCAACATATGCGAATATTTTACTTGTATACTGAACATGTGAACATTGAAGAACCAGTAAATAGGTGTAAAGAGCAAATATCCAGTGAAAAAAACTTATAATTGTGCTGGGAGAGGTGACGAACGCATACATGTGTGTTCTCTTTGAAGTTTCTCGAGACATTGACAAGACTGGCTGTCTCTCGTGGATGTTTGAAGGAGAAGGAGGGTAGAGGGAGTGTAGAGGAGGGTGACTAGACATATTTGAGGCGGGAGGGAAAGGAGTGAAAAAGTAGAATAAAGGAGGAGGGGGGGGGGGGGGGAAGAGAAGGGCGGGGTACAACACATATAAGGGGAAGATAGGTGGTGATGGTAAGGAGACATGCCACATAATCACATATTGCTTCAATTTCACTGGCACTTTTATTTTTTCAAAGTGCCATGTTCCGGAAGAAATGCGGCATTTGCCCAGTAAAACCTTCCAGAAGGAACATCGTAGCCCTTGGGTTAAAGAGAGATAAGTAAATAATTAAAAAAAACAAAGCTCACCAGAAATAATATTCCTTTTTTGTCTCTCTTCAAAGTACAGTATGTTAATTTGACAAATAATGCATAAATGTTTTGATTTGTTATCATTTTTACTCTAAAATAGTAAACATATCCAAACATGATATTTCAATTTTTAGGGGGTGATGAAGTCATTGATATACTGTAAAGTAGTATGCTGATACACAGGCCGCTTCACAGTTTATTCTGAATTTGAGGATGGATTTCGGGAGGTCGTGCATGCAGCTGTGTGTTGTCTGTGAGTGAATTTGTTCAACAGACTTACTAATGCTACACTCATTCCTGCTCCAATACTTGCTAACTTAGCTTTTATTCTATGTTAGCACCAGATATACCTCCACCCTAGACTGTTGTACCCACCAACACCCTCAGACAGCTCATAATTTATCTCAACCAGAAAAAATAATAACCAGCTCGGTCCCAGGGTTGCCAAACGAAAAACAAAATACCACTAGATCCGTTGTTGTTGTTGTCGCTCCCTAGGCTGCCTGGCTGAAAAGCCCAGGCACTTTTTTTTTATTCTCTAGCAACCTTTGAGAATGGAGAACCGTTAGATCCGTTCTCTAAGGTTGCTAGATTATTGCTAGAGAGTAACAAAAAAAAAAAAAGGCAAAAATCACTAGAAAAATACCATGATCTCTCTTATGTCGTTTCATATGGCTAAAATTCCTAAAATATTGCGAGAATTTTTCACTAGATGTAAGAAAATGCTGCTAGATCGAAGTAAATACCCGGTACCTCTAGATCCAGCGGTAAGCAGGCTAAATTGGCAACGCTTTTCGGTTACACAAGAAGACCTTTATAAAGCTATGGGTGCAAAATATTGTAGGGTTCCCGCAAAGTTAGTATAGACGCAATCTTGACTCCGATGTAGCTGCACTATATATCATAATACAGTATGTTGTTCTTCGTAAACTTAATTACTGCACTAAGGTTATACTACTGTACTGATAAAATTAGGCTCTCTTTCACTATCTAACTGCATCTAGTGATTCACAACTAAACATTAAAGAAAATAGTTTCCCTTACACTAATTTTCTATTAATAAGAACATAAGAAAATGGGAGTCTGCAGAAAGCCGATTGGCCTAAGCAAGGCAGATCCCTGTCCCACACAATCCCAATTACAAAGCCCAATTATAGGCTCAACACTCTAATACCCTGAGGATCATCTTACCAAAACGGTTAGAGATTAACGCAGGATTACGGGGGTCTGCAGAGCGCTGATTGGCCCAACCCGGCTGATCCCCCTTCACACCCAACCCTTCTCGTCCATATGCTTATCCAATTTTATCTTAAAGCTCCCTATCGTTTTTAATCCCACTATAGCACTTGGTAGTCCATTCCACCCATCTACAACTCTGTTACCAAACCAATATTTGCCTATATCTTTTCTGAAACGAAATTTATCTAATTTGAAACCATTGGTACGAGTTCTTTCGCTATCACTGAGCTTTAGTACATTTGTCATGTCCCCTTTGTTAATCCCACTAACCCACTTGAGCACCTCTATCATATCCCCTCTAACTCTGCGTCTCTCTAACGAATGTAAGCCTAATTTCTTCTACCTTTCTTTATACGGAAGATTTCTAATATTATGGATCATTTTTGTCATTCTACGTTGTACTCTCTCCAATGAATCTATGTCCATTCTGTAATAAGGACACCAAAATTGAACAGCATAATCCATATGGGGTCTCACTAATGACAAGTAAAGTTTTAAGATAACATCAGCAGTTCTGTTACTCACACTCCTAGAGATGAACCCGAGAATCCTGTTTGCCTTGTTTCGAACGCTTATACACTGTTGTCTAGGCTTCAAATCATTGCTAACAAACACACCTAGATCTTTCTCACAATTCGAGTTTTCTAATTCCACATTAGCTAGTTTATATTTAACATTTGTATGCATCTTCCCTATCTTTAATACCTTGCATTTGTCAATGTTAAACTTCATCTGCCAATTTACTGACCATTCGTGTAAGGTATCTAGATCCCTTTGGAGGCACTCTATATCTCTATCTGAATCAATTTTTCTCCCCATTTTGGTATCGTCTGCAAATTTACTTATCCTGCTAGTTATACCTAAATCAAGGTCATTTATGTATATAACAAACAACAGAGGACCTAATACAGATCCCTGGGGGACACCACTTTTGACTGATCCCCATTCTGACTTCGTACCATTTATGCTGACTCTCTGCTTCCTACCAATTAGCCATGACCTAATCCATCCCAACAACGCCCCACCTATTCCATGCGCCTCAACCTTTCTCATCAATCTCTCATGGGGGACTCCGTCGAAAGCTTTACTGAAATCCAAATATATTATATCATATGACTTGTCATTATCTACTGCTTCATATACCTGAGAAAAAACTAAGCAAATTAGTAAGGCAAGAACGTCCCTGAGTGAATCCATGCTGAGAAGAATTTATTAAATTAAATGTATCTAAGTGGTTTCTAATTTTACTAGCAATAATTGACTCTAGTAGCTTTCCTATGATTGATGTAAGACTAATGGGACGGTAATTGGATGCTAATGTACAGTACATTAAATTATACACTTGTGTAAAAACATCTAAAATATAGCATATCTCTACAAGTTTATTTCCTAATATCTATTTTCATCACTATTAGATAGAACATTATGTGATAGATAAGACATCCATATTTTTGTTTTCTTCTATGTGAATGAGGGAGACAGAAGGCAGAACTGCCTGTAGCAAGTGCCTCCCCCAGAGTTGAAAGAGTGACAGGGCCAAAATCAAGGGACGTTCAAGCTAAAATGCCTGGACACAGTTTGAAGCAATTTAAGTAATAGGATGAGGGAAAGACTGATTCTGGGAGAGAGTTCCAGAGCTCAGCAGTTGAATAGAAGAAAGTCTGAGAATAGCGTTTCACTCTTGGGTTGGAGAGTTGCACAGAGTCGGGGTGGGATTGTGTTGCAAGACCTGTACTACCGTACGTACCCTACGTAGAGGAGGTGGTATACAATGGGAAAGCTCCGAGGAACACTGATTATTGTAGTAGCGATAGAATAGCGAGAGAGATGCAACATTGAGGCGAAGAGAGAGAGAGATTGCAGAGTTGGTGAGTGGACGGGAGTTAATGATACGAAAGGCTTTCCTTTCTACTTTGTCTATATAGGAGTGCAGTGTGAGAGGATCCTCTCCACATATGTGAACAATACTCAATACAAGGACGCACTGTGCCCCTGTACAGAGCAAGAAGCTGCGCAGAGGTAAAGAACCACTTGAGGCGGTTGAGCACACCCAGCTTCTGGGAGGCTGCCTTAGCAAGACTGGTAATATGGTCCTTTCAAGTGAGAGCAGAAGAAAAAGAGACACCGAGAATATTGAGAGAAGATGAAGGATTGATTCTTGTATTGTTGAAGAATAAGGGATAGTCCTCTATAGGGCTAGATACTATTGGGGAACGTTATTAGAGAAACTGTCGCCTCTACAAATAGCAGGATAAAGGGAGTTGGTTTGACTCTTGATTTCGCACCCGACGTCACAATCCCCCCCCCCAAAAAAAAATAATAAATAAATAAATAATAATATACCGTATATACAGTATTTTTAAAATGGCTTAAATTTAATTTAAATCTAACGTCTTCCCTTCATGCTGGAAATTTGCTCACATTCAACCTGTCCCAAAGAAGGGTGACCGCTCTCAACCCTCCAACTATCGTCCAATTGCTCTCATCTCTTGTCTTTCTAAAGTTTTTGAAACTATTCTTGCTTCCAAGTTTCTTAAGCATTTCTCTTCTGATAATCTGCTCTCAGATCACCAGTATGGTTTCCTTAAGGGTCACTCTACTGGTGATCTTCTTTCATATCTTACTAACTCTTGGTCATCCTCCTTTCGGGAATTCGGTGAGACTTTTTCTATTGGACTAGACATATCGAAAGCCTTCGATAGAGTCTGGCACAAATCTTTAATTTTTAAACTACCCTCCTTCGGTTTCTATCCCTCCATCTGTGACTTTGTCTCTAATTTCCTTGCCGGCCGTTCCATAGCCGCGGTTGTGGACGACCATTGTTCACTTCCTCACCCTATAAACTCCGCTGCTCCTCAGGGCTCTGTCCTATCTCCTATTCTCTTTCTAATTTTTATAAATGATCTTCTCAACTGTACCTCAATTCCCATCCATTCATACGCAGACGACTCAACCTTGCTTCATTAGTTTTTCAGAACGCCCCAGCCAGCAATCCCTCAACGACAAACGTAATGAAGCCATAGAACTCTTAAATTCTGATCTAAATACTATCTCCAATTGGGGCAGAAAAAACCTTGTTACCTTTAATGCTTCCAAAACCCAATTTCTCCATCTATCTACCCGTAAGGAACTCCCAGCGGACTATCCCTTATTCTTCAACAATACCAAAATCAATCCTTCATCTTCTCTCAATATTCTTGGTGTCTCTTTTTCTTCTGCTCTCAGTTGGAAGGACCATATTACCAGTCTTGCTATGGCAGCCTCCCAGAAGCTGGGTGTGCTCAACCGCCATAGGGGGTTCTTTTCCCCTGCACAGCTTCTTGCTCTGTACAGGGGCATAGTGCGTCCTTGTATTGAGTATTGTTCACATATGTGGGGAGGTTCCTCTCACACCGCTCTCCTAGACAAAATTGAAAGGAAGGCCTTTCGAATCATTAACTCCCGTCCACTCACCAACTCTCTGCAATCTCTCTCCCTCCGCTGCATTGTTGCATCTCTCTCGCTATTCTATCGCTACTATAATAATCAGTGTTCCTCAGAGCTTTCCCAGTGTATACCACCTCCTTTACGTAGGGCACGTGGTACCCGTTTTGCAACTCAATCCCACCCCTACTCTGTGCAACTCTCCAACCCAAGAGTGAAACGTTACTCTCAAACTTTCTTCGACTCAACAGCCGAGCTCTGGAACTCTCTCCCAGAATCAGTCTTTCCCTTTTCCTATGACTTAAATTGCTTCAAGCTCCGTGTGTCCTGGCATTTTGGCTCGAACGTCCCTTGATTTTGGCCCTGTCACTCTTTCAACTATGGGGGAGGCACTCGCTATAGGCAGTTATGCCTTTAGCCTCCCTCAATCACATAAAATAAAAAAAAATAAAAATAATAATATATATATATATATATAAAAGGCACCCAACCTCATAGTATTGTACATAGAGGTACAGTCAGTCCCCCTAATACACGTATCCTCAGTCCGCGTTTACCCTATTCCGCGCCGAGGGGTAAAACAGGTACTCAAAATCCCTAAAACACGTATTGACCACACAAAACACGAATCACGGTTGAAGAGTGGTGTAAAAATGCTGTTTTTTGTATTCCGCACCACCCCCCCTCCCTACTCCGCGCGCACACCCTATACTCTATGCCCTCGGCGGCGGAAAGACGGTGACTTCACGATGGCATTGTGGGAGACGCTTCCTCCCACAATGTCATCGTGACGTCAAAATCAATACTAATTGGACAACCAAGCATACACAATAATAGAAACATAAACAAGTCATTCCTTACATTAAAATTAAATGCTATAAGTAGGTGAGAAGAGTGGGGGCTCCGAGGCAGACCCCGCGATATAGCCTAGGCCTAGGCTATATGAACTCGCCCTGTCGCGGGGGTCTGCCTCAGAGCCCCCACTCTTCTCACCTACTTATAGCATTTAATTTTAATGTAAGGAATGACTTGTTTATTTTTCTATTATTGTGTATGCTTGGTTGTCCAATTAGTATTGATTTTGATCAAAAATTACCGTCAAATGAGTGTGGAAATGCGGGCTGCCGCCCATATGTATTTTTCTCCATAAGTTATGTTATCCCCAATGCGCGAATTCCCAATACACGTCGTGTAATGCCGCCCATATAGGCGCGGATTGGGGGGACTGACTGTACAGTATGTTGTACATTGACAATGATGATTTTGAGGATATCTGATCAGGTGATCTTTGCTCTTTAATATACCGGTACTACTGACCTGAAGTGAACTTTTGAAATAGCTGGAAGGATGTTGTGATCAATGTTTTCCTTGCTGAAACGAAAATCTACTTCTCCTCGACCAAAGGTATAGGAACTGTTTACCATATCTGTAAATAAATAAAAACAAAATACAGTAAATAGGGCTTACTGAAGTTACTGTATGTACTGTAAGTAACCTACAGTACTTAGCAAAGTTATATAACAGAAAATTTAAAATATATAATTGAAAATTTAAAAATAATATGCTGCCAATTAAATTTAAAATTAAAAGTTAATTACTGTAATACATCCAGTACAAAGCTTACTTCTTAATTTTACTGGATCCCATAAAAGATTGTCCAAAAATAGAATTCTACAAGATCAGCATTAACTACGGTAATACAGTACAGTACTATAGCCCGTATTCCTTGACAAACCCTATCATTGTTGGTGAAAGCTGGAAATAACTATAGTTTTCAGACCAACTCCATCGTTGTTGTTGTTGTTCCTCAGGCTGCCTGGCCGAACAGCCCCAAGGTCCCGAGCAAGGCCAAGGCCATAGAGCGCCCCCACAAAACCCTCCCTGCTTACCACTAACAAAACCCAGGTGACCGAAGCCACTCTAAGGCAGGGAGCTGAGGAGGGCGCGGAAATGCCCGGGAAACCAAAGCCCCACCCAAGGCCCTGTGCTCCTCAGCAATTATGAAGGGAAAGTTGAGGGGCAAGGGAAAAATGTGACGCTTTGGCTCCCAATCTGCCAACTTTTAGGTTGGCAGTAGGGAGGTCGATCCACGGAAAAGACGCCGTCACTTGAGATCTAGAAGATATATAAGTAAAAGGAACAGTCAGAGTAAGCTATGGGTATGGCAGAGATCGCTCAGCTCTCACTCTGATAGACCAGCCCATCACCACATGACTAGAACCCAATCCTCTCAGCATCAGCTAGGAAATGCCCTAGAAAGCCGCCTTTGGCGGGGGGATAGCTCCCCTACTTCAACTCCTTTCGGAGATGGGCACCCACCACCAACTCCATCGTTGTTGGTGTAAGTGACTATAGATTTGCAATATTTATAGCCAGTCTATGTGATACGCTAGTTGTTGTAATTGCAATGAGAGTACCGGTACTGTAATAATGTTTCAGTACCGTACTTCACTGGTAATTGCCTGGGCGACCAAAGCCGCTCCCAGGTCTCGTGTCCCCAAGGAGGGGGCAGGGGTTTCTTGTGGCGATTTGGCTCCCAGGAAACTGCTCCCCACGGTCGGCAGCCTGTCCTCCATTGGTCGGCGAACTTGTCCCCAGTCGGGAGGGTCGGCAGCCATCCATGGTTGGCAGTTCTGGGAGGTGGAACCACGGCATAGACACCGCCACTCACCAGCCTGTGGCCTAGACAACATAAGCAACATATACCTCAGACACCTAGGACCACAGGGCATACAAGCACTCACCAACACATCATACTACAGTTATTCACACAACACAATACCAGACATCTGGAAGCATGGTGTCATCATTACATTCCACAAACCCAACAATGACCCCACGCTACCCAAAGTATATATACACTAACAAGTAGACCCACCAGACAATCAAATTTCTGGTAGCTCGCCGAAATGTGTTAGTCTTGTAAAATTGTGACGTCACGCATGGGATGTAGGCTAGATGTTGACAACATGGGGAGAATGTCGTTCCACTTTGTTTTTTCATTATTAACTCATACTGGTAGAAGCTTTGCATATTTTATGGCTAGAAATTCAAGAAAGCACTATATTAAGAACAAGTAGAATATGAACAAAAATCAATCAAGTCATTAATTGTGTAATGATATTCGATATAAATATGCAGACGAAGGAAGCTCATGCCCTGCAGCTGGTATACTTCTATTGTATTCACGCCCAATTACAGGTATATGTTGATGTATGTTTACTGTATGTCTTGAATTAGGTTTGGTTACGTTGGTTGGGATAGTTTTTATCATCACAGTATTTTAAATGCATCGAAATAGAATCATGATTCGGTGTAAATGTCAGGGCATAGCGGCTGCGGCCATGCCTTCCCCGCAGACGAAAGCTCAGTTGTCATAGCGAACTCTCTTATAGAGCATTTAATATATTACCCAGGTCTATTATTGTATGCTGGTTAAAGTTATAATAATTAAACCAGACAAAAGCTGGACATTTCTTAGGTACTCATGATAGTGGTGAAAAAGAAAATAAATTAAAGAACATGTCAGTCATAATAACGGGGTTCGTGTGTTGCCATATTTCAAAGTATCTTTGTTTTCTTGTTCTTTTTTCAATTGTGCAGTACCTACAGTACAATCATACTGCATGTACCCGGGGTACATTGTTGTGACTACATTTAAAGGAAGTTTATACTGTTCAGGCAATCATGTGTTAGTGGGAGAAGGTTAATGGGAAAATAATAATGAACACACTTAAATTATCATATGCGCCAGCTGTCCTAGTGTGCGCCGCCCTCTGGCCTCTACCACCACGTATATTCCGCGTATATTTCACTATCTTATGACACAGTAAACACCCCCATGACCAATATATCGCAACATTAACCCATTTTTAAGACAATTTACCATAATCCTCATTATGGAACACAACAGGTTAGCATAATGAGTTGATGACTGGCCAATACTGCATGCAGACAGTATGCAGAGACCTTGGCTATGATATTCATACAACGATTTTATCCCGAAAATTATATAATAATGACTCCTTAAAGTGGTGACAAGCTCACAAGATACTGCCATTAGACTTAATCGCAACTAAATATCTATCTATCTATCTATATGCTCAGGCCCAATCCCCATTTTGGGGGTAGCCGACTCAAGACAGAGCAAGAACAGGGAAAACCCAAAAACAACATAAAACAAAAAATAAACACAGATAAAAAACACAAACTCTCACACATCCAGGTCACCCAGGAGAAGACCCAGAGACCAGGGTTACCAAGGTCGCTCCAGCACTCCCCCGGCCCCTGACCACCCGGAGAGGTTCCGATCTCGGCAGGCAGACATGCAGCGGAGCCAAAGCCACAAGCCCTCCCACCACACTTCCAGGCACACCCTTCATATTAATCGTCTCCCCGGGCCAGGCGCCTGATGGACTATTATCTAGTCCAACTAGCGCCCGACCCCTTACTCCAAATGACCACGTGTTCACTCAACTATTCACAAGCATTCTACATTCACTCCTGTCCACCACCACTTCCCCTGCCTGATCTATAGTCATTCCTCTATCATCCAAAGCCTTTCTTACACAGTCTCTCCATCTCAATGGGGGTCTTCCTGCCCTTCTATCTCCCCTTGTACCTGACTCACATATTCTCTTTGTAAGCCTTTCATCTCCCATTCGTTCAACATGACCATACCAGCTCAGCACCCTTCTGTAAACTAAATATAGTATACTCCAATGAAAGACATGTTATTCAGCTTTTCAAAACCACATCCTTAGATTCTTCAGGTTTGTATATGAAATATGGTCCTACTGTCCCAGGCGTGACGTCACACTGGATGTCGGAGGTTCCAATATTACTTCGGTGAGTTAACTTCTTGTATGTATATAAACTTTGATGCTACCTTCCTCACACCGCCCTATCACACTCCTTTGCATCCCTCCAAAGTCATAGAACGCCTTGTACTACAACTGACCACATGGGCGGGTGCCCAACCCCGAAAGGGGTTGAAATAGGGGAGCTATCCCCCCGCCAAAGGCTGCTTTCTAGGGCCTTTCCTAGCTGATGCTGAGAGGATTGGGTTCTAGTCATATGGTGATGGGCTGGTCTATCAGAGTGAGAACTGAGCGATCTCTGCCATACCCATAGCTTACTCCGACTGTTCCTTTTACTTATGTATTTCCTAGATCTCAAGTGACGGCGTCTTTTCCGTGAATTGACCTCCCAATCTACCAAGATTGGAAGCCAAAGCGTCACATTTTTCCTTTGCCCCTCAACTTTCTCTTCATAATTGCTGAGGGGCACAGGGCCCTGGGTGGGGCTTTGGTTTCCCGGGCGTTTCCGCACCCTCCTCAGCTCCCCGCCATGGAGTGGCTTCGGTCACCCAGGCTTTATTGTGGTAGGCGGGGAGGGTTCTGTGGGGGCGCTCGGTTATGGCCTTGGCCTTGCTCAGGGCCTTGGGGCTGTTCGGCCAGGCAGCTTGGGGAACAACAACAACTGACCACACATGCTCTACCCCTAGCTCCAACACAACATGGTTTCAGGTCACTGCAGTCCACAAACACTCTTCTTACAGACCTTACACAAAGAACTTTTGACAGCATCAACTCAGCCAGCACACCACACAGATCACTATTGTTACACTCAACATTAGTAAAGCCTTCAATGCCACACCCCGCCATAACCTAACAAACCAATTAGATATATCTCTATTGGTCTAACTGGTAGAGTGACTGCCTCATAGCCTAAGGGTCCCGGGTTCAATCCCAGCCCAGGGCATATTTTCGGGAGACTTTTTCAGCATATAACGAAGTTTAGGTGGGTTGGTAAAATTGTTAAGATGGTTGAAAGTAAGATCGGAGCTCCAAAACTCCTCTTTCGGGTATGGTGTAAAAACCTATTCCTACAACTTGCCCACACAAAATTTGGACACAACAAAGAAACCACCATCACAGTTTACAAACAATACATAAGATCAGTGATGGAATATGCAAGCCCTGCCTGACCTTACAGACTATTCAAAATAAACCCTTAAAAACATCACAGGCTGCACAGCTACTACACCTACATATCACCTACATCAAGAAACCAAAGTCCTCAAAGTCAAAGACCATCTGGACATGAGAGGCACTCAATTCCTGGCTGCAGCCTCCACAAACCAACACCACCCACTACACTACATGGCAACACACTCACAGACACCAAGAAATATCAAAACAACACCCAGCACACGGTATCACACACAAATACTGTCTTCTCTCCCTCCCTGCCACCCCAAACCCGCTTCCAGAAGCACATCCATACTCATATCTGATATTTCTCGCCGTTCTGTCTAATCACTCATAGACAACACGCAGCTGCAGGCACGACTTCCCAAAATCCATCCTTCAGAATCCTCCCTTCCTCGACCATCCAGCTCTTCTGAGCTATTAGAAGAGACTGGATAACTCGTCGCCGACATCTGCCCTGGGCTGCTCAAGATGAATTACAACAAATAGCATACCGTATCGTAGTGACAAACTAGGACATTTATAACAGCATAACTATTGTAATTACCACTAACAATGATAGGATTTGTCAAGGAATACAGGCCTGAAAGAATATATTACCGGTATACATACTACATGAGGCCATATTCTCAAACACTGAGAAGAGTCGCCCCCAGCTGTTGTCAGTGTCAGGGCCACAGGCATCTTGACTCGCTACCTCCTGGGTTGCATGTTCCTGAGGATGATAAGATAACATGTAGGCCTATTGGATTAACTTAACTAATACTGGACTACTGTACTCTGTTACCTACCCAGTACGGTACACTATTGGTCTAAAACTTTATCTAGCCTTAGGGCTGTCATCCCCACACCACCATTGATGACGATGATAACCATAGTAGGACTCTAAAATTTCACAAAATATGACACTGCCATTTTCGAACAATGTATTTTTAGTTTACCCCCTAGACTTTAAAAAATGCCTCTCCAGACCTCCTTCAAACTAAAAAATATCGTCCCCCAGACCCGCTTCAAGCTAAATGTTCCGGCCAAAGGCCGGTTTCTCCCAAATTGAAGGCTCGCTATTGCTCTCCCAGGAAACATCGACACCTTATTGGGTTGAACCATCATATAATCGCCAAACTAATGAGATGAAACGTCTTAAAATCTCCAAGCTAATGGAGTAAAACTGGGAGGATCTAAATTGGCCCACCCTGCACCTAATAGGGTTAACCTAACAAATGCAGGCGAGTTTTTTTTCGCCCTCTGAACGATGGCGTTCTGTGTGAGTGTAGGGGCACACTGTGACTGTCACACACACAGAATGCCATCATCATTTCTTGGGAATAGGTACAGGGTCACAGGGTGGGGGTCCTGAGAGGAAGGGAGGGAGGGGGTGGGGGCAAAAAATTGTTTGGACCTAAGATCGTAACTATTGCACAAATAAAAAAAATAAAAATTTAATTACCGTCGAATTCACGCACCGAAGGTTCGTGTGAAGTTTGGTGAAAATCCGTCAAACGGTCTAGGAGGAGTTCTCGGACGGACATACAGACAGACAGACAGACATTTCTGCCGGCATGTACCACTATACGGGGGGTGATACCACTCTGCTTACGCAGAGTTGATAATCGTCATATATGTTGCCAGCAGGGGGGCAAGTATAACAGCTGGCCGTAACCTCGAGCGTCCTGGGTAAACAAACCGACGATCCGAAGGGACGACAGACTCCCGCCGATTTTTGGCACAAACGCACCGTTTTATTCTCGTCGAAAACCATATTTAAAAAGTTATTATATCGTTTTCAATACTAGGCTAGACTATTACCGGACCAGAAAAAGGTGTAGCTTGGTGTTGGATGCGTGGAAACCGAAAAAAAAACATGTATTAAATCGTTGGTGGAATGGTGGTACCTGTCAAATAGGCCTAGGCCTAAGTGTCCAGAAACTAAAATTGGTTATATTCAACGACACTAGTGCAGCGTTATGAGAAACAATTTATTAGGGAAAATAGGCACCAATAGATTCGCCATATTTTTCTCCATAGCCTAGGCCTAGGCCTAGTTCACATGGAGGATTTTCATTATTAACAAATTGAAACATAGGCCTACCCACTTCACAGACAAATACACCAAAAATCTAAGTCAAAGCAGGGGTGTGGGGGCGCCGGCGGCAGCCGGGCAGCCCCCACCTATAATACTAGGATAGGTTAGGTAAGGTTGTTAGGTTAGGCTAATGTCCTTTCAAAGGGGTATAGGCTAGTAAACGCTAGGATAGCCGGTAAAATTCTAGTTTCACGTACACAGCGACAAAAGGGAGGCGCCGTTGTAAAGGCATAGCTTCCCGACCAACTATGAAGATCAGGGAAATTGCTGGGTAAAAGACATAATATAATGATAATAAACTACATTAACGACATTAGCCTAACCTAACAACCTTACCTAACCTAACCTAGTATTATGTAATAGCTATGGTGCCGCATATGGGGAAATTTTTTTTTTTTTTTACAGTAGGTATAGGCTAATTCCTTATAATGCATTTCCGCCGCTTTGGACATCTATAGGAATTAAGTATGGTATATGACAACTCTAAAGTAGCCATAGAAATTTATGAGTATGCTGTGAAAGCGAAACTAGAATTAAACCGGATAGCCTATACCCGGTCAGAGGTAAGAAGAACAGTCCTGCAGTTACCAGTAGGCTAGTCTCCTTGAATGCTACCCTAAAATCGTACCGTATATTAGTGGACTACAGTCTACAGTACTGTATTTATGAATGTAAAATATGAAAATAGCCTATAGGCCTATATAATATTAGTAACATTAGGATTTAGGATGATTAGGCTAGGCTAGCCTACCAAATTATCGAGATATAGATCATATAGGCCTAGGCCTATGTACAGGTCCACCCGCTACACAGGATTATAGCCTACCATACATTTTCATAAGATGCTTAGAGCATAGGCTATAGCCTAGATTCCATATTTGGGTCAATATAGGAGGCGCTACAATATAGGTAGCAGAATTCTAATGGTACTTGTGGTAGGTTTGGGTTCATATCATCATATGCTTCATTTCTATATACTTTTTATCCCCGGGAAAAAAAAAAAAAAAAATCTTGGGATTTTTAATTTATTTTCTTGGGATTTTTTGTTTTGGTCATTAACCCGGCAAGCGCGATAGGCCTCACGGAAGGCTTCCTATAGGGAACGCGATAGGCCTCACGGAAGCAGGACTATAAAAAAAGCCTTCCAAAAAAAAAAAGGGCCTATCAAAACAAAGGATTTTGTCTCTAGGTGAGATAATTCCCCTCTAGTACTCATCCATGTGTTTCTCACCCTTCCCCCTCCCCTCCTTCCCCACCTTATTCCCCCCTCCCCCCCCTCCTCAATTATCACCTATTTATCCACTTATTATCATCATTTATCGGTTATTTTTCTCTCCCGCGATAATGTAGCACAAGTGGGTTGCATAAAAGATCGTTATGCAACACCCAGACACCGGCACACACCGCCCCGCTCGTCTCAGTTGACTCCCAGACAGCGAGAGGGGAGGGCTGCCTGTGTCTCTCTCTCGCCTGAGATTATGACCGGGTGGCCAATATCTTCGTTTTTCACCACCCAAATGCTTTTCCCACTTATTTTAGCACTCTTGAAGGTTCATATATACATCATATATGTCAAATAAAAGCATACCGAAAACAAATAATGGTTTATATTGTAAATATAACGAATTCTGTCAGAATCCAGGGCTAGAAATGCACAAATAACTACCCTAGCACCTAGGTCTATATCGCGCTTGTCAGGTTAACCTAACCAAAAAACCTAACCTAACCTAACCTAATAGCCCCCAAATACATTTAGCCTAGGTTAGGTTAGGTTTTTTGGTTAGGCTAGGTTAATAAAAACAAAATAATAATAATCCAAGAACAAAATAAAAAACCCAAGATTTTTTTTTTTTCCCCGGGGATAAAAAGTATATAGAAATGAAGCATATGATGATAGGAACCCAAAACTACCATTATAATTTTGCTACCTATATTGTAGCGCCTCCTGTATATTGACCCATATTTGTCTCCAAATAGGGCGCTAGGCCTATTGCAAAATAATTCGTGACAATTTCGCCATGTCTACCTCCGCGAAACACATAGCCTAGGCCTACCCCCTCTCACCTGAGTGCTAGCCTGTCCATTAAGGTAGCTTTCCATCTTAAATCAATCCTTCATTAACTGGAACCTCGATGATAACGGTAGGTATGTATGCCAGTTCGTGTTTGACAGGGAAACACCATTGAAATGTTGACGCTCTTGACAACAACACCACGGCCTCGAAAAGTCGTGACTGTACTTGAAAATGGTAAATCTTCATCCGAGGACAAAACTGATAGAGGACTATTTTAACACTTATTATTCTATATTATATACGGAATATACTGTATACTTTATGATTAATTGTTGAAAGGAGTTATTTTTATCTATTAGCTGCCATTACACATTTAAAAGAATGTCGCTCCTTTGAGATAAGCCACACGGTTTCTTCAGATCAGATTTGTAGCTGGTTAGTTTATCCTAGGATATCCTAGGATAATGAAATGTGTCAAGAAACTGAAGAATGGTAAAGCCGCAGGAAACGACGAGATCCCATATGAATTCTACAAAGAGGGTGGGAATGGAGTAATTGAAGGCATGTATGGACTTTTTAAGAAAGTGTGGTCAGGAGAGAGAGTACCGTATAAATGGAACGAGAGCCGGGTGACCCTCCTGCACAAAGGGGGTCACAAGAGTAAGAAAGAGCTGAAAAACTACCGACCAATAACGCTAACGGACACAATTTCCAAGGTGTTCTGTGGGGTGCTGAATGAAAGGCTGAAAGGGATCTTTGAAAGGAACAGAGTGATGGGAGAAGAACAGAATGGGTTTCGAGTGGACAGAAGAGGGGAAGATAACATGTTCGTAGTGAGAGAAGTGATAGAGAATACGAAAAAGTCCGGACGGAAGGGATACTTCGCCTTCCTAGACATAGAGAAAGCATATGACAGAGTGAACAGGTACAAGTTGTTTAGGCTGCTTGAAACAGTAGGTGTGAGTGAAAAGATAATAAACATCATAAGAAGTATGTATGAGAATACCAGAGCTAGATACAGTATGGGGGATATAGAGACAGACTGGGTCGAAAACAAGCGGGGAGTTAGACAGGGCTGTGGGCTATCCCCTCTCCTGTTTGGGATGTACACTGTAGAGGAACTAGCTGCAAGAATGAAAGAAGCTGGCAGGGGAACACTAATTGGGAACGAACGTCTGGGTATCTTGCTATATGCAGATGATGTGGTGATCATGAGCGACAACCGAAAGGATCTGCAGAGGATGCTAGATGTGGTGTCCGAATATGGGAATGATCTGAATGTGAGTTTTAGCTGGGAGAAAAGTAAAGTGCTAGTAGTGAATGGGGATGAAACGGATGTGGGTGCGACGTGGCTATACTTGGGAATAATATTATTACCCAAACAAATGAATACAAGTACCTGGGGATGACAGTGGATGCAAGAGGATGCGAGAAAACAAAAGATGAGAGACTAACAAGAGCGAGCCAGTGGGTAGGAAGACTTAATAGTAGTGCTGCAAGGTGTAGAGCGAACAAGTATGAAGTAGTGCGAGGAGTATGGAAGGGTATGGCTGTGCCGGGCCTGATGTATGGTCTGGAAACCATCCCGTGGACGGCGAATGACACGGCAAAGTTGGAAGTTGCCCAGAATAGGGTCGGAAGGCTCGCACTGGGAGCTAACAAGTACACTGCAGTAGAAGCCTTGAGAGGTGACGCAGGGTGGAGCTCCTTTGAAGAAAGAATAAACAAGGGAGCCCTACGGTACCGGGTCAGACTGGAAAAAATAAATGGTGATAGATGGGCACGAAAGGTGTTTGAATGGGCTAAGGAGAGCAGTAAGTGGAACAAGATGTGCGACAAAAAGATAGAGAAGTACGGAATGCGTGGTATCATGATGGGGGAAAGTATGGAAATGTGGAGCCATGAGAGATGGAAGAAAGATATCGGCAAACGGGTATAAAGCGTAGCAAGGGATGAATGGGTAGGGAATATGAGAAACAGAGTTCACTAGAATGGTGCATGTGTAAGCAACAGCCAAGAAGGGAGCCATTCTACGATGGGAGCATCGGAGGTGAACTCCTCTTCAAGGCCCGAACTAAATCGCTTGAGCTGAACAGCAGAACGTATAGATGGTCAAATGAAGGCAACAAGGCATGCAAGATGTGCGAGAGCGGGGAGGATGAGGCTGTGGAGCATATCCTCCTAAAGTGCAGAAAATATGAAGGAGAAAGGCAGGTAATGCTAAGATCCATAGTGCAAGAAATTGGTGCGGAGGAATGGAATGCAGTGGTAGGAAGGTATGAATGAGGGCTCGACGGAATAGTGATCTACCTGCGTGGCCTGAACGACCTAAACATGTGGAATGAGACCATTGCACGGAGTGTTAAGGACTACCTAGAGGGAGTGTGGAGGAAAAGATCAGCCTCACAATAGTGAGGCTGGGGTGAAAATGCCCACGGGGGAACAATCTTCTTTTACTCTCAACCTGTCCCTTTCCATTATAGTTTATAAGTTTATCCTAGGAGAGAGAGCCGATTCTAAGGCCACACCTCGACCAGTCGAGCGTGACTCTCGCACCAAGACCAAGACGATAACTAAGCTTCATTTCTTCATATCGAGTGAAATATACAAACATATACCTACACTTACCCACCATATTCAACATCTGACAGACATTAATACAGCACAGAGCAAGCCAAATGTAATGACAGCTGGGACATGACTTATTAGCGCGACCGTACACTACTGAACTAAAAACCAAGAGTTAAAAACATTGTAACTTTCAGTGGCTGGTACAGGCGCAGAGACATGCTTGAGTGGCCCCTGAAGGCCCTGCGGAGGTTCATCCGGCAACGTCTCTAGGAACTTGTCTAGTCTCCACTTGAACTTACTTATAGGACAGTTGGTGATGTCTCGCAAGGATTTTGGTAGACTGTTGAATATCCTGGGGCCCTTGTTAACCCGGGAACTGCTGGGAGACTCTTAAGAGTTCCCCCGGCGGACTGCGGGAAGACTTAAGAGTCAGAGAAAAAAAATCAACTTTTGACCGAAAAAAAAACACATTTATTTATTCATTTTTTTTTTTTTTTTTTTTGGGCCCCTGGGCCATGCAAAATCTCAGTCCTCTACCTCCCCTCCTTCCCCACTTTCCTCCTCTCCTTCAGTTATCACCTATTTTCCCTGTTATTCCCTTATTCTGAGGTATATTTTCATGCTAACATTAGCGAGTTGCAAGCAGGGCATTGTCATCACTGATAGCAAGCGAGTGCAAGAGAGAGAGAGAGAGTATCGATCTACTGTGTCTCAGTGGCCTTGGGGGAAATTGGCGGGAAAGCAGCTTGCCTCACCCATACATTATACAACTCGCGGGCTATATCTCCGATTTTGACCATCCAAACGCTGTTTTCACTCGTTTTATTGTTGTTTCAGGTTAATACCTTTATAATCAACCAATAATAGGCGCGTATGGATAAGTATTAATGCTATTTATGGTAAAATGAATATTTTAGTGACGGAAACACCTCAAATACATGCGCACAGGGAGAGGTCTAATTACCCCCATGTGCACTTGTTAGGTTAAGAGAAGATGGACGATGTTAAAGTCTTGATGTTCCTTGGCGCTTGTGAGGAGATGGTTGATCTTTCGGCCGCATTTACATCTCGTTCTCATGTTCGAGGTCGGTTGTTAACTTGATTTGGAAGGGTTCGGTACCATCTTTTCTAGGATCTTCCAGATATAGATAGCAATTAACCCTCAACTCGTGGCGACCGTCATATGATGGGAGAGAGAATATAGGCCACTCCTGCGGCGCCCGTCATATGACGGGTGCCATTATGAGCGATGAAAGATAGACCGAGCATTGCAGGGACGACAGGCGACCTTGGACCGCTCGCCACAGCTGCGTGGCTGGCACTATATAGGGTCTACTGTAGCCTATACCTCCTTCGCCTCCTACCTCTCAAACAAGGATAAATCCTTTAAAAATACCTAAGTTTCGTTGATTTTCCCCTTTGGTCACGATCATTGCAAGATAACACAAGATCGTAAAAGGTTGATTCAGGTGTCATTAGAAAGCTCTATCATCGCCCTTTCACGGATATATTGACCACTTGCGAGTTTCGTTCTATAAGGAAGTTGGAGTTTTAGACTTCGATATTAATCTAGAACTACGTCCAGCTAAAATACGGTTGTAGTTAATTTATAAATACATAAAACCCAATTCAATATAAGCTACTCTTTATCCATCAGAAGCCTACATTATTATTGCATTTCTGATTACTACCTATGCTTACAGCTCCAACTTCCTTATAGCCTGAAACTCGCAAGGGGTCAATTGTATTACGCTCTGGCTTTTGCTTATGCATGAAAAAGAGCATGGAATGAAGCTCATTTTCTGTAAATATAGACTACCCGCCAGGTGCTAGGCAAACTCTTTCGTATCTGTCTATCCTCTAACGTCTTCCCTTCATGCTGGAAGTTTGCTCTCATTCTACCTGTCCCAAAGAAGGGTGACCGCTCTCAACCCTCCAACTATCGTCCAATTGCTCTCATCTCTTGTATTTCTAAAGTTTTGAAACTATTCTTGCTTCCAAATTTCTTAAGCATTTCTCTTCTCATAATCTGCTCTCAGATCGCTACTATATAGGCTATGGCTTCCTTAACCCTTGTCTGGCGGGACCGGACTTAAGTCGGTCTAGAGAAGAAAGGACTATGTGGCGGGGACCGACTTTAGGCGGTGTGCAATTTTGAGCAATATTTGGCTCTGAGAGAGAGATGAGTGGTAGGAGGAGCGTAGGTCGGCTCTGACGTTCCCTCCACACACATCCACACTCACTACCTCGCTACACGGGGAATTATGTAAGGAAATTACCGTATTTTAGGGATGTTTCCTTCGTCTTGCACGATCGTTGCAAGAGAACGCGTGGTCATAGAAGGATGGTTCTGGTGTTATTGGAAAGCTCAATTATCGCCCTTTCAGGGATACATAATTGTATTATGCTCTGGCTCTTGTTTATGCATGAAAAAGAGCACGGAAACAAGGTCGTTTAGGGTAAAACCACCCGCTTGGCGGGTAGAAGTTACTGACGGGCCCGCTCGTAAGGTGTTAAGGGTCGCTCTACTGGTGATCTTCTTTCATATCTTACTAACTCTTGGTCATCCTCCTTTTGGGACTTCAGTGAGACTTTTTCTATTGCACTAGACATATCGAAAGCCTTCGATAGAGTCTGGCACTATTCTTTAATTTCTAAACATATCCTCCTTCGGTTTCTATCCCTCCATCTGTGCCTTTGTCTCTAATTTCCTTTCCGGCCGTTCCATAGCTGCGGTTGTGGACGGCCATCGCTCACTTCCTCACCCTATAAACTCCGGTGTTCCTCATAGGGCTCTATCCTATCTCCTATTCTCTTTCTAATTTTTCTAAATGATCTTCTCAACTGTAGCTCAATTCCCATCCATTCATACGCAGACGACTCAACCTTACACTACTCCATTAGATTTTCAGAACGCCCTAGCCAGCAATCCCTCAACGACAAACGTAATGAAGCCATGGAACACCTAAATTCTGATCTAAATAGCCTACTATCTCCAATTGGGGCAGAGAAAACCTTAATTGTTACCTTTAATGCTTCCAAAACCCAATTTCTCCATCTATCTACCTGTCCGGAACTCCCAGCAGACTATCCCTTATTCTTCAACAATACAAAAATCAATCCTTCATCTTCTCTCAATATTCTTGGTGTCTCTTTTTCTTCTGCTCTCATTTGGAAGGACCATATTACCAGTCTTGCTAAGGCAGCCTGCCAAAAGCTGGGTGTGCTCAACCACCTTAGGGGGTTAATTCTTTACCCCTGCACAGCTTCTTGCTCTGTAGCCTACAGGGGCATAGTGCGTCCTTGTATTGAGTATTGTTCACATGTGTGGGGAGGTTCCTCTCACACCGCTTTCCTAGATAAAGTTGAAAGGAAGGCCTTTCGTATCATTAACTCCCGTCCACTCACCAACTCTCTGCAATCTCTCTCTCTCCGCCGCAATGTTGCATCTCTCTCGCTATTCTATCGCTACTACAATAATCAGTGTTCCTCAGAGCTTTCCCAGTGTATACCACCTCCTTTACGTAGGGCACTTGGCACCCATCTTGCAACACAATCCCACCCCTACTCTGTGCAACTCTCCAACCCAAGAGTGAAACGTTACTCTCAAACTTTCTTTTATTCAACAGCTGAGCTCTGGAACTCTCTCCCAGAATCAGTCTTTCCATCTTCCTATGACT
Organism: Paralithodes platypus; assembly: GCA_032716605.1. Classification (NCBI taxonomy): domain Eukaryota; kingdom Metazoa; phylum Arthropoda; class Malacostraca; order Decapoda; family Lithodidae; genus Paralithodes; species Paralithodes platypus. The sequence continues at coordinate 70,029,093 of CM064480.1, forward strand.
TAAATTGCTTCAAACTCCGTATGTCCAGGCATTTTGGCTCGAACGTCCCTTGATTTTGGCCCTGTCACTCTTTCAACTATGGAGGAGGCACTCGCTATAGGCAGTTCTGCCTTTTGCCTCGCTCACTCACATAGGAAAAATAAGTAAAAAAATATGATGTAAACAAGACAGCCCGCAATACTTGAGTTAATGTAGGCTACCTCTCTCTTCTCTACTGATAATATATATAGTCCAAGCTTTTTCAACCTCTCCCAGTATCCTAGTTGTCATTTTGGACTTCAGTGATATTCTTGTGAAGGCTCGTTGGATTGATTCCAGAGACTGTATGTCAGCAATGATGTGTGGTGACCATAACTGACTGCAGTAGGCCTAGTCCAGAATGGGTTGGACGAGCATCTTCCATAGTGTCAGCATACAGTTGGTGTCTCTGAATTTGAAGGTGCCTAGGATCCATCCAGCCATTCATCTCGCCTTACTTGTGACCTCTTCTATGTGTTTTCTAAATGTGGCATCATCACTCAGGTGAACCCCTAGACTTTTCACATTTGAACTTGCAGTGATGACTAATTGGGCTTCACTGGTGAGTAGTTGAGTCGAGTTGTAGATATGTTGATATTTTTTCCGTATCTGCAGGATTTGAAATTTGTCCTCATTGAAGGTCATGTTGTTAAGTTTGGCCAAGGTATAGCTTTTATTTAGATCTTCTTGTAGGAGATCCACATCGTCTTCTGTCTATTGCTTTTGTGGCTGCTGTTTGTGTCGTCATGCAAATGATGAGAGAAGGGATTATAGAGCTAGATTTTCGTCTATATCGCTCATCATTGCCAAAAGAAGAGTGGCCCTAACACTGTCGACCCCTGGGGTACTCCACTAGACACTATGGACTACATTGATGTGTATCCATTAACAGTACCTTATGTCCCCAACTCTATTCCTCATATATCTCCCCAGATAATTTCTTTCCTCTTCATATTTTGTACATTATTTTATTATATGCTCTATATCCTCAACTTTTGGGTCTCCTCCTAGGTCACACTGATTACAGTGATGTCCTACACGATCTGCAGCTCAGCCCCAAACCAAGGTAAATTTATTCAGTATTATGGTCAGTGGACTGCACAGTAATTTCCTTGGAAAAGCCCCGAACAAATTCTCTAGATTGGCCTCGAACATGTTCTACTTTTGCGAAGCCCCAAACAATTAATGGCAGATGTATAAAAATACAGACGTATAACTGTTATATAGCTGGTCGCTTGTGATGGTCTTCCTTTTGGTGGAGACATCTTAATTGGTTGAGGCTAGAACGGCCTAATGGTTCCGACACATCACCCAGCATGGTGTGTGGTAGCGGCTGCGGGGTGTGGTCGGCTGAGTGCTAGAAGGGCGCATGGGGGTAGGGGAAAGCTGGTTGTTATGCCCCTCTTGTCTGGCCTCGGAGATAGAATTGCCACTCTGAATGAATGATTGCTGGAGTAAAGGAAGAGAATAGAGAGTTTTGGATAGAGGAAGAATAAGTTGAGAAATGGAAAGTACAGTAAAAGATAAAAGTACTTCGGCTCAACCAAGTTAATTTTTGGCTATCTCTCGTGGTCTTTTTTGCTGCATGGTAGTATTCAGTTAACTATCATAACCTAGCTAATTATGCAATAACATTTAGTAAAAATGCATAAAAAAAAAATGCTACTTGGCCATGCGAAATATCACAGTAAAGAATAATTCACTGCAATGGCAGCATAACATGTCTTCATAATAAACGTGTTTTCAATTAAATTATAGGAGTAACATGTATTTATATCGACATAGGTATTTTAATAGGACCTTATTTACATGTTAGCATTGTTAATTTGCATGTCTAGTCCTTATCTAAGCATTTTGTGTTTTGTTTTCCAAGCTTTCTGCTATTCCTGGCATTGGTCCAAAAATTATAGGCTATACCCAGCCGAAGACTTTAATCCCTCATTCCAAAGTCCTGCACATCATAGGCCAATAGGCCCAAGAACATCGACAAGGGAGGCCTGAAATGAACTTAATTAATAATAATAATAATAATAATAATAATAATAATAATAATAATAATAATAATAATGCTTTATTCCAGACATCCAGACTCACACAGTAGGCTACAGAGGGGACCATACATAGCCTACAGTAGGCTACAGAGGGGACCATACATACTCGTATGTACGGTAATTTGTTTTAAAATTCCCGCCAAATGTCTCGGCATCAAGTGAAGGTATTGAGCAGTAATTATATATGCAACATTCTAGTGGTATTAATCGATTTCACATACAAATATTAGAGTATTTAATATCTAGAAACTTGTAAACGTGAATCTAGCGAAATATCGGGCCCAGAATTAGTAACGCTAGCCTTCCTTTCTCAAATTTCTCCACCTCTCTTGTCCAGGCGGCCATATTGGATAACAGGTGAATATATTTTCCTTACGTTTTATGTTTGTATGTGATGAATTTGAGTTTAATTTATTGTTATAGATAGTATTTATAATTCATTATCCACCAGAGTACGTTGTATGTATTTCATAGCCTCGAGAATAAGAGGTATGGTGGGTAAAAGGGCAAGTATATGCTAGCCCACCGGTTCGACTCCGAAGGCATGGTGGTGTTTCTCTTTGGGGCTTATGGTGGGCAAGATCCTTTCTTGGTGGTCATTTACACTATCTAGAAACCCCAAGTCCTTTCTTTTTAGGCTTTACTATTGAAAATGCAAATATATAATTGTGTTATCGATCAATTTACGTTTAAACGGTCTAGGCCTATGGTCCTGGAAGTTATTAAATGGCCCAATTTCCTAAATTAGGCTAGCCTATGCTATTTCGGGATTCATGTGTTAGGCCTAACCCTATCCCAGGTCCCTATGCAAGACTTAGGCTATCCCATTTTGTAGATTTTAAGACGTTTTTAAGTTTCAACCAAATGAGGTAGCCTATAGGCCTAAGCTAATCCTGTGTAGCGGGAGGACCCGTAGCCTAGGTATTATTCTAGGTCAATATTTACGAGTCGCACCACAGCTGGGATCTCATTTCGGTCAATATTTACGAGTCACACCACAGGTGGGATCTAATTTTTAACGGTAGTTTTGGGTTCCTATCATTCTATGCTTCATTGCTAGGCCTATATACGTTTTATCCACCGGAATTTTTTTTTTTTTTCTTTTTTTCTTTTTTTTTTTAGCATTAACCTAACCAAAAAACCTAACCTAACCTAACCTAACCTAATAGCCCCCAAATACATTTAGGTTAGGTTAGGTTTTTAGGTTAGGTTAGGCCTAATGCTAAAAAAAAAAAAAAAAAAAAAAAAAAAAAAATATAAATATATATATATATCCGGTGGATAAAAAGTATATAGTAATGAAACAGAATTATAGGAACCCAAAACTACCCTTAGAAATGAGATTCCAGCTGTGGTGTGACAAGTAAATATTGACCCTCAAGGCCTCATTTCTAATGGTAGTTTTGGGTTCCTATCATTCTATGCTTCATTGCTAGCCTAGGCTAGGCTATATATTTTTTAGGTTAATATACAGGAGACTCAACAATATAGGTAGCACATTTCTAATGGTAGTATTGGGTTCCTATCATCATATGGAATAAAGAATTATTATTATTATTATTATTATTATTATTATTATATGCTTCATTTCTAGGCCTAGGCTATATACTTTGGTTCAATGTTATTTTAACCCGTGGAGCCCCGGCTAGTTTTGTAATGTTTGCGCACCAGAACCCGGCCGGTTTTCAAAAAATGGTTTTATTCCAGAAACAATAGCGAATGGGTTAGGAATGAAGGAAAAACTACGAAAAACCGCTCAAAAAGCTTAAAAAATGGTCCTACAGAGCCCCCGAAAACGGATTTTACAAGAGTAAAAAATTGAAGGCAATTATCCCCAAAAAACAGGTTATTGCGCGCTTGCGCGCACGCACGTGGACTTTGAGAGTTTTCAACCATCGGCACGGTTGCGTGGGATACGTACACAGTTCCCATACAAATCTGAGCCCTCTTGAGTGGCTATACCTGAGGTTACGGTCGGCGCAATTAGGGTGACGCGTCAGGCGCGTCTCTGGGGCTGTGCGTTACATACATCGCCGACGCGTCAGACGCGTCGCTGGGGCTGTACGGGTTAATACCACAAATTTTTGTGATATATTTGAATATAAATATTGAATCTATATGCTCTAAAGATCATAAGAAAATTTGTTTTAACCCTCGGCAAGTTGGCAACACCTAGGCTAATAAAAAAGTATGGTACTAAAAAAAAAAATCGTAACAAGGTTGTCAATACGGTACTTCCAGTTATCGATTGCTCTAAAGATCATATGAAAATGTGTTAAACCCTCGGAAAAACCTAATATAAAAGTATGGTACTAAAATTTAATTTTCGTAACAAGGTTGTCAATCGGTACTTTCCCGTTATCAATGTACAATGTACAATCCAGTAATACAAGTATGTATTCCTGAAAGGGCGTAAATTGAGCTTTCCAATGACACCCGAACCATCCTTCTACGATCACTGGTTGTCTTGCAACCATCGTGCAACCGAAGGGCAAAATCGCTAAAATACGGTAATTTAGTTACATAATTACGTGTGTAGCGAGTGAGAGAGGGTGGAGTAGTGTGGAGTACATGTCAGTGGGCCCACGACGGTCGTGGCGAGCGGTCATGAGGCAACCTACGCTCCTCCCACCGCTCGGCTCTCTCTCAGAGCCAATATTGCACCAAAATTGCACACAGACGTAAATCGGGCCCCGCCACATTGTCCAGCTTTTTAGATACGGACTTAAGTCGGGCCCCGCTAAAGAAGGGTTAAACAACACTGTATATCAAAGAAAAATAAACAAAAAACTAGAATTAACTAGTAAAAAAGCTGTCCGGGGTCTCTTCAATTTTTACCGAGAATAGTTTTTATAGTTAACTATAGTTTTGAGTAAATACTACCGCAACTACGAATCTTGTTTCCGAGACCTAGTATATTAACCTAACCAAACAACCCAACCTAACCTAACCTAGACCCAGTACGTGGGATACAATACTAGCCCTTGCATGCCAGCTACTGTGGGTTCATATATTAGACATACAGTAACATCTTTGTAGAACATAACACTTTACCGTAGCGAGTGTACTCCATTCCGAACACTTTTTGTAAACATTGAACACGTCCGTAGCAGAGCTCTCAAGATTGCGGGACTGAGTTTGTTTACGCGCGGGACTATTTATATCGACAAAATCGAGTTACTTCGTTCTTACAGTAGATTCTCTGGAAAAAGGCAAACTAGGCCTGTGTATCCAGCTCATTACCAGTACTTGCACTGCTGCGGTCGTTCACGGTATTGGCGGCGGCGGTAGCAGACGCAACATTTTTACTATTCTGTATTTTTGCTTTATAATCAAACTTCAAATCTTGTCTTCCCCATGCTTTATCAAGATTACTTTCAAACTCCCTTATTGATTCGGAATCGACTACATACTGGGGCAGTGCGTTCCACTCATTTACCACTCTTTATCACAAAATGAGTTCTTTGCGTTCTCAAGCCTATTTCTTTCTTTGTAAATTTTCTTAAAGTGTCCTCTCGTTCCCTCCCGCATAAAGAAGATACCTTCACACACATCCTCATCATACTTTCCTGACACTATCTTAAAAGTCTCTTATCATTATCCCCTCTCTTTCTCCTATATGCCAGTGTCGGAAGCCCCAGTGTCCTCAACCTCTGCTCATAGCCCGCGTTCTTCAACGTTGGTACTAGCTTGCTAGTTCTCCTCTGCACTTTCTCCACTACTTCTATATCCTTCACCATATATGGAGCCCACACCTGGTTCGCATATTCCAGGTGCGGCCTAACCAGCGCTGTATAGAGATTCCTGAAGATTTCTTCGTCAAGTGACACAAATGTCCTCCTTATCAGCCCTACAATTCTATTGGCTTTGTTTATCTTTTCCGCTAAATGTTCTGAGAAATTTAACTTATTGTCTATCACTACTCCTATATCCTTTTCTGCATTGACTTCCTCCATCGCTTCATACATACTGTATCCTACCTTGTCTATCTTGCTTGTCCCAATCCGCATGTACTTGCATTTTTTTGGATGAAAAGGCATTAACCAATGCTCAGACCATCCCTTCATGCCCTCCACATCTCCTTGAAGCAAACTCACATCTTCCTTACTCCTCACTCTTCTATACAGCTTAGTGCCATCCGCATACAGGTATACAAAACTTATCAAAACTATTCTCCCACAACGGAATCTATGTGAGTATATTATAAGGATTCCATAGAGCTTCACTTTCCCTAATAAATTATGTATAATAATGCTGCGAGTCTATTCCCTATAGGCCTAATTATCCTATATACGTTTTATCCACCGTTTTTTTTTTTTTTTTTTTTTTTTTTTTTTTTGGCATCAACCTAACCAAAAAACCTAACCTAACCTAACCGAACCTAAATTTATTTGGGGGCTATTAGGTTAGGTTAGGTTAGGTTTTTTGGTTAGGTTAATGCTAAAAAAAAATAATAAGCCTAAGCCAAGAAAAGAAAAAGAAAAATTCCGGTGGATAAAAAGTATATAGCAATGAAGCATATAATGATAGGAACCCAAAACTACCATTAGAAATGAGATCCCAGCTGTGGTGCGACTCGTAAATATTGACCTTGGGCTATTCTAGTTCCGGTTTCACAGGCTGGATAGGGAGGATATATTAATTATGGATACAGGAATAACTAGAGGCCACAGCTACAAAGTAAAAAGACCTACCTGCAAGAACGATATCAGGAAGTTTATCTTCCCCTATAGATGTATTGACAAATGGAATGGGCTGGAGGAGGAGGTGGTAGGGGCAAGGAACATCCATATTTTCAAGAAAAAATTAGATAAAAAGTAGACTGAGAGACGGGACAACACGAGCTTAGCTCAACTCCTGTAAACTACAATTAGGTAAATATACACTCATCAATTTATATGGCTTCTATAAATTTGTCATATAGCCTACCATACTTCATTCCTAGGCTATACCGGTCAGTAGCGGCGCAAATGGAATTATAACTACTGTACTGTGAAAAAGTTAATATGTATCTCCTGTTATCCACAGCCAAAGCTGAAGAATTGCTGAGTAAATACCATAGACTTCATTCAATTTTTTTTTGGCGACCGTCAATCTTTTATTAATTAATACCAAACCAGCGGGGGTGTGGGGGCGGCAGCCCCCACCTAATATACTAGGTTTTGTTAGGTTAGGCTAATATTAATCCATATTTTCATCTTTTACCCCGCAATTTCCCTGATCTTCATAGTCCTCCCCACTAGTGGGGGCAGTGTTTTTAGATTGTTGGATAATGGGTAAATGAGTATGTTGGATAATGGGTAAATACTCATTTCCGCCAGTCCTTAGTAAAAAACAACACTGTATGTTAAAGAAAACTGAGAAAAACAAAAACACAAAACGCTAAATTCGCTGTGAAACCGGAACTAGAATTTTACCGACCTGTACATATACTGTATCTCAATAATTTGTTAATGTTACAATATATTTTTACATTATACATTCATAAATACTTAGGTACGATTTTAGTTTCTAGACACCTATTTGACAGGTACCACCAACGATATAATACATATTTTTTTTCGGTTTCCACGCATCCAACACCAAGCTACACCCTTTTCTGGTTTTCGAAACACTAAAAAAGCAATGGGGACACTTTAATATTGATAATATGAGACGAAATATAAAGACAACTCTGTTGCGTTCATTCGTGGAAGTAGCGTCGTCGCTTTGTTTACTTTACGCTCGGAGTGACTTCCCGCCTTGGTGGTCGACTTAAAATGGCTAAGCTATAACCAGTTGTTGGGTAAAATTTTTAATAAAGACTTGCGTTATAGCCCCCCCCCCCCCCCCTGTGAATTATAATAATCGTCATCTAGGGGCAACTAACAGCAGGCCGTAACCTCGAGCGTCCTGGGTAAACAAACCGACGATCCGAAGCGACGACAGACTCCCGCCGATTTCCGGCACAAACGCGCCGTTTTATTCTCGTCGAAAACCACATTTAAAAAGTTATATTGTTTTCAATACTATTACCGGACCAGAAAAAGGCGTAGATTTGTGTTGGATGCGTGGAAACCGAAAACAAATATGTATTAAATCCTCGGTTGTACCTGTCAAATAGGTGTCCAGAAACTAAAATTATACCAATACTTAAAATAGTCCACTAATATACTAGGTTAGGTTAAAGATATTGTTCAATGTTTTAGTAAATAGGCATCTGAAAAACAGTTCCTCCCGCTACACAGGATCTTACTGTAGAATCACCACGGCCAACTTGCAAGTCCACCGCCTCCACACTTTTCTTCAATCTTCATGTAGCCTACTGCAGCTGGTCAATTTGACGCTGCACCCCGTGGGCTTGGGCTGTGTGGAATAGAATGGGTTGAGAGGGGGGCCCCCTCACCCCCCAATGCCTTATTGAAATCAGCATCTATTTTAACAGTAAGGGGCTTAACCCGGTAGCTACAGGAAGACTTAAGAGGTCCTACTGGGTGGCTGCGGGAAGACTTAAGATCCTAGGCCTAAAAAAAAACATTTAAAACACCACAGTGGCACTAAAAAAAAAAAACATTTATGTTTAGGTGAGATAATTTCCCTTCATTACTTGCTACCACTCGTACACATGTGTCCCAAGCCCCCCTTTCCCCCCCTCCTCAATTATCAGGTATTTTCTCTTATTCCCGATAATTATAGAGTATTTTCGTGGGAGAACGGGTGGGAGAGAGGGAGGAGGGTGGAGGAATGTAACTCCGACCCAACAAGCCAGTCTGAAAGCTCCCCTGATCTCTCAGTCCCACACGACCAGGGCTGGGGTCAATTATGAATTGATTAAGAAAAACTGTGAATTAGAACCACCACAGACAAGCTTCTTGGGGTGACCACCAGATGGAGAATGGTCGCTTTGGGGACTAACCACAATATTTTTTAGGTCAAAAAGAAATATAGCAAGATTATGCGTTATATACTATTAGCAGCCATTAGTATGATTTTTGAAGCAGTTTTCGTTTGTTAAATTTGTAGCATATTCGCTCTTAGTAAATATAAAACTAGATTTCTCTGAATGTCTCAAACCTTTGTACAAAATATATTATCGTTTCAGATCCTCTATTCAGAGGTTTATGAAGTAAATAATTCATCCAATGTAAGTTTCTTAGAAGTGTTTGACATTACATAGTGTTTAAACCTCACGTAGAGTAGAATATTATAGTATTTAGTCCATAAAATAAGATTGGCTTTACCAATTATTGGTCTTGAGCGTGGTTTGGGGCGAGTCGGGGGCTTATCAATTTTGCTGCCTCTACGGTACGAAAACCTCTATCCGTAAACAGGTCTTCTCGCCGTTCTAGGATTTCGCCATTCCTTTACTCTATTACTATATCACGAAAAGCATGATTATATTTACATATAAGTATGCTCTATTAATTGATGCTATGTATTATCATAATATGATAATTTTTTACAAGAAATCAGTAGAAGTTCTGGAAAATTAAGTAAGCTGTCGATATAGTTTTAGGAAACGAAAATTACAGTGGGTTGCTCGCGCGTGTGAGTGTGAGGGGTGAGGGAGAGTGTGTATCCTACGTCGGCAGTGATGACCTATGCTGCGTTTTCTGTTACCCCAAAGTCTGATAACCCACTCATTATAGTGGGGTGGCACAAAATGAACAAGGGGCGATCCAGACTTTTAAATATATACATTATATGGACAACCTTTCCTGACTATTTTTAACAATGAAAGTAAATATGCATTGCAGAATAATTACTACAAAGCAAATAAGACAAAATAAAAGCGAAATAGCGTAATGTACCAAATATCATGAGGTATGTCAGGGACTGGACTAATCGACAACAGAACATATCGGCAATAAATTTGAATATATACAATTTAAGATGTGTTGTGACATTACATATTAGATGAAATTATAAAACATATTTATTTGTTTAATATTAGAGCAAGAAATATTCGCATACATAGACATTTCAATAATTCTGAGGAGTGACAGATTAATTACCGTGACAAACACTGATTTTCTGAACTTGACTCTTGGTCAAGGTCACGAGGCTAGATCCCCCCCACCCCTCTCGATATCTCTACGTTCCTACTGGCCCTCACGCAGCCGTGGTGCTTTGCGCAGTCGAACCTATATTTCACAAATGTTATGATATTTATTTATATGCGTGTACTGTTACTTAGTAATATTGTATTGTGTAGCCTAATCAACCCAAATGATATAAATTTAAGTAAGAATACACCAAAATATAATCGTGATTAGGCGCGAATGGAGTGGCACCGCGGCTGCGGCCATGTCCTCCAATGTGTATAAACAACATGCTTTACATATCAAGATCAATATTTGATCCATCATTTCGATATTATTTTGATCTAGTTGAATTTGTAAAAAATTGTGATGACTATTCCTATAATATAATCGCTTACTTTGGGGTATTATATATAATAACTCCGGTAGGTTATCGGCCTTCTATAGGATTATGACGCTTCTTTTGGACATTCTGAGGATATAGCTAGGTACATTTATAATTATGACATCCAAATTGATTATTTATATATGGATATATACAAAAAGTCTTAAAACTGTTATCAAGCTCCGAAAGTCTGAATCTGGTTGAGTTTCGACCCTGTGGAAGAGCAGGGTTGAGTTGGCTTGATATTGGACACCCTTTTATGGCATTTGGGTGTGAAATACGACACCATTTCCAGTCTATCGGAGATAATGATGGTAAAGGAAAATGCGGCTCTATTAGGTCCTGCCATATCCTCATATAAATGCGCATCCTTATGTTTAGTGAGTCTTAACAATAGTTAAACTTACTGACAGTAGCTTATTCCACTGTAAATAATTCTACTATAACATGCGTTTATCATATATACTATTTCTATAAGGATTTGGTGCTTCGCAAGTTAACATTCATACTGTACTTTGCAAGCAATTTGTGGATTCTCATAACAAAAAAAATCGCCATGTGTAATGATTATAGGGTTATAGTTGATACATATATTAATTGTGTGTGCACAAATAGATATGTTACTACCAAAAAAATACCATTTGTGAATGGAGTGTCTTTTAAACGAAGCTTATTATATTGTTGAGTTACCAAGTAAATTACCACTTGCCCTAGGGTCCTGCGACAATGCGACAATTTTCCGACTGGTGGTCACCCCAAGAAGCTTGTCCGTGGCGGTTCTAATTGGAATTGAGAAAATATAAAAACAAAATTAATTGAATTGAATTGGAATTGATATGAATTGGTGAAATATTATTTTATACTGCAATTTGCGAATTCATTAATGTACAATAATTAAGTTACAGTATTTTCAAATAAACAGTAAAATATCATGATTTTCGGCATGTATTTACTATCTATAAGCCTTCTGGCGACTTTAGAGAACGAATCTAGTTGTATTTTGTGTTTTAATTTGGTAACCCTGCCTGCCCTGCCCTGTCCATGGTGTGTGAATGGCATACCGGTAATGAATTGAATTGAATAGTTTATGAATTGAATTGAATTGGGATTGAAGATTATTTGTTTACGAATGAATTTAATTGGGATTGATTGATTCAAATTTGATTCTGAATTGGAATTGAATTGAATTGACAAAAATTAATTGACCCCAGCCCTGGTGCGTGACACAAGAGAGTAAGTCTCACTGCTCAAGGCCAGATTACGACCGCGGAGCTAAAATATACAATTTTCACCAGCCAATTGCTGTTACCAATTGTTTTATTGCTTTCCCATGTTCATATTAAAAGTAAAATAGACGCATATGGATAAGTATTAATTATATATATGGTAAATTAACGATTTTAGTGAGGAATGAATCAGAATACTGTACCTTAGCACCGCGGGCACATTTAAATACCATAGCTGCGCAGTTAAGAGGTTAATAAGAGTTTCACTGCCGTCAATAGGGAGAGTTATAGGGAGATTTTTTTTTTACAGTGCCTTTATATAGTACACATACAATATATCTCTGGAGGTTGAAACACATTTTAATATGATCTTTGAAACATCCTTATTCTATAATAGTCTTCAAATATTGAGAAATAATTAGTGTTAGTTTCGGTAATAAGTACCGCTATTTTTATAGGCCTAGGCCTATTTATTTTTTTTGTTTTTCACGGTTTTATGATATTGCAGACCAGAAGGGCTGATACCTGACGTGGGACTAGTGATCAATAACCACGTAAGAAAAGGACGGCTGTGCTACATCAAGAGGACCGAGGCTACCTCTCGGAAAATAGCAACAGCCGCCCACAATAACTTCACCAAAAATGGGGCTCGTTTCTTCAATACTGTACCAAAAGCCGTCCGGGAACTGACGGGAGTCACGATTAACTCCTTCAAGCGTCAGCTGGACCGATGGCTAGCTACAGTACCAGACGAGCCCCCAACACCAGGATACCCCAGCACCGCAACCAACTTGTTAGCAAATAGCCTAGACGGAACGAGGGATATGTAGAGGTCCACTTTAGCTGCGTCCACAGTGGATGGAATTCTACCAAGTATGACCAAGTATGTATTACCGGAAATTATAATTTACCCATTATCCAAAATTCTGAAGATACGGCCCTCACCAGTGGGTAGGGCTAGGAATCGGAGGGAAATACGATAATTCTGCAGTGCAGAACAACTCCTGTTATTTAATTTATATATTTTTAATTTTTATATTGTAATGGTTTGTAAGTGTATTTTATTGTTAGAAAGTGTGGAAAGCACTTTTTATTAACATAAATTGTATTGTTAATTGTAATTCTGATACCCCAACAATCTAGGGGAGAGTTTGGGAATGCGGAGTTTACTCGATTTAGTCAACTTTGAAAAGACATTAGCCTAACCTAACAACCTTACCTAACCTATCCTAGTACAGTATTATGTTGGGGGCTGCCGCCCCCACAACCCCACTGGTTGGGTATTAACCCTCTCCGACATATGACGCTATTTTAAGCCTATTAGGGATACTTTAAAGCCTTTGTTACCATCAGGGGTATTTAGAAACCTTTAGTTTAGTTACTTCAACCTCTGCAGTTGTCTTTGAGTTAGCTGTGGGCAGAAAACTAATTTTGGAGAGGTAATTATAAGAGTGAGAGAACTCTATTTCTTATTGCTAATCTGGCAACCTCTGTGTCATATGAGTCTGAAGGGGTTAAAACAATGAAAGATTGACGGGCGCTGTAAGAAAAGTCGATGAAGCCTACTGTGTTTACTCCGCAATCTTCAGCTTTGGCTGTCGATAACAGGAAAATACCAATAAAAATGTACTGAAGTCTTGTAGGTGAAGCTCCACTCTGATTGGCTACTGAACATCGGGGAGGAGTCTCCAAGGAGGCTAGAATGTACACAAAGTGTCCTGGACTGTCTGTACAAAAATAACTAAACATTTTATAGGGGAGTGAAAATAAAATTGACAAAATAAGAAAAGTAGGGTAAATTTCTATAATTGCACCTATACGAGCTAAACAAATTATTACCGGTATTGTATTTAACAGGAAGGTACGACGAGTTAAGTGATGTGGTATGGGTGGCAATATGCAGAAATGCATATTGGGGGCATTCCGCCCCCTTTGACAAAAGTCTTATCAATCTAGATGTGACACGGATTTTACAATGTTTCAGAGAGACATTAGTCTAACCTAACAACCTTACCTAACCTATCCTAGTATTATGGGTGGGGGCTGCTGCCCTCACCCCCCCGCTGGTTGGGTAAAACGGTTGAAATCCAATTGGGGTGGAGTGAGTAACTGTAGATTTTCGTAAGGGGGTCAGAGAGGGCGGAATGCCCTTATAATCCATTTCCACATATTGCCACCTATACCACATCACTTACCTCGTCGTACCTTCCTGTTAAATACGATAATAATTTGTTTAGCTCGTATAGGTGCAATTATAGAATAATAACAAAAGTAGCACTTATCCCCACTCATCAGTAAGGTCCCCTGAGTAAGTTAACCTATAAACGGCGAGCTGTGTGTATTGAACACCACTGTTCTGGGCGAGCATATTAGGCTCCATTCATGCCTATAATCGTCATTTTACGATAAATATCGTTATTACTTATTCATATGCGCCTATTTTACCTTCACTATGAAGATAGTAACCTGTAACAACAATAAAACAAGTGGAAATATAATTTTTCGGGTCAAAATCGCGAATAAACATGGAGCAGCCCATTCATGAATTATGGAGCAAATTGAGGAAACCCCTCCCTTCACGAGGCCTCAAGCCTGACTGACTCACTCATTCACACTCTCCCTTGTGCAACACACTCGCTAGGAACATAATCACATCCTCCACAGTTTGCTAATGTTAGCACAAAAATATACTAACGAATTAGGGAATAACAGGGAAAATAGGTGATAATTGAAGGGGGAGGGGAAGGAGGGGATGTGGAGGAGTGATATGAGGTATAGGGATTTTTTTTTTTTTTTTTTTTAGTGCTACTGGGGCCTTTTAATTTTTTTTTTTAGGCCTTCCCTCTTAAGAGCTTTGCCGCCGTTGCCCAGTAAAACTTCTTAAGAGCTTTTCCGCCGTTTCAAGGGTTAAGAGCGAAAAAAAAAATCCATAAGACAGGAATCCCGCAATCGAGGAGTTGTTGTTTTGCAGAATACCCGGAAATACAGCTACTATATACTGTATTTATATATTTGATTTTGTATTTTTTGTTGTTTTTCATAAATTTTTAACTCCCTCCGACATCTTAACCCGGTGAGTACCGGAGGATACAGTAATAAAAGTCCCCAGCAGTCTCAAGAACTGTGGCGAAAATGGCAGGAGAGACCACCTTTTCATCTCAAGAGATGAGGCAAAACTGGATCTCTCACTTTTTGTTTTCTTTACGAGGCTTAAAAAAAATAAAATAAAATAAGCCTTGTACAGGCAGTTACAAGAAAAATAAATTACTGACGGCTATAACCGTCGCTGGGACTGTGGAGTGACTTATCTATTAACGGCTATAGTCGTCGCTGGGACTGGAGGGGTTAATGAAACTTATTTATCTGTTGACAGTAGCCACACTATTTGGGTGAACTATTATTTGTGGTACTGCCTGGCTCGGTAGGAAGTTGCCAACTAGCTCTACATATAGTGTTGCCCTTCACCGAGCACCTGTTAAAATTACACACGATTATATATGCGATCGCGTATATAGTAACTTAAGTTAACACTAAGTTTCCAAATTTATATACGCGATCTGCGTGTAAATCGGTGTTTGGTCCAAGCCACTTATATACGCGATCGCGTGCTAACTGTCTGAAGGGGTTAATATTGCAGACCACTGAAAGTTAGTACAGTACTTGCCTATTATCGTGAATCACGCTTGTGCTATTTCGAGTGTCTGCCACCCAAGCAGGGCGAGCACTTCCAATCCCACAAGAAGAAGTAGAAGCCATTTTTTGGGTGAATCGCGATTTTACAGTAGGCGACAGAAATTGTGAAGTAAATTGGATACATGATGGGTTGAATTGTCATCCTCATATGTGAAGTAAATTGGCTACATGATGGGTTGAATTGTCATCCTCATTATGGCGGGTGAATCACGCTTGAGCCATTTATTGGGGAACTTACAGTAGGTACCGTATATCTAATATGGGTGTGGTGTCCCGAGTTCGAATCCCGGGAGGACCATATGCTTTCATTAGTTTATTCAAGTACAGTGGGGTTTGTAATTAATGATTAATGTTAAGAATGGGGTGTTACTTATTTCTATAGGTTCAGGAACTTGTATAGCGAGGCCGGTCCTTAGTGATCTTGGCCCCATTCAATGTTCTTTCCTATCACTAAAATATTACGCTTCCCATAATGCAGTTGGGTGTGAGTACATGATTAGATTGATATCCAAAATTCGAAAATAGATATTAATTGTGATGTGTACTCAACCTTCAACTGTGTTGGTGGTGTAATGGTTTAGCTGCTTATGTTCTGGGTGTGGTGTCCCAAGTTCGAATCCCGGGAGGACCATATGCTTTCAATAGTTTATTCAAGTACTGTACTGTACATTGAAATTTGTAATTGACGATTAATGTGGATGATGATGTGGATGTGGACGGATATGGATGGGAAGGGCAGGTGGAGGAAGTCAGTAGGATAGGTAGATATAAAAGGGGAGAGACGAGACCTATAAGGGTACAGTTTAAAACCAGGGCAGTGGCAGAGACGGTGACAAATTTTAGTTGAAGGCTAAACACAAATGAAGAACTGAAACATATAAGACTAAAGAAGGATTTGAGCATAGAACAAAGAAAAAAAAAAAAAAGGAATTACAAGAAAAGGCTGATGAAAATAATGGAAAGTTGGGTGAGGAGGATAAGATAAATTTTTACTGGAGAGTGAGGGACGGGAAATTGAAGAAATGGTTTATACGAATAGAAGGGAGGGGGAGATCTGTGAGGGAAGAGAATGTGATAGGAGTTGTGACGGAGGAGGAGAACAGGGTGGAGGTGTCACAGGGAGAGACAGGAGACAAAGTTGCAGACCCAGTAGTGCTAAGGGGGGAGTAGGGTACGGACAGGAGGAGCGGGATGGTGTAGTTGCTGAAGGAATGGTAGATGGATTAAGGATTATGTTTAGTAATGTGGATGTGTTTACCCAGGACAAGAAAAGAGAACTGATATGTAGGTTGCAGGATGAAGAGGAAAAACCTGATGTCATAGCCTTACAGGAAGTAAGACCAAAAAATGCTAGAATTGAAAGGGAACTGGTGGAGTATAGTTTGGAGGGTTTTGAGTTATATGAGAGGAATGCTATTAGAGCAGAGGTCGGAAGAGGACTGTTTATTTATGTAAGAAAAGAGCTCAAGGTTAATGAGGTGGATATGAGACAGCAGTATTGTGAGTATTTGTGTATTGAAGTAAAATGTGCAAGAGGATCAATTCTAATTGCCTCTATATATAGAAGCCCAAATAATAGTAGGGAAGAGGATGATAAGCTACTGAAAGCAATGGAGGAAATAGATAATAGAGAGAACAAATATAAGATTTTGATTGGAGATTTCAATTTGCCAAGGATCAACGGGGCACATTGTACTACATCGGGACAGTGTAGCCTGGAAAACAAGTTTATAGAGAAAGTGAGAGATTGTTTTTTAACGCAACATATTACAGAGATGACGAGATATAGAGATGGGACGCAGGGGAGTATGCTTGATTTGATTTTTAGCAATGAGGAGGATATAGTGGAACATGTCAATGTGGATAGCCCTATAGGTTGTAGTGACCATGCATGTATAAGCTTTAGTTGCAATATTAAAACAGAGAGGGATAATAGAAGCAATAAAAAAAAATATACATGTATGATAGAGCAGACTATGAGCTGCTGAGACGGTGTTTGGACATTGACTGGGGGGAATACTTGAACGGTGAAGACGCTGAAGGAATGTGGAGGAAAATTAGAGTCAAACTGGAGAATGCTGTATCCAAAAGTGTACCAGTAAGGGAATATAAGGATAAAACAAAATTGAGGAAAAGAACGAACCCAGAATTGCCAATGAAAAGAAAGCTTTGGACATTGATTAGAAGAAAGAAACAATTGTGGGAAAGACTAAAATTGTTAAAGAACAGGGGGTCTAGTATATAAGCTAAAGAAGTGGATCTGGAACGCAGACAAATAAACAATAAAATAAGGTGGGAGACAAGGAGGGGGGTGAAGGAGAGGGAGAGAGAGATTGCTAGAAATGTGAAGGATAATCCAAAAATATTCTGGAAGTACATTCAGGAAAAGTTAACAAGAAGAGTAGGGATCCCAAAGCTGGTAGGGGGGTTGGATGATGGGAGTAGAGCGGAGACTGATAAGGAGAAAGCAGAGGTGCTGGGGAAATACTTTGGGGGGGTACTAATAGTGGAGTCGGATGATGCAGTGCCTACTATTCCCATCAAACAGGCACTGGCACTAGAACTAATAGAGTTTTCCCATGCTAGAATAAGAAGGGCTATAGAAAAAATGAACAGAAGTAAGTCCCCGGGACCGGATGGGATACACCCAAGAATCATAAAGGAAGGAGGGGAGATGTTGGTAGAGCCATTGAAAATGTTATTTGAGGTATCGTTTAATACAGGACAAATCCCGATGGACTGGAGAGAAGCGAACATAACAGCTATATTTAAGAAAGGAAATAGAAATGACCCAGGAAATTATAGACCAGTCAGTTTGACAAGTGTTGTGAGTAAACTAATGGAAACGCTAATTAGAGAAGGAATAATGGAGCATATGAAATCAAACCAACTTTTCAGTGGGAGACAGTTCGGATTCTTGCCGGGGAGGTCAGTTCGGATTCTTGCCGGGGAGGTCGACGGTACTACAGCTAATTAAGGTGGTAGATGATTGGATGCAAATTCTAGAGGATGGTGATGTAATAGACGTGGTATATTGCGATTTTATGAAGGCCTTCGATAAGGTCCCACATAAAAGGTTAATAGAGAAAGTTAGAAGCTATAATATAGAGGAGAAATGTGTGAAATGGATAGAAGCCTTCCTGAAGGATCGGAACAGAGGGTACTGGTGAATGGAATAGGCTCGGGGTGGAGGGAAATTACAAGTGGGGTACCTCAGGGATCTGTGTTGGGACCACTACTGTTCGTTATATTTATCAACGACTTGCCTGAAGTTATAACTAATGGAAGTGAGATATACCAGTATGCGGATGACACTAAGCTGTATAGAAGAGTGAGGAGTAAGGAAGATGTGGGTTTGCTTCAAGGAGATGTGGAGGGCATGAAGGGATGGTCTGAGCATTGGTTAATGCCTTTTCATCCAAAAAAATGCAAGTACAGTACATGCGGATTGGGACAAGCAAGATAGACAAGGTAGGATACAGTATGTATGAAGTGATGGAGGAAGTGAATACAGAAAAGGATATAGGAGTAGTGATAGACAATAAGTTAAATTTCTCAGAACATTTGGTGGAAAAGATAAACAAAGCCAATAGAATTGTAGGGCTGATAAGGAGGACATTTGTGTCACTTAACGAAGAAATCTTCAGGAATCTCTATACAGCGCTGGTTAGGCCGCACCTGGAATATGCGAACCAGGTGTGGGCTCCATATATGGTAAAGGATATAGAAGCAGTGGAGAAAGTGCAGAGGAGAGCTAGCAAGCTAGTACCAATGTTGAAGAACGCGGGCTATGAGCAGAGGTTGAGGACACTGGGGCTTCCGACACTGGCATATAGGAGAAAGAGAGGGGATATGATAGAGACTTTTAAGATAGTGTCAGGAAAGTATGATGAGGATGTGTGTGAAGGTATCTTCTTGATGCGGGAGGGAACAAGAACGAGAGGACACTCTAAGAAAATTTACAAAGAAAGAAATAGGCATGAGAAGGCACAGAACTCATTTTGTGACAGTGGTAAATGAGTGGAATGCACTGCCCCAGTATGTAGTCGATTCCGAATCAATAAGGAAGTTTGAAAGTAATCTTGATAAAGCATGGGGAAGACAAGATGTGAAGTTTGATTATAAAGCAAAAATACAGAATAGTAAAAATGTTGCGTCTGCTACCGCCGCCGCCAACACCGTGAACGACCGCAGCAGTGCAAGTACTGGTACTGAGCTGGATACACAGGCCTAGTTTGCCTTTTTCCAGAGGATCTACTGTAAGAAACTGTAAGAAATTAATGTTAAGAACGGGGTTTTACTTGTATCATTTTCCGGAAACTGGGATTTATATGGGAATTATTTATAGGTCCTAAATATTGTTTATCATCCATAAAATTCAAAGTCCTAGCTGTGGTGCACAAAACCTATATTATCCATAATTTTTTCTGGTGACGGTAAGTATTACTAGCAGGGGGGCAACTATCAGCTGGCCGTGGGATAATTTTGTATAAAACAGTAAAATTAGGCGTGAATGTAACTGCGACCATACGACTTCTGTAAACAAAGCGACGCGTATGCCCGCTAACACGATCTTTACCGATTGGCATTTTTCAAGCAACCTTTCGCAGTGATTCGCATGCTCTGAATCACGACAGTTATATTTGCTTCTATTTTGACCACTTTTAAGTTGAGAGGGGGGCCCGCGCGGCTTCCACGGAGGTGGGGGTGTGAGGGGTCAACTCCATAACCAGGGACCTATTGTCATCATATACATTACCAGCAGGGGCAAATAACGGTAAGAGTTGAGGTAGTGGGCTTTGTTTACATAGTCGCACGCTCGCAGTTACATCCGCGTCTAATTTGACTTCTGTTATTTGCCCCTGCTGGTAATATGTATGTTGATGACAATAAGTTGTGGAGGTCGAGGGGGGCTAAGGTGTTGGGTAAATTGTTTTGTTACCGGCCGTGGGATTTAATAATGGGTTGAGGGGGAGCCTACCCTAACTATTTAAACGATGCCTTAATCTTTATGTTGCGGGCTTAATTCCGCTCATTCAGGCACATGTGATTGCTTAACCCGGCTAGCGCGCCAATGGTCTGTGACAAACTTAGTTATATGCGAATTAATTAGAATCATTTCTGACAATTAGTTATATTTGCCATATATAAACAAAATTATTATTAATATGCGTTTATTTAATGTATACAGTATGATGAATATATGCACCTTGAAGAGTGATATAATAATTGAGGAAAGCATTTGGGTGGTTTAAAACGAAAATATTCGCTGCCCAGTCGTATCCTCAGGCGGGAGGCGGCGAGACATATACACTCCCTCTTCAAGCTCTAGCTCTATATTGAGGCGAACGGGTGAACTCTCAGAGTTATACTGTATAAGGTCTCATATGTAACTCACTTGTGCTACGTAACCGCGGGAGATAAATTAGCTCAAAAAATAACGGCAAGAATGTAGATTTCGGGCGTCTATTTTGACTGCCGTTGGATACAATATGATGTTGCCCCCCCCACCCCCCCTCACTCTCCCATGTCATATTGTCATCATAATATATATTGCCAGCAGGGGGCAACTAACCGGAAAAAAATCGCCGTCAAAATAGACGCGAACTTAACCGCGGCGATCGACCTATGTAACCATGTCAGCGTCGGACGCTTGCGATCATGTTCCTGTCCATTTTGACTGCCATTGGATACAATAATATATTGAGGAGGGTTACCACCCCATGACATATTGTCATCATCATATGTATTGCCAGCAAGAGGCAAATAACCGAAACAAATCGCTGTCAAAATAGACGCGAACTTAACCGCGGCGATCGACCTATGTAAACATGACGACTGTACACTCGGACACTACATCCATCCAAAAATAACCAATAAATGATGAAAATAAGTGATAATTGAGGAGGGTTGGAGAATGTGGGGGGGGGGGAGAAACATATGGATGACTGGTAGGAAGTACTGTACTAGAGAGGAATTATCTCACCTAATGACATATTCTTTTGTTTTGAGAGCCCCTGGGACATTTTTGAAGGGTTTTTTCATGGTCTTGCTTCCGTGAGGTCTATCGCACTCGCTGTACACATATTTCCGTGAGTTGTATCGCACTTCTCGGGTTAAGCAAGTGCCTGAATTAAATTAAATGTATACAGCATAAGACTAGAAGAAAATAGCTTCAAAATGACATGAGAACGAGCTTCGTAGCATGTGGGTTTTACCCGCATCGCTACCACAAACATCGGCAAATATTTGCTAAATATTAGCAATGTCGCGCTACAATTGCCTTTGGCAGCGCTGCATACTGTAGGTCTCGCGAGAGATGGGGTGAGAGTCGGTGCCCCGAGAGACGTGCTGGAGGGCGGACCGGAGCCTGCCATGCTCCCACTCACTCGTCTCCACAGGCTTTAACCCGGCAATCGCACGTATGGCCTGTGACAAACGTAGTTATATGCGAATCGATTACCCAATATTCTGACAGAATTTGTTATATCTACCGGTACGGTACCATATTAAGCATAATATATTTTCCATGAGCACTTATTTTACTAATGTGATGAACATATGAACCTTGAGGGATAAAATAAGTGGGGAAAGCATTTGGGTGGTGAAAAACTTAAATATTCGCCGCTCGGACATATCTTCAAGTGGGAGGCGGCGAGACATATAACCTCCCCTTTCAAGCTCGCTCTCTCTACTGAGGAGAGAGAGAGTGAAGTCTCAGAGTTATATAAGGTCTCTTATGTAACTCACTATAGGTAGCGCCAACGAACTTGACAATAATCTTTATCCCTGACCTCTCTGTAACTCAAAAGGGCCTAGAACAAACTGGCTGTAAATATTCACACCTATTTCCTGATGGACTCTTTCCCAAATGATAGAAACGTCAGCCCGATTGTTTTAATTAATTTCAAGTTATAAGAAGTTAACCCGTACAGCCCCAGCGACGCATCTGACGCGTCGGCGATGTATGTAACGCACAGCCCCAGAGATGCGCCTGACGCGTCACCCTAATTGCGCCGACCGTAACCTCAGGTGTAGCCACTCAAGAGGGCTCAGATTTGTATGGGAACTGTGTACGTATCCCACGCAACCGTGCTGATGGTTGAAAACTCTCAAAGTCCACGTGCGTGCGCGTAAGCGCGCAATAACCTGTTTTTTGGGGGTAATTGCCTTCAATTTTTACTCTTGTAAAATACGTTTTCGGGGGCTCTGTAGGACCATTTTTTAAGCATTTTGAGCGGTTTTTGTGGTTTTTCCTTCATTCCTAACCCATTCGCTATTGTTTCTGGAATAAAACAATTTTTTGAAAACCGGCCGGGTTCTGGTGAACAAACATTACAAAACTAGCCGGGGCTCCACGGGTTAAGGGGTCAAGATTATTGTCAAGTTCGTGGCGCTACCTATAGTGCTACGTAACCGCGGGAGAGAAATTCACTCTATAAATAATTAAAATAAGAGGAAAAATTGGTGATAATTGAGGAGGGGAGGGGTGAAAAAGGTAGGGAAGGGTAAAGTTTATATACATACAAGAAGTTAACACTATTAGCGGCCTAGGCAGTCTAGCGGACCGTAGCGCCCAGCGGGGTGTTTTTACCCT
Organism: Paralithodes platypus; assembly: GCA_032716605.1. Lineage (NCBI taxonomy): Eukaryota > Metazoa > Arthropoda > Malacostraca > Decapoda > Lithodidae > Paralithodes > Paralithodes platypus. The sequence continues at coordinate 70,052,084 of CM064480.1, forward strand.
AAATAGGGTTGTTTACGTGATCATTTTCGAGCGTAAAACAAGTATCTATCCCTGAAAGGGCGTAAACAGAGCTTTCCAATGACACCTGAACCATCCTTGTACGACCGCTGGTTCTCGTGCAACGATCATGCAACACGAGTGCAAAAAACATGTAATTAGGTACTTTCCCTACATAATTCCCTGTGTAGCGAGTGAGAGAGGGGAGGGAAGGGAGGGAGGCACCTCAGTTGGTCCACGGTGGTCGTGCGGAGCAGTCATAAGGTTGCTAGGCTCCTCACACCGCTCAGCTCTCTCTCTCAGCAACATTACATGCTGAAAATGGCGCACGACATAAGTTGTGAACCGCCAGTTAGTCCAAATTTATTTCACACGACATGAGTTGCGCGCCGCCAATTAAGGGTTAACTCACCGAAGTAAAATTGGAACCTCCGACATCCAGTGTGACATCACACCTGGGACAGTAGCGCTATATTTCATATACAAACCTGAAGAATCTAAGGATGTGTGGCTTTGAAAAGTTGAATAACATGTCTTTCATTGAAGTACTGTATGCTATATTTAGTTGCGATTAAGTCTAATGACAGTATCTTGTGAGCTTTGTCACCACTGAAGGAGTCATTATTATATAATTTTCGGGATAAAATCGTTGTATGAAAATCATAGCCAAGGTCTCTGCATACTGTCTGCATGCAGTTTTGGCCACTCATCAACTCATGCTAACCTATTGTGTTCCATAATGAGGATTATGGTGAATTGTCTTAAAAATGGGTTAATGTTGCGATATATTGGTCATGGGGGTGTTTACTGTGTCATAAGATAGTGAAATATACGCGGAATATAGGCTACGTGGTGGTAGCCAAGAGCGAGAGGGCGGCGCACACTAGGACAGCTGGCTCGTACGATAATTTAAGTGTCTTCATTATTATTTTCCCATTAACTTTCTCCCACTAACACATGATTGCCTGAACAGTATAAACTTCCTTTAAATGTAGTCACCACAACGTACCCGGATACATGCAGTATGATTGTACTGTAGGTACTGCACAATTGAAAAAAAGAACAAGAAAACAAAGATACTTTGAAATATGGCAACACCGTTAAGCCACTCGGGAACACGGACACACACAAACCCCGGTATTATGACTGACATATTCTTGTATTTGTTTTCTTTTTCACCACTATTATGAGTACCTAAAAAGTTTCCAGCTTTTGTCTGGTTTAATTATTAAAACTTTCACCAGCATTTTTTTTTTTTTTTTCTATGTGATTGAGGGAGGCAAAAGGCATAACTGCCTATAGCGAGTGCCTCCCCCATAGTTGAAAGAGTGACAGGGCCAAAATCAAGGGACGTTCGAGCCAAAATGCCTGGACACACGGAGTTTGAAGCAATTTAAGTCGTAGGAAGAGGGAAAGACTGATTCTGGGAGAGAGTTCCAGATCTCAGATGTTGAGTAGAAGAAAGTTTGAGAGTAACGTTTCACTCTTGGGTTGGAGAGTTGCACAGAGTAGGGGTGGGATTGAGTTGCAAGACGGGTACCACGTGCCCTACGTAAAGGAGGTGGTATGCACTGGGATAGCTCTGAGGAACACTGATTATTATAGTAGCGATAGAATAGCGAGAGAGATGCAACATTGCAGCGGAGAGAGAGATTGCAGAGAGTTGGTGAGTGGACGGGAGTTAATGATACGAAAGGCCTTCCTTTCAACTTTGTCTAGGAGAGCGGTGTGAGAGGAACCTCCCCACACATGTGAACAATACTCAATACAAGGGCGCACTATGCCCCTGTACAGAGCAAGAAGCTGTGCAGGGGAAAAGAACCCCCTAAGGTGGTTGAGCACACCCAGCTTCTGGGAGGCTGCCTTAGCAAGACTGGTAATATGGTCCTTCCAAATGAGAGCAGAAGAAAAAGAGACACCAAGAATATTGAGAGAAGATGAAGGGTTGATTTTTGTATTGTTGAAGAATAAGGGATAGTCCGCTGGGAGATCCTGACGGGTAGATAAATGGAGAAATTGGGTTTTGGAAGCATTAAAGTTAACAAGGTTTTCTCTGCCCCAATTGGAAATAGTATTTAGATCAGAATTTAAGAGTTCTATGGCTTCATTACGTTTGTCGTTGAGGGATTGCTGGCTGGGGCGTTCTGAAAAACTAATGGAGTAGTGTAAGGTTGAGTCGTCTGCGTATGAATGGATGGGAATTAAGGTACAGTTAAGGAGATCATTTATAAAAATTAGAAAGAGAATAGGAGATAGGACAGAGCCCTGAGGAACACCGGAGTTTATAGGGTGAGGAAGTGAACAATGGCCGTCCACAACCGCAGCTATGGAACGGCCGGAAAGGAAATTAGAGACAAAGGCACAGATGGAGGGATAGAAACCGAAGGAGGGTAGTTTAGAAATTAAAGATTTATGCCAGACTCTATCGAAGGCTTTCGATATGTCTAGTGCAATAGAAAAAGTCTCACCGAAGTCCCGAAAGGAGGATGACCAAGAGTTAGTAAGATATGAAAGAAGATCACCAGTAGAGCGACCCTTAACCCGTACAGCCCCAGCGATGCGTCTGACGCGTCGGCGATGTATGTAACGCACAGCCCCAGAGACGCGCCTGACGCGTCACCCTAATTGCGCCGACCGTAACCTCAGGTGTAGCCACTCAAGAGGGCTCAGATTTGTATGGGAACTGTGTACGTATCCCACGCAACCGTGCCGATGGTTGAAAACTCTCAAAGTCCACGTGCATGCGCAATAACCTTTTTTTTGGGGGGGGTAATTGCCTTCAATTTTTTACTCTTGTAAAATACGTTTTTGGGGGCTCTGTAGGACCATTTTTTAAGCTTTTTGAGCGTTTTTTCGTGGTTTTTCCTTCATTCCTAATCCATTCACTATTGTTTCTGGAATAAAACCATTTTTTGAAAACCGGCCGGGTTCTGGTGAACAAACATTACAAAACTAGCCGGGGCTCCACGGGTTAAGGAAGCCATACTGGCGATCTGAGAGCAGATTATGAGAAGAGAAATGCTTAAGAAATTTGGAAGCAAGAATAGTTTCAAAAACTTTAGAAAGACAAGAGATAAGAGCAATTGGACGATAGTTGGAGTGTTGAGAGCGGTCACCCTTCTTTGGGACAGGTTGAATGTGAGCAAACTTCCAGCATGAAGGGAAGACGTTAGAGGATAGACAGAGACGAAAGAGTTTGCCTAGGCAGGGAGTCAGCACGGAAGCACAGTTTTTGAGAACAACAGGAGGAACACCGTCCGGACCGTACGCCTTATTAGTGTTAAGCCCAGAGAGGGTAGAAAGTACATCTTTAGAAGAGATTAGGATATTAGGCATAAGTAAGAGAGAGGAGGGCGGAGAGGGTGGAATAGCACCGGAATCATCCAAGGTGGAGTTTCTAGCAAAAGTTTGAGCGAAGAGTTTAGCTTTGTCAGAGGAAGAAGTGATGGTTGTGCCATCAGAGTGGGAAAGGGGAGGGAAAGACGAGGAAGAGAAATTGTTGGAGAGGTTTTTGGCTAGATGCCAGAAAGCTTGGGAAGAGCTAGAGTTGGATAGTTCAGTGCATTTATTATTGATGAAAGAGTGTTTGGCAAGTCGAAGAACATATTTGGCTTGATTCCGGGCAGAAACATATGAAGAATGAGAGTCTTGAGTTTTAAGGCGTCGGTACCGTTTGAATGCTTCCTCCTTATTGCGGACAGCAGTAGAACAGGCGTGAGTAAACCAAGACTTTTTAGCATTAGTCTGAGAGAAAGAGAATGGAATGTATGCTTCCATGCCCGATACAAGCATACAATAATAGACCTGGGTAATATATTAAATGCTCTATAAGAGAGTTCGCTATGACAACTGAGCTTTCGTCTGCGGGGAAGGCATGGCCGCAGCCGCTATGCCCTTACATTTACACCGAATCACGATTCTATTTCGATGTACAGTATGTGGAATACTTTGATGATAAAAACTATCCCAACCAACGTAACCAAACCTAATTCAAGACATATAGTAAACATACATCGACATATACCTGTAATTGGGCGTGAATATAGTAGAAGTATAGCAGCTGCAGGGCATGAGCTTTCTTCGTCTGCATATTTATATCGAATATAATTACAAAATTAATAACTTGATTGATTTTTGTTCATATTCTACTTGTTCTTAATATAGTGGTTTCTTGAATTTCTAGCCATAAACCATGCAAAGCTTCTACCAGTATGAATTAACAATGGAAAAACAAAGTGGAACGACATTCTCCCTATGTTGTCGTCAACATCTGTACATCCCATGCGTGACGTCACAATTTTACAAAACTAACAAATTTCGGCGAGCTACCAGAAATTTGAGTAGGGTAAGGTGGGGTGAATCCGCCGCGAAACGTGTTTTTTTAATAACAGCATCCAACTGAATCAGAATTCAAATTTTTGTTGTTTACATAACTTTAACATTCTCGCTTTCCTGCACACGCTCATATCATTTTTATTTGAAAAAACAAAACATTAAGGTTTGTAATGGGTGGCGAAGACCGTTACTCGCGCGGCGGATTCACCCCGCCCGGCGGGGTGAATCCGCCGCGGTTTATATATTATCGATGATTTAATCCTGCCACGGCGATTTTACCCCCATTTAATTAACAATTAAGATGTTTTATTATTAGATTGATATAATCCAAGTATTTTGGTATAATTATATAATTATATATTATATATTTATATAATTATAGAATTTAGAAAATTATATAATTACAGTCAGGACCCCCAATACACGATTCCACAATTCGCGAAAACCCTAATACACGAGTTACCCCTCGAATATAACATTAATTAATTAAGCATTAATTACGCGAGGTGGTACCACAATACACGAATCGAGAGCTAAGAAGGGGCCAAATCCGCTATTCCCGCTTGATACGCGAGCACGTCTACGTTTCGCGAGGCCCAGGAGTAGCTCTGAAAAAAGAAGAAGACGGGCATACGCCTGCCTTCCCTCCCGCTTACCCTCCCTCCCTCCCTCCCACAGTCCCGCTCAAGCGCTCATAGCCGTGCGGAGTGACCAAACGTTTGTAGTGCCTGCCACTTTTTTCGCCATGCCACGCCAATATAAGAAGATAACACACAAAATGAAGGTGGAATTGTTGTTTCGCAAGAAAAGAGGAGAAGGAAACTGTGCAATAGGCTTGTCAGAGTAAACTGTTCGTACGATTTGGTTAGGGAGGGAGAAGTTGGAGAAAATCGTGAAGTCCTACGGTCCTAGTCCTAGTCCTAGCCTATCTACTACTAATTTTAAGGTAAGGTTTCATATTTTTATTCATTGTTGTTCTTATATATAAGATATAGACTGTACTGTAGAGCCAAAAATGTCGAAAATAGGGCCAAAAATTTCGAAAATAGGCCATAATTGAGAGATGTCACCCAATCTAATTATTCCCATTTAAAGTTAGTTCCACAATACCCGAATTCACAATACGCGATGCCTCCTGTCACCCCTATTCTCGCGAATTGGGGGTCCTGACTTATATATTTATGCCTGATTTTTTTTTTTTTTTTTTTAGTTTCCACTTAGAAATCACAGACAACCATCTTGTAACGAAAAAAAAGTGTATTGGGAGATGTAAAGTCGCCGCAAAGTCGCCGCCACAAAAAATGTTCAAGACCGCTTACATATTTTTCAGTTTGAAATATTATGGAAAAATATTTTTCTTCGTTAAATAAATGACAACTACGCATTTTTGTGTTCTATCATCATCTACACGTACTATACACATACCTAGAATCAATTCCATACATATTTGGATTTATGACGAATTGTTTTAGACAAGTATCTTACGTCCACGGCGATTCCACCCCCCGGCGGATTCACCCCACCTTACCCTATCTGGTGGGTCTACTTGTTAGTGTATATATACTTTGGGGAAGGGGGGGGGGGGGTGAGAAACATATGGATGAGTGGTAGGAAGTAGGCCTACTAGAGAGGAATTATAATAATAATAATAATAATAATAATTATAATAATAATAATAATAATGATAATACTTTATTCCGGACTCATTGTACATAGGAATTACACTTGCATGTTAATTCTAAATATAACTTGGTCCATATATAATATTAAGTCTAAATAGGGTTATTAGACTAGTTACTGTACTAAGATATGAGACCGAGTAAAAGTTATACCATAAGGAAAGAGTTTTCTGTAATGGATAACTGAACTTGTAACTAACTCATTGAGCACCAGGCAATATAATATAAATGTACACTCCAGGCCCCGGCAGGTTGTAATTTTTTTTTTTTTTTTCCAGAAAACACCTGGAATGGGTTAGAAATAAAGGAAAAACCACAAAAAAAAACTATCGTTAAGGGGTCCTACGGGGCGCCTGAACGTTGGAATTAACATAGGGAAATGGGTAGGCAAAAACAGGTTTTTGCGCGCTCACGCGCACGCGGGTTGGACTTTGAGAGTTTTCAACCATCGGCATTGTTGCGTGGGATACTTACACAGTTCCCATACAAATCTGAGCCCTCTAGGTGCCATAGGACCGGAGTAATTAACCGTGACACACCTTATGTAACGCTGGGGTTTAGCGTTACAAAGATTTTGGACGCAAACAGTGCGTCACTGGGGCTCAGTGGGTTAAAGCCTGTAAATTGCTGTAGCTTGCCAAAACGTAGTACTACGTTTCCCGCAGTCAATGGGTTAATGACATTAAAAGGGAGCAACCCCCTTCTTCCCCCTGTCAATGTCAAGCTACATATACAGTACTGTACTGTATATTGTCATTAGCCTATCCTGACAACCTAATCTAGTATCTTGGGTGGAAGCTGCCATCTCCACACACCCACAAATCTGTCGGATTACTAAAAAATTTATGAATGAAAAAACACCCGATATAGCGCGTTGAAACAAAATAGTCAACAGAAAACTGGCACGGTGCGAGTGTAATAGTATTACACCCGATAACCGCTCTTCCATTACATTTTTGAAGATGTTCTGCAGCAGTTTCATGCATTTTAGTGATATACTGTATAGGTGTATTCTGAAAGTTTGGGCCAAAAATACTGAGGAACAATACTGCCAGTGTATTTTAATAGGGATAAATTCTGCCTCATAGTTGTTGTTCCCCAGGCTGTCTGGCCGAGCAGCCCCAAGGTTCTGAGCAAGGCCAAGGCCATAACCGAGCGCCCCCACAAAACCCTCCCTGCTTACCACTAATATAGCCCAGGTGACCGAAGCCACTCCAAGGCTGGGAGCTGAAGAGGGTGTGGAAATGCCCGGGAAACCCAAGCCCCACCCAAGGCCCTGTGCCCCTCAGCAATTCCTTTGCTTTGCCCCTTTGCCTCATAGTAATTCTAGGTTATCAGTGTGGGGAAGGATGTAGTATCCGGGCGTACGGTCTTCATGTTTACATAGGTCGTGCACTCACGATATTTGCCCCCTGCTGGCAATATATATGATGATGACAATAAGTCATGGGGGGGGGGGGTCCCACGGCAATCAATATAGTCGGAAACATGATTGCGAGCGTGCGAGTAGTGTAAACAAGGCGGGTGGTACGCCTGAATACTACATCCTTACTCCTGTGTGCCACCTCTATTCTTCATAGCAGCGACTTTCTTCCTTGGCGAACTACCATGGGGTTCACACACACTTGAATAATTGTATAGTGTTACTTCACATAGCTTTTTCAGAATGAAAGTAACTCTTTTCCCCTTAACTTATTTTGTCAACACTAGTTTAGCAGCTTTATAAAAAAAAATCGCCCTTTATAATCGTTCCGATAGTGCAGTTGGGATATTGTACATGCTAAGATTGGTATGCAGGATTCGAAACTGCATAATAAATCGTAGGCTTGTGCAACATCCTTTAACTGTCTTCGTGGTGCAATGCATAAGTGTGTTGATTTTCGGTGTGGGCATCCTAGGTTGGAATCCCCGGACTGCCACATGTGTTTGTTAATTTCATTAATCGAGTTTAGGAGTAAAGTTGGTTAGTGGAGAGAACATAATAATTCATTCAGGTTCAGTAGTAGTTTATCGAGAGGCCTTCCCTAGGGTTAAGTGCCCCATTAATTACTATTTCCTTTCACCTATGCATAGCCTCCGATAGTGCAGTTGGGATATTGTACATGCTAAGATTGGTATGCAGGATTCAAAACTGCATAATAAATCGTAAGCTTGTGTAACATCCTTTAACTGTCTTCGTGGTGCAATGCATAAGTGTGTTGATTTTCGGTGTGAGCATCCTAGGTTCGAATCCCCGGACTGCCACATGTGTTTGTTAATTTCATTAATCGAGTTTAGGAGTAAAGTTGGTTAGTGGTGAGAACATAATAATTCATTCAGGTTCAGTAGTAGTTTATCGAGAGGCCTTCCCTAGGGTTAAGTGCCCCATTAATTACTATTTGCTTTCACCTATGCAAAGCCTCCGATAGTGCAGTTGGGATATTGTACATGCTAAGATTGGTATGCAGGATTCGAAACTGCATAATAAATCGTATGCTTGTGCAACATCCTTTAACTGTCTTCGTGGTGCAATGCATAAGTGTGTTGATTTTCGGTGTGAGCATCCTAGGTTCAAATCCCCGGACTGCCACATAAGAACATAAGAAAGAAAATGGGAGTCTGCAGAAAGCCGATTGGCCTAAGCAAGGCAGATCCCTGTCATGTGTTTGTTAATTTCATTAATCGAGTTTAGGAGTTGTTGTTGTTGTTGTTGTTGTTGTTGTTGTTGTTGTTGTTGTTCTTCTTCCCTAAGCTGCCTGGCCGAACAGCCCCGAGTCCCTGAGGAAGGCCATGGCCACGATCGGGCTTTCCCACAGAGCTCTCATTGAGTGTAGGTTGTGTTGTTGGCGTAAGTGGTTGTGTGAAATGCAGTCTTCTATGATGTGTTTAATGGTATGGGGTGCTGTGTTACATCCCGGGCAGGCGTCGACAACGGAGTCATCCAGTCTCTTCTGATAGCTCAGGAGAGCTGGATGGTGTCCGCATCTCAGCCTGGCCAGGTGGACTCTGTCCTCGCGAGGAAGGAGGATTCGGAAGGATGGATTTCGGGAGGTCGTGCATGCAGCTGCGTGTTGTCTGTGAGTGAGTGGATGGATTGGCGAGAGATATGAGTATGGATGTGCTTCTGGAAGTTGGTTCGGGGTGGGCAGGGAGGGAGAGAGGACAATAATTGTGTGTGATACCGTGTGCTGGGTGTTGTTTTGATATTTCTTGGTGTCTGTGGGTGTGTTGCCATGTAGTTTAGTGGGTGGTCTTGGTTCGTGGAGGCTGCTGCCAGGAATTGAGTGCCTCTCATGTCCAGATGGTCTTTGACTTTGAGGATTTTTGTTTCTTGATGTAGATGATCTGTGGGTGTAGTAGCTGTGCAGCCTGTAATGATCTTCAGGGCTTTGTTTTGAATAGTCTGTAAGGTCTTATGATGTGTTTCAGCTAGGTTAGAAGCCCAGGCTGGGCTTGCGTATTCCATTAGTTTAGGAGTAAAGTTGGTTAGTGGAGAGAACATAATAATTCAGTCCAGTTGCCATTATCATTGCAAAATAGGCACAAGGTGTTGCCAGATTATAGTTGTAGATCTCTTGTAGGATACCCTCTTTTGTTCTCTTGATTGATCAGTAAGAGTACATAACATCATAGGGGTCCCATGGCGGTTGGGCCGCATCCCAATTGACCCGCCTGAACGGTCGAGCCGACGCCCAATGAGTATTTGGTCGTTTCGCCCGCTTTGGAAATTGTACAGTATGTACTCGGTCCCATTCCACTTTCATTTTTATTTTTTCTGGGGGTGGTAGACTCCAGACAGAACCTGAACGGGGACAACAGAACACAATGAACACACAATATAATTTTTTTTTATAATTTTCCTCTAGTCCAGTTGCCATTATCATTGCATAATAGCCACAAGATGTTGCCAGATTATAGTTGTAGATCAAATATAAGCTCTTGTAGGATAACCCTCTTTTACTCTCATGGTTGATTGACTGACTTAGTAAGAGTACACGCGTCAAATTTACTAATTCCTTGATTGTGACGATAGTGCGTTATGTGTGCGATTAGTTTGCTTGGGAAACAAATAAACTTGCTCATGTAGTAATGTACACCCTATGTGGTGGATTGTGTTCTTTTATTTCATAAATTTTATTTTAGTAAGCGTTGTTTCCACATAGCGATTTTGATTAGTTATTTTGCCTTTATATTGTCTTCGTCCCAGTTTTGGTTTGTTTAGTTTGCAAGTTTTAAATTTTAATTGCACACAATTTAATAGCCACAAGGTGTTGCCAGATTAAAGTTGTAGATTTAATATTATAAGCTTTTGTAGGATACCTTCTTTTACTCTCATGGTTGATTTATTGACTTAGTAAGAGTACGTACAATTTGCTGCATATATTCCGTTCCTCAATATCCCAGTAAGTTCTTAATTTTGGCAGCGCCGCAGCCACCTCCTCAACCCCCTTCCCTCACTCCACCTCCTGAAAGGTAGCTGGTGAAGTGAGGGAGGTCACGATGTGGATTGGGTGCTGCCAAAATTAGGAATTTACTGGGGTATTGGACAGCATATGTGCTATAAACTGTATTGTACACTTGACCAGCAAACAATCTTTACACCGGTGAGCTATAAATAATTGTGTGAACAGAATGAATCGGGTGAAACATACGTCTGTGAGGTATTATCATAAGATTTCGACCCAATTCCAGAATGTTTAGAACGTTAGTGTAAAGATTGTTTTTTGGTCGAGTGTACATACAAAGTATCCACTAGATTATTAAATGCATAACTCCCACAATGCAAGCCCCCCTAAACTTTAACCCTTTTAAGATTATTATGCATTTTCGACAGTTTATTCTTGCTAGCATTAGACAATTTTAACTCCAGACATATTATGTTCCAATAAGTCCGAGGAGGCGGGAGCCCCGGGATCATTGCCACTGCCTCGCACTACACTCACAACAACATTGCGGTTGTTAGAATTATCGGAGGAGGCTGAGGTTGCCACCAACGGTTTTATCGTAAGCTAACTTATCGGACTTACTGAGCTCATATGACGCAAAATCGCGTCATAAACTTATTGGAGAGGCATGGAGATAAGTCCATATGACACGATCGCGTCATATGAGTTTTTGGTTATAAGTTCCATATGACGCGATCGCGTCATATATGTCGCAAGGAGTTAAGGGTAAAGACTATCTCAACCATCTGACTTTAATATACCCTTCCTAATCTGAATAAATCTGTCTAATAATAGCCAGAAAACAGACAAGAAATGCGTAATTGGATTTTGAAAGGGTTAACATACTTATTTCTAGTAGGGTTCATCTTAATTATTGTAGCCAGTCTAGTCATCTTTTTGGCTTTAGTATTTATAATATAATTTTTGTTGACAGATTGATAGAGAGCGGTGACCGAGAGACCACCATCCAGGGTTGAAGGGCTCTACGCGTACAACTCCGAGTCGCCCCTCCCCAAAATAGTGGACTCTACATCGCCGACTTCCTGCCACTGACTTTTTATCCAGGGGCCAGATGCCGAGATGCCAAAATTTCAGGAATCAGATGCGTCATATTTTTATTATCAGTATATCTAATACAGTAATTCTTCACTTTTTTTCTTCGTTTTTCTTCTATTATTTAAAAAAAAAAAATTTTTTTTTTTTTAGTACCGGTAAGCGTCATTTCCACATAGCGATTTTGATAAATTATTTTGGCTCTATACTGTATTGTATTTGTCCAAGTTTTGGTTTGTTTAGTTTGCAAGTTTTACATTTTAATTACCACAATTGCTTGGTCACCACTACCATACAGGGGTTTTGGACTAAAAGTATCCTTCATTCCCTGCACATTTTCACGTATAAACAAGAGCTAGAATGTAATTTTATGATATATGAGGAATAGACCTTTCCTATGACACTTGAATCATGTCTGTGTGACCACTGATTATCATGCAACGATATTGAATGGGGGTCTAAGGAGTGTTTTTTAAGCTTGGAGGTCTAGTGAGGAAACTTAGAAATTATAGAATCAGTACAGTATATGGACCAAAAAATAAGCACTACCCCTTAAAGTTTTGATTTTCTGGAATGTAACCACTAATTGAAGTGAGGAATTACTGAGTTTATATACCACTAGGTAAACATAACGTAAGAAATACATTATGAAGATAGATTTTAGTCCTCTTAGATGATTCCAATTTTGACTGGCCCCTTGGATCATACGACATAATTGCTTGTAAACCGCAGCGCTACATATCGGTTGCATAGTTTGAACAATAGTGGTTTCCTAGAACAATAATTACCCCCTTGAGGATTAAGACGCATTTGGCAGTTTATTCTGGCAATTTCATGCAGCTTAGCAAGAATCTGGGAATTAAGAGTAGACACAATTTACCCTTGATTTCCACATACCCTTCTTAATCTGAATAAAATAGTCTCCAGACTATGAAATGTGTCCCAACATCCTGAAAGGGTTAATACAGTATGTTTATCGAGAACTATTCACAAATTTCAAGACCTTGTTTACTGTACGAAGTTAAGTCAGATTATTTTAAATACGGTGTTACTGGCATGACCTCAAAGTAGGTTAACACTTTTACTGCATTGTCATCAATCACTATTATTATAGTGCGTTGTTATATGTGCGATTGGTTTGCTTGGGAAACAGATTAACTTGCTCATGTAGTGATGTACACCCTATGTGGTGGATTGTGTTCTTTTATTTAATAATTTTCATTTTAGTAAGCGTTGTTTCCACATAGCGATTTTGATAATTTAATTTGACTTTATATTGTCCTTGTCCCAATTTTGGTTTGTTTAGTTTGCAAGTTTTACATTTTAATTTAAATTATTACTTCAAATTTAATTGCAGTTTTCCACATACAGATTTTGTTTAGTGTTGTCGTTTCAAGTTTTTAATTTTAATGAGTTTGTTATATTAATTTGAACAGTAACTTTTGAGTTCGTTTTCAAGTTACATACAGATTTTGTTTAGTGTGTTATTTTAATGCGTTAGTTATATTAATTTGAACTGTAATTTTTGAGTTAATTTTCAAGTTTTATATTTTAATTAATTACTGATCTTATGGAATAGGTGAACACTTTTATTACATAGCTATCAAATTATTACTATTATTCATTGCTACCACTACTACTATTCAATAGCCTTGATTTTTACCTAATATCAAAGAGTTCCACCCATATCTAGCACTGTGGTAAATTTTACTCATGTCTCTTAATTTGTTAATGTGCTCCCCCTCTACATATATATACTTTTTTCTCCTTTTTTTTTTAAATAGAGTTGCATTCTGGTGAGTTACAACCTACATTTTGTTCAGTAGAAAATTTAGATTCTATAATTATGGGCCATTTTTTCAGTGTATTTTTTGGTATTGCTCTAATGCTTAAAATTCAGCCTTTTACATTAATTTATTGCAGTGTGTCGCTCTCTTGCTTCTTGGGTCGTACTTGTCAGGTAGATCCCAGAGTGTGATGGTAAATCAAGTGGTCTCGGACTCGACACCCCTGCAGTATGGTGTTCCGCAGGGATCAGTTTTGGGTCCTATCCTATTTATAATTTATATTAGCAGTTTGTCTCTTCTGCTTCGTGCACATAATGTCACCTTTCACTTTTATGCAGATGACACCCAGATTTATGTGAGAATCACAAATATAGTTGATATACGGAGTAAGATGGAATTGTTGATGTCTGATATCAAGAAGTGGATGAGAGCGAGAAAACTTAAACTAAATGATGGTAAAACTGATATTCTCATCATCCGAGGAAATAGAAGAGCTGATGATATGGTAGGTGCCCTCTCCATCAATGTGGGTGGATCTCAGCTGCGACTGGCCAACTCTGTTCGAAATCTGGGTGTATATGTGAACTCCCGATTAGATTTCAAAGAGCATGTAAACCAGATAGTTAAAAGTTGTTACTTGCACATCAGAAATCTCTGTTTGGTGAAGCCGTTTATAACCAGACGTTGCCTTCTGACGTTGGTTCACTCATTGGTCTTCTCTCGTGTTGATTATTGCAATGCCCTGTTGGTGGGTCTTCCAAATTATATTTTGAAGAAAGTTCAGTCTGTTCTTAACAGGGCCGCAAGACTAATTTTTGGTGTTCCACCTAGAACTCCTACTACATCTCTTCACATAGAACTGCACTGGCTGCCAGTAAGAGCAAGAATAGAATTTAAGTTGTGTTTGGTGACTTTTAAGGTTCTCAAATTTGGTGAGCCTAGGTACCTTGCGGAGCTGCTCAGGCGCCCACCGGCACACCATGGTGTAGTTGTGCGTCATGACAATGACCCTTTTCGTCTTGATGAACCAAGGGCTTTCCAGCAGTCTTCTTTCTTTGAGAGGTCATTCTCCTACATGGCTCCGAGGTTGTATAACAGGTTGCCGCTGTCCATGAGACAACTGAGTTCTGTTGAATGCTTCAAGAGACAACTTAAGACTTTTCTCTTTGAGAGAAGCTATGATCTTGAGAGAGGTGTCATGACAGATGGCTATAGAGTTTAGGCTATTTTGCCACTGCTGGTGATTGTTAAATGTGTGTTGTATATGAGCCTTCTTTTGATGCATTGATTTTTGTTCTTTTTTCTTTCTCTTTTCGAGCGCTAGTGAATTCTTCGGAAAAATTGGCGCTTATGAGAAATAAGTAACATGCTTATTATTATTATTATTAAGCTGCTGCCTTAGGTAAGGCATACCGTGTAGCGGCCCTTCTTTTGAGCTGTCCTTACCTAAGGCAGACCGGGTAGGAAGGGTTAAGGGGTATTTTTTCTTGAGATTCTAAGACGGATCACCTCATTAGTTTGTCGATGTTAAGACCTTTTGCCCTATTTGCCAATAATATGACCTTTTTGAGCTATTTAGGTGTCAATGTTGTTGTTGTTGTTCCCCAAGCTGCCTGGCCGAACAGCCCCAAGGCCCCGAGCAAGGCCAAGGCCATAACCGTGCGCCCCCACAGAACCCTCACTGCCGACCACAATAAAGCCTGGGTGACCGAAGCCACTCCATGGCGGGGAGCTGAGGAGGGTGCGGAAACGCCCGGGAAACCAAAGCCCCACCCAGGGCCCTGTGCCCCTCAGCAATTATGAAGAGAAAGTTGAGGGGCAAAGGAAAAAATTTGACGCTTTGGCTTCCAATCTAGGTAGACTGGGAGGTCAATCCACGGAAGAGACGCCGTCACTTGAGATCTAGAAAATATAAAAGTAAAAGGAACAGTCAGAGTAAGCTATGGGTATGGCAGAGATTGCTCAGTTCTCACTCTGATAGACCAGCCCATCACCAAGGTGTCAATGTTTTCTTGGCTAGCGGGTCTTTAATTTAGGAGGCACCAGCCATTTTTCTACCCAAAAAAATGTACAGTACTCATTTATCTCAAAGGGTGGTCTTTTGTTTTTTGTTTTTCCCAAACATACATACATACAACAAAATTTAAGACTGAGTGTTCCACACATAAGTGCAGTTTCAGTCTCTTGTCCTAACTCTGATGAAGATATTTTGATCAACTAATTTTCAAGTCTGTGATATTCTTCTGGATAATTGAGATTGTTTTGTATCCCTTTGATTACTGTGATATTATATTTACTAGAAGCCGGTGTGACTGCTAACAGTTGATGATGATATTCAGATCAGGAAGGATCTGTAATGGATGCCAATTTTTTTCTTCCTGGGATGTATAAAATTGCTTAGGCATAGCCGAAAAGAATTTGACGTGCACATTTTATAATAATTTAAATTTTGGCGTGAGTGAACCTTCAGTAATTAGGGAACAGCTCACTTAAAGCTGCTAAACCATACTTCATAAGTTGCAAATTATATATTAATATGTCTGATAACGAGAAATTGTAGAAACATGATAACATGAGAAATTGTAGAAACATATCTTCATTTAAAGTTTATTTTCACAAACGTTATGCAACTTTTTAGTGAGAAGTTACTGTACTGGGATTGGATTAGGCTTTTTTTGACAAGGTCCTTTCTAATCTGAATAAAATCACCTGGCAGTTGTACAGTATATTTAAACAAATTTATATGATTGAAAATACTTGACAAATTTTTCCATTCTTTGCAGTTGTGGCGATGATCGATGGACGTCTCGGCAAGAAGAAAGAAGAATCGTCGTCTTTGGGATTCGTCGTCTTCAAGATTTGTCACGTCTTTCCTCTATTTTTCTTTTCTTGTTTCAATTTTCCTCATCTTTTTATTATCTTTGCTTTCTCTCTTTCCCTACTTTATTTCTTGGCTCCTCTTTCTATCTTTCTCTGTTTATTTCTTTTACTTCATTACTTTATTATTTTTTCCATTTCCCCTGCCTTGATTTTTTTTTTGCCTTTTTCTGCTTACTTTATTTCTTTTTCTCTCAACTAGGCTCCTCTTTCTCTACCTTTCTCGATTTCTCTATTTATCTCAATTTCTTTTTCCTTTTCCCCTTCCCTGATTTTTTTTTTGCCTCTTCTTTCTCTTAATCTCTACTTTTTCCTGTTTTTTTATCCTTTCTATCTTGCTTATTTTCTATATCCTTACCTTATTCTGGTCCTTAGCCTTACCTTATCCTTTTTATATTTTCCCTTTCCTTGATTATTTTTTTTTTTTTTTTTGTTTTTTTTTTTTTTTTTTGTGTGATGTGAGGGTGGTGTTGGTGGGAGTGATTTATGGTGTGTTGTGTTGGGGGGGTGTTGTCTGTAAGCTGTTGTACATTGGTTGACATCAGTGGTTAAATTGTGTGCTGGTCTAGGTCTTGGGGCTTGCTGTCGGGTGCATAAGGTAGTCAAGCCTTTAACTGACGAGAGAACAAGACCACGGGTCGGCTTATTCCTGAAACGTATACGCATAGTTACACATTCTCTCGACTTTACTATGAATGCTTTAACTCGCCCTAACCTAACCCAAGCGAAAGTTTGTATTCTGGTTAGAGGTTACTGTGATCATAGTAATCTTCGAGGTGTAGCGTAGAAATTTTTGGATTATGTGACCTTGATCAATAGCAACGCACTGGTGTCCTGAATGCTACAGCTTAGAGAACCACCCCAAAAGTGCCCCTTCCATTCTCCGAGTGGAAGACCAGGCGGGGCAGTGTAGGGGCTGGCATCCTGTTTCCAGTACCCTGCAACTGTCATCTTTCAATCTAAGTCTTAAGCTTGACTATTTCTCTCCTTCACCCAGTTAGTAGTGTGATAGATTTGTCTGTGATGGTAGTGGTGAGTGTGTGGTTGTGGCAACACAACCACACACTCATTACCCACTTAGTCATTTCTCTAAACTGAGTTGTGTTGACCATGTGATGATGATGCCAAGGACTTCTTGACACCACTCATTATAAATTCACAACTGAGTCACTGATCAGCTGTGGTGACTCATTTGGGTTTTCTTTTTCTGAATGTGATATGGCTAATAACCATATCACACCAGAGCACACAAATGAAAAGCTAGCTGAGGTGGTACATTTCATGACTGTAATGTTCTTGTGTGATACATAGTACCATACGGTCATCACACATAAATGTCCCATTACGAGTTGGTTGACGACTGTTGGTGATAATAAATAGTGGTTAATGTCTCGGTGTCTCGTGGGAGAACCGCAGCTGCAGGCCACCTTCTTGCACTAGCTTGCATGTAGGTGTACATTCAACCACAGCCCAGTCGTCACCACGAACACCTGCTGCCTGGGTACCATCATACCCCTCACATCACAGTGTGACTGTATGTGTGCGTCTACCCCTCCCCCCTCTTTTTACTAATCAATATGTGTTTAATTTTCAGATGGAGTACAAGTATGTTTATTTCAAGGTAAATATATTACCTTTTTTTATAACTCCTGAATGCAACTTTTATTTTATTTGGGGGAGCACATATTTTGACAATAAACAAATATAAATGTATTCAATATTTTATTTTCCTGTGAAACATATTGGTAGAATATAATGATTGAAAGGCATAATAACTGGTGGAATAATGAGAAACAATAATAGAGAAAATATTAAATACTAAATATATTTTCATAGGTTTATACTGTACTGGTATAATATAATAAATGGAAAGCATAATGTATAATTACAAAATATGATAAACTAGATAAGATACAGAAACAAAAAATATGAATAAACAAGAAATACAGTACATGTAAAACTTGCAAAGCAAATATATATACTTTATACATATTTTGTATTCCTATGATACTACAAATTTAAAATAGAATATAGAGGAAGACAAAAAAAAAATATTAAATTATAAAGGAGGAAGACTAATAATTATAAAAAGGGAAAATTATAAAAAAGTAGAAAAATTAAAAGGTTGAAAACAAGGAATAAACCTAAATAAAGGGAGAAGAACTAATAAGAATGAATGAGGAGTAATACTAATAATGAACCTAAATAAAAGGAGAAACAAGAATTAACAAGAAATATTACTAATAATATACCGGTACCTAAATGGAATGAAGAATAACTAATAGAGGAAGCATGATAAAAGGGAAAAAGGAGGAAGAGACAAGAGAAATGAAGAGAGATAAATAATGAACAGAAAGACTTAGTAACGTTTCACTCTTGGGTTGGACAGAGTAGGGGTGGGATTGTGTTGCAAGATGGGTACCACGTACCCTACATAGAGGTGGTATACACTGGGAGAGCTCGGAGGAGCATTGATTAATGTAGTAACGAACTAACGATAGAATAGCGAGAGATGCAACATACATATATATGTATGTATGTATACTGTACATTTGAAAGCCTCAACAAATTTGTAGGCACCTCCGAAACACAAATATTAGGTTAAGAATTAATAAGATGATTCAATTCAACCCAAGACAGCTGAAAAATATATGTATCGGCAGTGACAACCGTGATTACACACTTAACCCATAAATGGCGACCGTCCTCAATAGAGGTTTTTCTGGTGCACTGCGACCATCCTCAATAGATCCAGATCATAAAAAATAAAATAAAAATAGAAAACACTCCAGTGGTATTCAAACCAAAGTAATTTGTGATTAGGTGAGATAATTCCCCTCCATTACTTGCTACCACTCCTACATATGTGACCCCACCCCCCCTTCCCCCTCCTCAATTACCATCTATTTTTTCCTCTTATTCCCCCTTTTATCGGGTTATTTTCGGCGCGAATTTCCCCCTCCTGGTCTTTTTAACATGGTTAAGTCATCTAAAGATCCTTGCAACACAGATACTTCTAGTGTGAGGCCTCAGCGTCGCTTGGGAGTTGGGAGAGGGAACATATACCCCCCCCCCCCCTGCTCTTGCCTCATGAATGGACCGGTCGGCAATAATACGTCTTTTTCACCCCCCAAATACTATTCCCACTAATTTTCTTGCTCTTAAATGTTCATATTAACCCTTGTCTAGCGGGGTGTTTTGGGCTCATTTGGGCATATTCAGGCCCTCCTGCATGATAAATCAAGCATCTGCATGAAAACTAATTATTTAGCAAAAAACTAGGCACTAAAAGCTTCAAAAAACGAGCTACGTAGCACTCGTGGTTCTCTTGCAGTGGTGCCACGAACATGGAAGCTTAGCATATATCGGTATATTTTTCCCAGCTATGCTCACTACTGGCTACACTGCCGGCCTCTCGAGAACACAGGAACATGAGTTAATGGGCGGCGGTAAGCCCTGGGAGTCGGCTGTCTGGCCCGCTGCGCTCCCGGCCATTTGCACTCGATTTTAACCCTTTAAAAGCCTTAATAATGCTCCTAACTTGCTGCAAATTGGTGCACGACTTAAGTCGAACGCCGCTCTTTAAGGGTTAAAAGCAAAATAGGCGCATATGGATAAGTAATAATTATATAATAATGTTATATAGGACGATTTTCATCAGAGTAGAACCAAATATCTTCGCTTGGCGGGAGAGTTTGAACTACCATAGCTACGCAGCTTAGAGGTTAAATATAATAGAGAAAAACAGTTTAGTTTAGATATTCAGGACAGTTACCAGACTTAGAGGAGAGTTGTAAACATAATCATGCAAACTATTTTTTTTACTCAAGCTCATTTATATTAATACAGTACTGTACTGTTTATGCATTAGTTTTTAGCGTTTCAATTGTTATCATTGTTTGTACAACATGGGACTGTTCCCCTTGTTCAGTCTGCATATGTTTGTACAACATGGGACTGTTCCCCTTGTTCAGTCTGCATATATAAAATATCACTATATAGAAACTTCTCTAAATAAGATTCAATATGACTTGGTGGAGAACACTTATAGTGGAATGTCCTCTTTCTTGGTTCTGGTAAATCTGTCTGCAGCCTTTGATATAGTAAACCACGAACTGGTGATCAAGGACCTGTACTCTTATGGTGTTCATGATAAGGCACTTTTGCACCTTCAGTCATATATTATTGAACAGATGATCAGTGCGTGGTGGTGAGCCGGACCATCTCAGACCCGGTTCCCCTGTTGTTTGGATTCCCTCAGGGATCAGTTCTGGGACCGATTCTCTTCATAGTCTACACGAGCAGCTTATCATCCTTGCTCGTCACTCATGATGTTGCCTATCACTTCTATGCTGATGACACATAACTGTATGTAAAGATGACATATCTTAATAATTTACAAAGATAAAATAGGAATCTCTATTGTCCGATATCAAGATCTGGATGGCAGGAAGGAAACTCAAGTTGAAATGAGGGCAAAACTGAGATCACCATCATCCAAGGAAACAGAAGGGGTATTAATGCTGAGAATGTACTGACCCTGAATATGGGCGATTCTCAGCTTCGTCCAGTGAGCCCAGTCCGAAATTTTGGGAGTATACTTCAACTCAAAATTTAATTATAAGGATCATGTAAACCAGGTTATTAGGGATTGTAATCTGCACAATATAAACTTGTACTCAGTATGACAGTTTCTAAACAGACACTGCCTCCTAACATTGTTACATTCAATCATCTTATCTTGTGTAGATTATTGTAATGCTTCAATCTATCTATTGCCGGACGCCGTGATCCCCGAAGGGGTGGATACGAACGGAACGACCCCATGCACCTCTGTCCCCAGTCAGTTGACGCCCCTCCTCCCATCTAGCACCGCCTTCACTCATATACTTCTTCCACCTCTCACTCGGTCTGCCTCTCCCGCTCTGTCCTTCCACCTTACTCTCTTAAGTCATTCTCTCGCTTCACATACGTTCCACATGGCCGAACCATCTCAAGGTGTTCCTTTTCTCATTTTCCAGCTCATCTACATCCACACCACACCTCTCATACTTCGTCATTAGTCTGTCTATCCCTCCATGTAACTCCGCACACACTTCTCAAGTAACAAATTTCCACCCTACTCACTCTTGGTTTGAGTCTCTTCACCAACGTCCATGCTTCGCTCCCATAAGTCAATGTCGGGATTACCACACTGTCATGCAAGGACTTTTTTACTTCCATGCTGACCACCCTATTTCTTGTTACTGCTTTCAGCGTTCCTACAACCCTCTTCCCCTGTTGCACCCTCTCCCGTGCTTCTTCATTCATACTCCCATTTATACTCAACATACTGTCCAAATACGTACTTAAATGAGCTGACATTCTCCATAACCTGACCGTTCAACCTCACCTCATACTCTGTGGCTGCACCCCTTTCAAAGACCATAACCTTGCTCTTCCCCGCATTTACCTTCAGATTCAGTTTTTCACAAACTGTTCCAAACATTTACCAGCCCCTGCAACTCCCATTCACTATCGCTCATCAGAACGGTATCATCAGCAAACAGCAGTACAAGCAACTTCCACTCATTTCCCTCCCTTATCAGAGGTACACCAACATCCACTGCTCTTCCTTGTATTTCTTTCATGACTCCATCCATATACATATTGAACAGCCATGGGGACATCACACACCCTTGCTTTAACCCAACATTCAGATCAAAGAACTCGCTCTGCTCATCCTCCACACGTACTGACGCCTTTGCACCCTCACACATGCTCTTCACTGCTTTCAAGAACTTGCCGACTATTCCGTATATTTTCAGTACTTTCCATAAACTTTCTCTATCAACTCTGTCATAGGCCTTCTCCAAGTCCATAAAGGCAGCATACAACTTATACTGTATCTCTTCTCCAGATATTTCTCCACAACACATTTCAGGGCAAAAATCTGAACAGAAAATTATATTCCCTCTTGTTTTATTGTTGTTACAGGTTACTATCTTCATAGTAAAGGTAAAATAGGCGCATATGAATAAGTAATAACGATATTTATCGTAAAATGAAGATTTTAGGCGGGAAAGAGGCCTAATATTGCCGCCCAGAACTGTGGTGTTCGCTACACCCTGCGCGCGCTTTATAGGTTAATCTAAGTGACTCAACATACAGTGCCGGTACTGTACATACAGTCGGCCAAATAAGTGATGTCTCGGCATCAAGTACATTTTGATCAATAATTGGTATCGGCAATATCTAAACATGATTTATTCAGTTTGAGTGAGATATACAAACATGTTCCTATACTTACCCCCCCATTCAACATCTGACAGATATTAATACAGCACAAGAGTGAGCCAAACGTAATGACAGCCGAGACATGACTTATCAGCGCCACCGTACATACATACATACATACAATATACACTATCTATAATGATGTGAACAATAATTAAAAAATCAAAACAAAAAAACAAGCGCATGGTTCAGCCAAAATTAATAGTTCGACAAAATCCTTGATGAAAGTGTGTGTGAAATCTAGAGAGGAACATCAACTCCTGCAGTTTTCACTGAGTGAGCTGTGGGCAGAAAACTAAATTTTAAGAGATAATTATATGACCAAGAGAATTCTATTTTTGAATACTAAACGGCAACCCCCGGTGCATGAAAGGGCTAAAATATATGTTTAGAAACAAGGCTGTCAGCGAAAAATTTATTTTGACTCTACAAGTGAATGAAGGAAAGTCAATCAGATGGCAAGCGGTGTTACAGTTACCCACACAAAATGGTTGATCCCTCATATTTATTGTTATGAAAGTACAGTTGGATAGGCCTACAGTACATGAATTTGTATATACTCTGTGCTTTTAACCCTTGTCTAGCGGGGTGTTTTGGGCTCATTTGGGCATATTCAGGCCCTCCTGAATGATCAATTAAGTATCTGCATGAAAAGAAATGTATTCTCAAAAAACTAGGCGCTAAAAGCTTCAAAATGAGACCAGAACGAGCTACGTAGCACTCTGGTTCTCTTGCAGTGGTGCCACGAACATGGGAGTTTAGCGTATAGCGGTATATTTTTCCCAGCTATGCTCACTACTGGCTACACTGCCGGCCTCTCGAGAACACAGGGAACATGAGTTAATGGGCGGCGGTAAGCCCTGGGAGTCGGCTGTCTGGCCCGCTGCGCTCCCGGCCATTTGCACTCTATTTTAACCCTTTAAAAGCCTTAATAATGCTCCTAACTTGCTGCAAATTGGTGCACGACTTAAGTCGAGCGCCGCCAATAAGGGGTTAAATATTAACTAATATTGTTCTTAACTCCAACAACTCCCAATAAAATTAATGAAAGCATATGATCCTCCGGGGATTTGAACCTAGGACACCACATACTTACACGCTTTAACTATTACACAAATATCTTGAAGGGAGGCTTGGGGGTGATTTTTGTTTAAGCTTGATGGAGGTCTAGGAATGAAACTAAAATAATATTAAAATTATAAATAAACAATCAAATATATAAGCCCATCCCCCCTTAAATAATAAGACCAAGTAATGGGTTTATAGCAAATTATTCTTGTAAATTAATTCTACTATGTTTCCTTCCATACATAAAATCACAGTGTGGATACAAATTCCTGTGGCCAACTGTACATATGAAGCAAACTGACTTGTGAACCCCTTATGTACTGGCCATGTCTTTTTATTTTTTCTGGCTACTAATAGACAATTTTATTTAGTTTAGAAAGGGCCTCCAGCAATTAACCCTTGTCTAGCGGGGTGTTTTGGGCTATTTTGGGCATATTCAGGCCCTCCTGAATGATCAATCAAGTATCTGCATGAACAAAAAAATATTAGCAAAAAACTAGGCGCTAAAAGCTTCAAAATGAGACCAGAACGAGCTACGTAGCACTCGTGGTTCTCATACAGTGATACCAGTAACATGGGAGTTTAGCGTATTTCGACATATTTTTCCCAGCTATGCTCACTACTGGCTACACTGCCGGCCTCTTGAGAACACAGGGAACATGAGTTAATGGGCGGCGGTAAGCCCTGGGAGTCGACTGTCTGGCCCGCTGCGCTCCCGGCCATTTGCACTCGATTTTAACCCTTAAAAGCCTTAATAATGCTCCTAACTTGCTGCAAATTGGTGCACGACTTAAGTCGAGCGCCGATCTTTAAGGGTTAAGAGGCTTCAAATGATCTCACTTAACCCTTTTTACTACCACAGATCCTTCTTCAAGTGCATGAAACGTCTAAATATAGCAAGAATAAAACTAAAAGGGCGTCGCCGGTACAGAAGGGGTGAATGCAATTTGACATGGATTGATTACAAAACCATATTGGCCATTCAAATGTAAAGCTAAATCTATCCCTACCGTTGTATTTGGCATAAAGAGGGAGGGGAAGAGGGAGAGAGGGAGGGAGGTATAACAAAATAATACTAATAATATAAAACAAGTGACAACGAGAAGGGTCGGTTTGAGGTAAGAAAAAAGCGTTGGTTTCTCCAGAGGAATTCCCTAGCGCTCGGAACGCATCACACCACAATTCAGAGAAATGTGGCATTGTTCATATACAGTAAAAGCTGCAACTGTGGAAATGGCAGCAACTAAAGCCTGTAATAATTTGTTGCTGTACCAATCACAAAATAATAACTTTTCTGGAAGAGAAAGGTCTGAAGCTGTCCCTTAAAAAATTCAACGCAATTCAACTGCCTCATCGATAGCGGCAATTGATTATACAACCTAGGAGCCACGGAAGAAAAGGACCGATCAGAGAAAGAAGACTGCTGAATGGATCCCGACTCCTCAAGATGCAAAGGATCATCATTGCTTCGCAGGATCGCACCCGGGTGTGCCAATGGATGTTGTCACAGTTCAGCAGGTATATACTTGGGTTCACCAAATTCAAGAGCCTTAATGGTCATGAAGCATATCTATATATTCTATCTTGGCTTTAACGATCAGGCAGTGCAGCCAGAGTAGTAAAGGTTCTCGATGGAAGACCAAATAATTATAATCCTCGCTGTTCTATTTAACACCGATTGAACTTTTTGCAATGAATAATTAGGGAGACCAACCCTTACAATAATCTGCACAAGATAGGATGATTAAAATGTAAAACTTGAAAACTAAACAAACAAAAACTGGGACGATACAAGATAAAGGTAAAATAACTTAATCAAAATTGCTATGTGGAAATAATGCTTACTAAAATAAAATTTATGAAATAAAAGAACACAATCCACCACATAGGGTGTAGATTACTACATGAGCAAGTTAAAGAACCATTATTATGAGACATCATCTGTTTACAAACTATCTCATGGAGTACAAGTTAATAATATGCAGATTACAACTTCTGATGACCTGGTTGATATGCTCCTTATAATTAAATTTTGAGTTGAAGTATATTCCAATATTTCGGACTGGATTCACTGGATGAAGTTAACATTTGGTCATATCCAGGGTCAGTACATTCTCAGCATCATTACCCCTCCTGTTTCCTTGGATGATGGTGATCTCAGTTTTGCCATCATTTCAACTTGAGTTTTCTTGCTGCCTTCCAGATCTTGATATCGGACAATAGAGATTCCATTTTCATCTTTGTTTCATAAATAGTTGTCATCTTTACATACAGTTGAGTGTCATCAGCGTAGAAGAGAATCGGGTCTCGAAACTGATCCTTGAGGAACTAGGTCTGAGATGGCCTGGCTCACTACCACACACTGAGACCTATCTGTCCAATAGGTATGACCAAAGGTGCACAAGTGCCTTATCACGAACACCATAAGAGTACAGGTCCTTGATCACCAGTTCATGGTTTACTGCCAAAGGCTGCAGACAGATTTATCAAGACCAAGAAGGCCATCCCACTACCTAACCTAGGTAACCTCCACCAAGTCATTATGAATCGTACTTAACACGCATAATCCGGATGGCCGCCCTATCGGACAAATTGAGTCTTTTTCGCGCAGTTCGGTTAGCCGCCTGGGCTCCTGGAGCTATAATAGGGCCATAAAACCTCTTAAGACTGCACTAGAGAAAGCTTAGATGTCATGGCGGGCAGTCTGCGACACACACAACATACGCACACACTCATTCAGGCAGTTGACTTGTGCTTGTCTCAAGGCTAAAAGCAATTGATTGATGCATAAAAGCAATGGACAGTGACTTAAAAATGGCTACAATGGTGAAATAAATCAATACAGTAATCAATAATTGAACGAGCGTAAACAAACTGAAACCATAGGCGACGCTATGGCGACTGCACAATCAAACAAGTCTAGTCACGGGACCAAAACAACAATCATATTTTACACCTCAAACAAAAACAACTTATGTACAATGTTCTACTCTTCTTCTTTCGCAAGATAACAAGATAACAGTTGGGCTTGCGACTCTCCACCTGGAAAAAATCTGCAGCAACAAAAAACGAACAATCAGCCTTCCAATATCTACTAAATATCTCTTACATATGTACGGTATGGACGTATACAAAAAGTAGGTAGCTTACTTACCATAGTCAGTAAAGCGTCAGCTGCTGAACAAAGGGTCGGGAGGTCCAACTCGCTCTGTGAAAATATTATTGGTAGGTGTCAAGCCCGGGCAACTTGACCTAGCAATTCTGGGGGGGGGGAAAAAAAAAAAAAAAAAAAAAAAAAAATAAAAAATAATAATAATAATAATAATAATAATAATTATAAACCAAGTGATCTTGACCAACACGATTAGACAATAAAAAAACGTATCTCTGGGGAAATCTCTATTGCTGCCATCTTGTTGTTTTCTTTGAATTTAGTGAAAAACATCATGAATTCATAACCATCGTCTATCAGAGACTTTACTAGGGTTCGTATTTGTGATGTTGGAGAGGATCTCATCGTCTTCCACTGAAGTGGAAATTCCTGTCAAGGTCATTTTTGGAAGCATTGTTTGGGGGCTCAGAAGCACTATGACCACTGATTATCACTGAGGGACACGATGATTGCCTCACTGGCCTTGCTCTTAGCTGTTGTGCGGCGAGGCCTGTAATATTACTGGCTGTACTGTATTTCCTGCGTTCACAAAAGCTCCCAGGGTGACGTGGTAGTACTCAAATTTCACCAGTCACCAAACAAGCTAGCCCACCCACATGAGCTGAGAGCTCAGTAGTAGACAAACCTTGCATGAGGATGTAAGGTTCAAGCAATTGATAGCTCGATCCTTGACTACCGCAAACAAACAAAATATATATATATATATATACTGTATATATATATATATATATATATATATATATATATATATATATATATATATATATATATACAGTATATACATATAGTACAGTATATATAACGTAAAACTTGCAAAATAAACAAACCAAAGCAGGGACAACACAATATAAAGACAAAAGAACTTATCAAGATCGCTATGTGGAAATAACGCTGTAGTAAAATCCAATTTTGAAATAATAATGTAAAATCGCAAAATGAACAAACCAAATCGAGGACGAGACACTATAAAGGCAAAAGAACTAATCAAAATCGCTATGTGGAAACAACGCTTTAGGAAAATAAAATTATGAAATGAAAGAACACAATCCACCATATAGGGTGTACATCACTACATGAGCAAGTTAATGTTTTCTAAACAATTTAATCGCACAAATAACAACGCACTGTCGTCACGTTTAAGGAATTAGTCAATTTGGGAAGTCCGGGACATTCTGGTAAATTTTACTAAATTTTGTTTGAATAAAGAAACTACAATTAATATTTAAATTTTGTATTAAACCCAATTTGCAATTTGACAAGATATTAACAATAGTACAAAATACATACAGCACTCACTAACGATAGTGCTATTGGGTAGGTACCTATGAGCATAGCATGCTTCACATGACCCTTACCAATTACTACCCTTC
Source organism: Paralithodes platypus (assembly GCA_032716605.1). Taxonomy (NCBI): domain Eukaryota; kingdom Metazoa; phylum Arthropoda; class Malacostraca; order Decapoda; family Lithodidae; genus Paralithodes; species Paralithodes platypus. The sequence continues at coordinate 70,080,122 of CM064480.1, forward strand.
AAATAACCTACATTTATAGTACAAATAAATGTTGTTGTTGTTGTTGTTCCCTAAGCTGCCTGGCCGAACAGCCCCGAGTCCCCAAGGAAGGCCATGGCCACGGTCGGGCTTTCCCACAGAGCTCTCAAAGAGTGTAAATTGTGTTGTTGGCGTAAGTGGTTGTGTGAAATGCAGTCTTCTATGATGTGTTTAATGGTATGGGGTGCTGTGTTACAACACGGGCAGGTGTCGACGACGGAGTCATCCAGTCTCTTCTGATAGCTCAGAAGAGCCGGATGGTGTCCGCATCTCAGCCTGGCCAGGTGGACTCTGTCCTCGCGAGGAAGGGAGGATTCAGAAGGATGGATTTCGGGAGGTCGTGCTTGCAGCTGCGTGTTGTCTATGAGTGAGTGGGTGGAACGGCGAGTGATATGAGTATGGATGTGCTTCCGGAAGTTGGTTTGGGGTGGGCAGGGAGGGAGAGAAGACAGTATTTGTGTGTGATAGCGTGTGCTGGGTGTTGTTTTGATATTTCTTGGTGTCTGTGGGTGTGTAGCCATGTAGTGTAGTGGGTGGTGTTGATTCATGGAGGCTGCTGCTAGGAATTGTGTGCCTCTCATGTCTAGATGATCTTTGACTTTGAGGACTTTGGTTTCTTGATGTAGGTGATCTGTGGGTGTCGTAGCTGTGCATCCTGTGATGATTTTCAGGGCTTTATTTTGAATAGTCTGTAAGGTCTTATGATGTGTTTCAGCTAGGTTAGAAGCCCAGGCCGGGCTTATGTATTCCATAACTGATCTTATGTATTGTTTGTAGACTGTGGTGGTGGTTTCTTTGTTGTGTCCAAATTTTGTGTGGGCAAGTGATCTGAGGGCGTTAAGTCTGGGTGCCAGTTTATTTTTCGTGTTTGTGGTGTGCTGTTTGAATGTCATTTGGGTGTCGTATGTTACTCCTAGGATTTTGTGTGTGTGTGTGTGTGTGTTAAGGGTGTGTTGTTTATGTTGAGTCCCGGGACGTAATCGTGCTCTCCTGTCCAGCTTGTGAGGAGGGTTGCAGTGGATTTAGCTGGGGATAAATTGAGTCTGTTTGTAGTGCACCATTCATGTAATGTGTCGAGATAATCTTGAAGGAGTCTTGTTGCTGTGTCTGGGTTTTGGTATTTACCTAATTGTATTTACCTAATTGTAGTTTACAGGAGTTGAGCTAAGCTCGTGTTGTCCCGTCTCTCAGTCTACTTTTTATCCAATTTTTTCTTGAAAATATGGATGTTCCTTGCCCCTACCACCTCCTCCTCCAGCCCATTCCATTTGTCAATACATCTATAGGGGAAGCTAAACTTCCTGATATCGTTCTTGCAGGTAGGTCTTTTTACTTTGTAGCTGTGGCCTCTAGTTATTCCTGTATCCATAATTAATATATCCTCCCTATCCAGCCTCTCCAGCCCCCGGGTACATTTGTACATCATTATCATGTCTCCCCTCTCTCTCCTCTCTTTTAGACTCGGTAGATTTAATTTGTCTAGCCTCCCTTCATATGGCAGTTCTCTGAGACTTGGAACCAATCTAGTGACTGCTCTCTGGATTCTTTCTAACTTGTGAATATGCTTCTTTAGATGCGGGGACCACACCACTGCTGCATACTCCAATCTTGGTCTAATCATACTTTTCATAATTTTCGCTACCATGGTCTCATCCAAATAGTTCAGAGCAACTTTCATATTCCCGGCCATTGCATACATTCCGCTAAAGAGCTTGTTAATATGTTTCTCTGGCGACAAATTATCTTGTATAATCAACCCTAAATCTTTTTCTTTTTCGGCCTTGCTAATTTTATTATCTCCCATCCTGTACTCCCAATTTGGTCTATTCACACTTCTTCCCATATTTAACACATGACATTTACTTATATTAAATTTCATTTTCCACTTGGTGCTCCATTCGTATATTTTATCTAAATCCCCTTGCAGCTCCTCACAACTACTTTTATTTGTTATTTGTCTCATAATTTTTACGTCATCTGCAAACATTGACATGTAAGAGTTTATGCCTATCGGCAGGTCATTCACATACATAAGGAACATGAGAGGTGCCAACACAGATCCCTGCGGCACACCACTCTCAACTTTCCGCCACGATGAGTAAGTTCCTCTAATGTTGGTCCTCATTTCCCTATCTGTTAAATAGCTCTCCATCCATTTCAGCAAACTCCCCCTGACACATCCTAGCGTCTCAAGCTTAGATAACAATCTCTTATGTGGTACCTTATCGAATGCTTTGGAAAGGTCTAAGTAGACGCAGTCCACCCATCCGCCTCTTTCTTGGAGTACATCTATCACCCTACTGTAATAACATAGCAAACTGGTAACACAAGATGTCCCTTCTCTGAATCCAAATTGCTTTGGGGTTATTATTTTCTTTCTCTCCAACATTTTCATCCATCTCTTCCTAATTAGCTTTTCACAAATCTTGCATACAATACTAGTAAGTGAAACTGGTCTATAGTTTAGAGGGTCCTCAGGGTTTCCATTCTTGTATATCGGAATGATATTAGCTCTTTTCCATTCAACAGGAACCTGTCCTTTATCTAAGGAAGCTTGAATTATGTCCCTCACTGGCTCCACTAATTGCTCTGCACACTCCTTTAAAACCCAGGCAGACACTTCATCCGGTCCCATAGCTTTCCTTACTTCAAGTCCTCTCATCGCAGATAACAGCTCATCTCTAGTTATTTCAATCTTACTAAGACCACTCTCCAGTACTCCCGCCTGTGGTTCGTCAAAACCTTCCTCTCTAGTAAAAACTGACCCCAATTTGTTATTCATTACCTCACACATGTCCGATACATTTTCATACGTCCTAGCATCAACTCTTAATTTAGTAATTTGTTTCTTTACCTTCAACTTACTGTTTATATATTATAAAATAATCTAGGGTCACTTTCACATTTATTTACTATGTTCTTCTCATAGTTCATTTTAACTTGCCTAATTATGTTAACATATCTATTCCTCTCCTGTTTATATTTATTCCGATTACTCTCAGTGTTCCTTCTTCTTAATCTAGCCCAAGCTGCATCACGCCTACCCAAAGCTCTTTTGCATTTCAAATTAAACCAATCTTTCTGCTTAGTAAAATTTCCAGTTTTATATCTTGGGACAAACATATTGGTTCCTACTCTATAAATTTCGAGGAATCTACTATATTTACCTTGTATGTCCCGTTCCTTCAAAATAAGATCCCAATCTACTCCCTCTAAATATCTTTTCAAGGATACATAATCAGCTTTACTATAATTTAATCTGTCATTTATGTAGCTATTGTCTAATCTATTGGCATTACTCGAGGTCAACTTCCATTTTAGTAATAGGTGATCACTTTTACCTACAGGACATAGATAGTTTATATCACTAATTTCGTGAGGATCTTTTGTAAAAATCAGATCGAGTTTAGAAGGTTCGTTATTACCCCTCATTCTTGTATTTTCCTTCACATGTTGTGTAAGTACATTTTCCGTAACCAACTCCACTAGCCGACTTCCCCAAGATCTCTGATTTGGCCCTGCATCTCCCGATTCCCAATCAACCTCACTACAGTTGAAATCTCCTACCAAGATCAATCGATTCTTCCTTAAAAGCAATCTTCTCAACGACTGAATCATATCCTCTACCATCTCCTCAAACTCCAACTCCCTCCATGCTCTGGTCTTTGGTGGCATGTAAGCTACTGCTATGTCTAGCTTTTTTCCTTCTATATCATTGAGTTCAACTGCCATTATTTCTGCCTTGTCATTATTTAACTCCACGTGCTTTGCTGTCATAGGGTTCTTAACTAATACTGCCACTCCACCTCCCCTTTTACCCTTTCTATCATTTCTCCATATATTATATCCTTCACTAAACACTATGTTGCTGTCAAAGTCCTGGTTCAGCTTTGTCTCTGTCAAACAGACTATCTGTGGTTGATCTTTTCTTAATATATTATCTAACTCTACCTTTTTACTGTTTATTCCATCTATATTAGTGTAGTAGCACAGTATATTTGAATCCACCTCCTTGTTTCTCTTCCCTCTCTGCCTCCTACCAGGTTCACCTCCTCCTCCTCCATCCCTTCCCTGACCCAGTTCCACCTCCCCCACTAATTCTATTCTCCTCCCCCCTCTCTCTCCCTCTGTTCCACCCTCTCCACCACATCCTGGCTCTCTCTCCGTGCGTGCTTGCGTGCTTGTGAGTGTTATGTCGTCTGCGTAGGAGGCTATGGTTATTTGGGGTGAATTTGGTGTACAGTGAACCCTCAAATTACGCGCAATTTATCTACGCGTAATCAAAACTACGCTTGAACCACAATTGAGGCAACAAATCGAAAAGTACGCTCAATTATTCGAATGTACGCGCCGAGCGTACGAGCGGGAGTCGATTCGTATCTGTTGGAGAGTTTCGGGCGGCCATATTGACGTGACGCCAAGCCCTCCAACGTCGTCACTGTTGACTGTGGAGAGAGACACATCTCCCGTACCAAACGATTATGTATTTATAAAGCACAACAGGATATTATGAATCTATTAAAAGACTGTTCTTCGTTTTACATTGCATGTATCATTTATTGAGCTAACAAAATCGGAAATGGAAAATCTGTTTCTGTTCGGTAGTTGGAGGCGAGATTGTTTACACTTCTTTCGAAAGTCGCTTCAAAGCCCACTGCTCTCCCCTGGCTAAATGATGTGAAGCCAATTCTTTAATATGTATATGAGCTATTGAACTATCTCACTTGACACTATGTAGGCTATATGAAACTATAGGCTATACAGGGTGTATTACTTTTCGACTCAAAACTTTACCAGTAAGCCTAGGCGGCTAGGCCTATTATTTCGGTCGGTCCATTTCGGGCGCAGTGCTATCGATCGATGGCGCAGATCCGGCATTGCTCAACCACTACCAATGTGAGTTAATTTACGTTTGTGTCTTATTTGTATACATTAAATGTATTTTGTGTGGTAGATTAGGTTATGAAAACATATTTGTACAGTAATATGTTATATATTTGTGGATTTTAGGTGATGAAAGGTAGAAATAGTACAACTTTCGGTCGGACCCAGACCAATACCTATTTTCCCCATTTATATTTAACTCCCATGTACGCGCAAACGAACGTACGCGCCGACAGCACAGTACGCATCCCACGCGTAGTTTGAGGGTTCACTGTACTGTATTTATATCATGCATGTACAGATTGAAGAGTGCGGGCGACAGGACGGATCCTTGCGGGACTCCGTTAGGGAAATTTCTAATGCTAGATGACTGACCGGCAAAAGACACGTGTGCACATCTGCCTGCTAAGAAGTTGGCCAGCCATCTTTTTGTGTTGGTGTGCATGTTTGTGTTGTAGATTTTGTTTGTTAGGTTGTGGCGGGGGATGGCATCGAAGGCTTTACTAATGTCGAGTGTGGCAAGTACTGATCTGTGTGGTGGTCTAGCTGAGTTGATGCCGTCAAAAGCTCTTTGTGTAAGGTCTGTAAGAAGAGTGTTTGTGGAGTGCAATGGCCTGAAGCCGTGTTGTGTTGGAGAAAGGGGTAAGTCAGGTGTCATCAGTTGTAGTACAAGGCACTCTATGACTTTGGAGGGGGTGCAAAGGAGTGTGATAGGGCGGTGTGTGGAGGGTAGCGTGGGGTCTTTGTTAGGTTTGGGAGGTTTGGGGAATGTGATGATGATACCATGCTTCCAGATGTCTGGTATTGTGTTGTGTGAGTAGCTGTAGTTTGATATGTTAGTGAGTGCTTGTACGCCTTGTGGTCCCAGGTGTCTGAGGTGAATGTTGCTTATGTTGTCTAGGCCACAGGCGGGTGAGAGCTTGAGATTGTTGATGATATGCTTTGTCTGGTTGTTGGTGAAGGGTGTATAGTCAGGGTTTGTGGGGAATTGTATTTTTCGTCGGATGACACGTCGGTCATCTTTGTGGGGTTTAGGTGACTGACATGAGAGAAGTGATTGATGAGAGTGTTTGCTTGTTGTTTACGTGAAGGAGTAGAGTTTGTTGTTGTGATTGCAGCATGTGATTGTGTTGTGTTGCTGTTGGAAAGTGTGATGCTGTTTAGTGTTTTGTAGAGTTTTTTGGGGTTTGTTTTGTGATCGAGTGTTTGTAGGAAGTTATTCCAATTTAGTGTTTGTTGTTCTTGTATTTTGTTGTTAATCTGGATGTTGAGTGCTTGAATTTGTTGATTGATGTCTTGTGTGTGGGGTGCTGGGGAGTGTTTCAGTGTGTCGCGTTGTATGATGAGGTTTTGAATTTCTGGTGAGAAGTTGGGGTTGTGTTTTTTTATGTTACCTCTTGGAATGTGTTTCTTGTCGGCGTTTTGGATAGTCGTGTTGAATGTGTGTACATCATTGTTGATGTTAGTGATGGGTGTACTGTTTAAGGTTTCAAAGTGTTGTTTAGTCTCATTTGTGAAAGCTTCCCAGTTAGCTCTTTTATAGTTAGTGTAAGTATGTCTGTGGCTAGCTGGGGTGAGTCTTGTTTTGGTGGTGATAATGATCGGGAGGGCGAGTTCAGGGGAGCAAAAGGTGATATCAGGAGATGATGGGGTGTAAGAGGGCTTGGTGGGGAGTATGGGTATGCTGATTAATGTTATTGAGGATATATACAGTAGGTTGTCTGTTTGGTGTTGTAAGACCAGCCCTCTGTCTGTGTCGGGGTTGTCGACAAACCAGGCCGACGTCTTTGCATTGAAATCACCACCCAGGATGATGTGTGGGGTGTTTGTGATGTGTTGTATTTGTGGTCTGTAATTGTTTGGTACTGTAGGGGATGTTTGGGGAGGGATGTATGTGTTTATGATGGTAATGTTGGAGCTGTTGCCAGTGCGTATTTTAATTGATTGAATTTCTGTTGTGTTATCGTTTGGGGGGAGGAGGGATTTGGTATGTGCGCTGGTGTCTATATATGTTATATCTTTGTGTACCAGGGTGATGAGTCCACCGCCAATGCCGACGGCCCGGTCTTGTCGTATGGTGGTGAAATTGTGAAATGTAGTTGTTTTTTGTGTTGTACAGAGTTTTGTTTCTTGTAAGATGGCAATGTGTATGTTGTGTTGTTTGATGAAGTGTGTGTTTGTGTTTCTTTGTGTTGATGCCATCTATGTTTAGTTGAAGGATGTTAATGTTGTGTGTGCGGTGTATGTTGGGTGCTGCTGCACGAGGATGGGGTGGGGGTGGGGGTGGGGGTGGGGTGGGGGAAGTGATGGTGGGGGTATGGGGTGCAGGAGAGGAGGGTAGGAATGGATTAGGTTGGGGTGTGGATGGGCTGGGTGGGTTGGGGAGGAGAGGTGGACGGGTTTTAGGAGTGGGAGTGGATGTTATGGGCAGGTTATGTGGATTGGGGAGGAGAGGTGGACGGGTTTTAGGAGAGGGAGTGGATGGTATGGTAAGGTTATGTGGGTTGGGGAGGAGAGGTGGACGGGCTTTAGGGGAGGGATTTGACTGGGAGAGGGAGGGGCATGAGGAACATGTCCAGGTGTTTGTGTAGTGTTAAATGGAGGCAAGTGTTGTGTACAGTAGGTGAAATAAATTAAGTATATCACAAAGGCAAGCAATTGGTACTATCAAAAGTGAATAGACACAGTAAAATAAAGTACGGTATAATAATTGCAAATATGAAGAAGCAACAACAGATTTAAACAAAGAATACTCTTTTAACAACAAAAAATAAAATAAAATAACAATAGAAAGATAAATAATGAATAGCCTACATACAGACAAAAAGTAAGCAGAGGTTATACAAGAAACTTCAAGTAAAAAAAGGCTTGATAAGAATTATTGATATCAAATTTTAGAATACAGTCACAATTATTGACCTTAAAAAGATTAAATTTATGCAACAATTTACTTGCATCAAAACCTCAGTCTACCAAGAGTCTGCACAGTATAATAACCTAGCTCTAGCCCAAAAGTTATCAACCTTAGTTCAAATTTTACAAAAATCTTATTAGCTGGGAATAAAAACAATTTTAGGGAAAGGAAAGTTTATTACGTTAAAATTAAAATTGTCAACTTTGTGATATACTTTAAGTGTACACTGTTCATTAACAATTTGTTTGTCAACTTTGTGATATACTTTAAGTGTACACTGTTCATTAACAATTTGTTTGTCAACTTTGTGATATACTTTAAGTGTACACTGTTCATTAACAATTGTTTGTCAACTTTGTGATATACTTTAAGTGTACACTGTTCATTAACAATTTGTTTGTCAACTTTGATACTTTAAGTGTACACTGTTCATTAACAATTTGTTTGTCAACTTGTGATATACTTTAAGTGTACACTGTTCATTAACAATTTGTTTGTCAACTTTGTGATATACTTTAAGTGTACACTGTTCATTAACAATTTGTTTGTCAACTTTGTGATATACTTTAAGTGTACACTGTTCATTAACAATTTGTTTGTCAACTTTGTGATATACTTTAAGTGTACACTGTTCATTAACAATTTGTTTGTCAACTTTGTGATATACTTAAAGTGTACACTGTTCATTAACATTTGTTTGTCAACTTTGTGATATACTTTAAGTGTACACTGTTCATTAACAATTTGTTTGTCAACTTTGTGATATACTTTAAGTGTACACTGTTCATTAACAATTTGTTTGTCAACTTTGTGATATACTTTAAGTGTACCACTGTTCATTAACAATTTGTTTGTCAACTTTGTGATATACTTTAAGTGTACACTGTTCATTAACAATTGTTGTCAACTTTGTGATATACTTTAAGTGTACACTGTTCATTAACAATTTGTTTGTCAACTTTGTGATATACTTTAAGTGTACACTGTTCATTAACAATTTGTTTGTCAACTTTGTGATATACTTTAAGTGTACACTGTTCAACAATTTGTTTGTCAACTTTGTGATATACTTTAAGTGTACACTGTTCATTAACAATTTGTTTGTCAACTTTGTGACATACTTTAAGTGTACACTGTCATTAACAATTTGTTTGTCAACTTTGTGATATACTTTAAGTGTACACTGTTTAACATTTGTTTGTCAACTTTGTGATCTACTTTAAGTGTACACTGTTCATTAACATCAACTTTGTGATATACTTTAAGTGTACACTGTTCATTAACAATTTGTTTGTCAACTTTGTGATATACTTTAAGTGTACACTGTTCATTAACAATTTGTTTGTCAACTTTGTGATATACTTTAAGTGTACACTGTTCATTAACAATTTGTTTGTCAACTTTGTGATATACTTTAAGTGTACACTGTTCATTAACAATTTGTTTGTCAACTTTGTGATATACTTTAAGTGTACACTGTTCATTAACAATCTGTACATTTACTGTATATCAAGATTATTTTTAACCTTATCATTTACGTTACCTTGCGTGAGGGGGATGGAATTTGGATAAATTAGTTTAACGACTTGATTAAAATCTAACATATTGCAAACAAGAATATCATCGATATATCTACTATTATTACTTAATAATTTAGCAAGTGCTAATTTTTCTGGGTTGTTATTTTTTCTTGCTACTGTCAACTAAGTCTTTATAAATTTCAATTCTAAAGCAAGCAAGAATAAATCTGACCTTAAAGAGCTAGCATTTCCACCCATAGGAATTCCAAATATTTGTTTGAAAATGTAGGGCCTGAATCTAACATAAGTCTTGAAAAGGAGGGGGCTTCTGCCCAGTAGGCTGATGACAAACAGTTTGTATTAATATTGTTATTGAAAAGGAGGAATTTTTAAGAGCATCTTTAAGTTTAGGTTTATCAAAATATACTGAACTAGTGGGAGTAGAGCTAAGTGACACATTAAAATATGAATAAACATTTATGAAATAATTTGAATCCTGGGAGAATCACATGCTTTCATTAATTTCATTTGGGGGTTATTGGTGTTAACTCAATGACTGCGGGCTACTATATAAAAAATATGGACATCACAGCGGCAAATGTCATACGCCATCGCCGAAAAGATGAGTAGTACAAGGCCTGGAAGGCAGGCAAGCGAGTCTAAGCAGCGCGGGTCCGTCCTATCCATCGCCAGCTGTGTCAGGGCGAACACTAGTGTCAGTGGGAGACATCTCCAGCTCCCATACAGATTTGGGGATATCGAAAACCGCTCAAACTCGCTAATTTTTACCAATTTAGCCTCACCTTTGCAATATCGTTGCTGTGCAACCAGTGGTCGTACAGACATGATTCAGGTGTCATTGGAAAGGTCTATTCCTTTATTTACAGCAGAGCACACCACAATGCCCACCCACCTCACATCCAGGCATGACCTTTCATATACTGTATACCGGCTTCCCGGGTCAGGCGCCTGACGGACTATTATCTAGTCCAACTGGCGCCCGGCCCCCTCTCCCAACAACCGCGTTATCACTCATCTATTCACAAGCATAGAGTCTGGCATAAATCTTTAATTTCTAAACTACCCTCCTTCAGTTTCTATCCCTCCATCTGTGCCTTTGTCTCTAATTTCCTTTCCGGCCGTTCCATAGCCGCGGTTGTGGACGGCCATTGTTCACTTCCTCACCCTATAAACTCCGGTGTTCCTCAGGGCTCTGTCCTATCTCCTATTCTCTTTCTAATTTTTATAAATGATCTCCTTAACTGTACCTTAATTCCCATCCATTCATACGCAGACGACTCAACCTTGCACTACTCCATTAGTTTTTCAGAACGCCCCAGCCAGCAATCCCTCAACGACAAACGTAATGAAGCCATAGAACTCTTAAATTCTGATCTAAATACTATTTCCAATTGGGGCAGAGAAAACCTTGTTAACTTTAATGCTTCCAAAACCCAATTTCTCCATCTATCTACCCGTCAGGATCTCCCAGCGGACTATCCCTTATTCTTCAACAATACAAAAATCAACCCTTCATCTTCTCTCAATATTCTTGGTGTCTCTTTTTCTTCTGCTCTCCATTGGAAGGACCATATTACCAGTCTTGCTAAGGCAGCCTCCCAGAAGCTGGGTGTGCTCAACTGCCTTAGGGGGTTCTTTTCCCCTGCACAGCTTCTTGCTCTGTACAGGGGCATAGTGCGCCCTTGTATTGAGTATTGTTCACATGTGTGGGGAGGTTCCTCTCACACTGCTCTCCTAGACAAAGTTGAAAGGAAGGCCTTTCGTATCATTAACTCCCGTCCACTCACCAACTCTCTGCAATCCTTCTCTCTCCGCCGCAATGTTGCATCTCTCTCGCTATTCTATCGCTACTATAATAATCAGTGTTCCTCAGAGCTATCCCAGTGCATACCACCTCCTTTACGTAGGGCACGTGGTACCCGTCTTGCAACTCAATCCCACCCCTACTCTGTGCAACTCTCCAACCCAAGAGTGAAACGTTACTCTCAAACTTTCTTCTACTCAACAGCTGAGCTCTGGAACTCTCTCCCAGAATCAGTCTTTCCCTCTTCCTATGACTTAAATTGCTTCAAACTCCGTGTGTCCAGGCATTTTGGCTCGAACGTCCCTTGATTTTGGCCCTGTCACTCTTTCAACTATGGGGGAGGCACTCGCTATAGGCAGTTATGCCTTTTGCCTCCCTCAATCACATAGAAAAAAAAAAAAAAAAAAAAAAAAAAAAAAAGCATTCTCCATTTATTCATATTTATTACACTATACAATATAGATTATTATATTCCAGCTGATGGCAAATTGAATCCCTTAGCACCTGATTGATCGATAATATATATCGATTTATATACCGTATTTTTATTCATATACAGTATTCATTATGTTTTTAGTTAGTTTTTTTTTAAATTTATATCTTTGCATAAACAATAATAGAGACTAAAAAGAAAGAACTTTCGTTTGACACCCTGACCATCACCTTCATTTGCGTTAAAGATATACAGTACAGTATTGCCAAAACACACACATGTGAAAATAATACTTTGCACTCTACACCTACAACAGTGCACAAGCTATTAGAGGATTTAACTTGACCGAAATGATTAACCTTAACCCTTTCAGCAAAATTAAGTAATTTTCATCATATTCTGGTAACCATTTGACGATTTTCCTAAGCTTATTATTTACGTCTAAGACTCTAAGGGGTAAATACGATTTCAATAAACCGTCTGAATAAAATAGGTCCTTCTTAAACTGTATAAAATAGTTTAATTCAAGGCTGAATCTAAAAGTAAAAAGGCATCATCATGCTGAAAGGGTTATAGATCAGGAGCATAAACTTACCCTGAGAGGAGCGCAGGCAAGCCATGAACATCTTGTGAGCATCTCCCCGATCAGTGTCCATGTGTCGGTGGTAGGGTCGTAACTCTCTATGGTGTTGTATCACCCAACCCAGCACATAGATCTTACTGTCCACCACCGCTACACCTACACAAACACATAATAAAATGTTAAACTTGCAAAACAAACAAACCAAAACAGAAACTGTACAATATAAAGACAAAAAAACTTATCAAATAACTCTTACCGTCCACCACCGATACACCTATACACACACAAATTAAAATGTAAAACTTGCAAAACAAATACACTAAAACAGGACCTGCACAATATAAAGACAAAAGAACTTATCAAATAACATTACTGTAGTCAAGCACCATCACCATTGCAAGTAACAGATCTTTATAATTAAACTGCAGTCACACTGCCTAAATCATACTATGAAGCAAGTTAAAGTTAGTCTTGAGTCGTCATCCCCCCCCCCCCCAAAAAAAAAGGGGGAAAAGTGGTTATTGGGCCTGAGTAAATAGATAGATACTATATTTAGTGAATGTTTCAACGGAAGTTAACTGCTTAACTGAGTAAGCAAGACTGAAAAACTTATGTGATACAAGAAATGTAAATGAGTGTGAGAGACTTATAGGAGACTGAGAAACGCAAGTGAGGATTTATTAAACTTGACTAAGTCTCTTGGATGAGTACTGTACCGGTTAAGTTGGTTTATATAGTAGTATGGTACATGTACAGGGAGAGGTAGACCGAATATGAGGTGGAAGGATGGAGTGAGGAACTACATGAACGAAGGCGGTGCTGGTTGGGGGGAGGGGCGTCGACTGACTGGGGACAGAGGTGTATGGGGCGGTTCGTTCGTGGCCACCCCTTCGGGGATCACGGCGTCAGGCAATAGATAGATAGATAGACGGTACATGTTGGAGTAGCCTTGCCTTATTACCCTCCAGCCTTATGAGGGCTTCTGCACAGTAGGCTAATGACAAATAGTTTTTGTTATTATCATTAATGCCTTATTACCATTTATGGTATATTTTGACACTCCTAATGACAAATTATTACAGTACAGTAGACAAATTTAATATAGATGATCTATCAAGAAAGATAGAATTAATTTGGATTAAACCATGAACTGCTAGAACCTGTACAAAATAAAAGGTCAAGTTGAGGGAGGGAGGGTGGGGTATAAAGGGGGGAAGGGGTGAAGGATGTAGTATGGAGAGATGCCACTACTTTATATGTAACACATTCTTGACTCCGCTGTAGCCGCACTGTATTAAATTGTAAAACTTGCAAATAAACATATATCATATCATATACCGGTATAGATCTATCATATATATCATACATAATTATATCATAATACAGTATGCTGTTCTTTGTAAACTTAATTACTGTACTAAGGTTATACTACTGATCAAATTAGGCTCTCTTTCTCCTTCACTATCTAACTGCATCAAGTGATTCACAACTAAATATTAAAGAAAATCGTCTCTTACAATAATGTTCTATTAATGTACATTAACTCATAAAGCGCGAAGTTATGGTAGTTCAAAGGGACTGTTTACCATATCTGTAAATAAATAAAAACAAATTAAATACTGTATGTACTGTAATGTAAGTAACCTACCGGTACTTAGCAAAGATATATAACAGAAAATTAAAAATAATTGAAAATTTACAAACAATATGCTGCCAATTAATACATCCAGTACTAAGCTTACTGTACTTCTAAATGTTACTGGATCCCATAAAAGATTGTCTCCAAAATAGAATTCTACAAGATCAGCTAATGCATTAACTAATACAGTACGGTACTATAGCCCGTACTATTACAACTAATTACACCTGACCTACCCCTAGCTCCAACACAACATGGCTTTAGGCCACTGCACTCCACAAACACTCTTCTCACAGACCTTACACAAAGAGCTTTTGACGGCATCAACTCAGCTAGACCACCACACAGATCACTATTAGCCACACTCGACATTAGTAAAGCCTTCGATGCCATCCCCCGCCACAACCTAACAAACAAAATCTACAACACAAACATGCACAACAACACAAAAAGGTGGCTGGCCAACTTCCTAGCAGGCAGATGTGCACACGTATCTTTTGCCGGTCAGTCATCTAAAATCAGAAACTTTCCAAACGGAGTCCCACAAGGATCCGTCCTATCGCCCGCACTCTTCAATCTGTACATGCACGATATAACTACACCCAATACGCCCCAAATAAAATTAGCGTCCTATGCAGATGACATAACACTCACATGCACACACCATGACCCAAAAAGAGCAACAGATATCCTTCAACCCTATCTCAACACACTACATGGCTGGTGCACTACAAACAGACTTAATCTAGCCCCAGCCAAATCCACCGCAATAAACAACACACCCCTAACACATACACACACACCCAAAATCCTAGGAGTAACATATGATACTCATATGACATTCAAACAGCACACCACAAACATTAAAAAGAAACTAACACCCAGTATTAACGCCCTCAGGTCACTTGCTCACACAAAATTTGGACACAACAAAGAAACTACCAACACAGTATATAAACAATACATAAGATCAGTGATGGAATATGCAAGCCCAGCCTGGGCTTCTAACCTAGCTGAAACACATCATAAGACCTTACTGACTATTCAAAACAAAGCCCTGAAGATCATTACAGGCTGCACAGCTACTGCACCCACAGATCACCTACATCAAGAAACCAAAATCCTCAAAGTCAAAGACCATCTGGACATGAGAGGCACTCAATTCCTGGCAGCAGCCTCCACGAACCAAGACCACCCACTAAACTACATGGCAACACACCCACAGACACCAAGAAATATCAAAACAACACCCAGCACACGGTATCACACACAATTATTGTCCTCTCTCCCTCCCTGCCCACCCCGAACCAACTTCCAGAAGCCCATCCATACTCATATCTCTCACCGATCCATCCACTCACTCACAGACAACACGCAGCTGCATGCACGGCCTCCCGAAATCCATCCTTCCGAAGCCTCCCTTCCTCGCGAGGACAGAGTCCACCTGGCCAGGCTGAGATGCGGACACCATCCAGCTCTCCTGAGCTATCAGAAGAGACTGGATGACTCCGTTGTCGACGCCTGCCCAGGATGTAACACAGCACCCCATACCATTAAACACATCATAGAAGACTGCATTTCACACAACCACTTACGCCAACAACACAATCTACACTCAATGAGAGCTCTGTGGGAAAGCCCGATCGTGGCCATGGCCTTCCTCAGGGACTCGGGGCTGTTCGGCCAGGCAGCTTTGGGAACAAGAACAACAAGAACAACAAGAACAACAAGAACAACAAGAACAACAACAACAACAACAACAACAACAACAACAACAACAACAACTATAGCCCGTATTCCTTGACAAACCCTATCAGTGTTGGTGAAATCTGGAAATAACTAATTTTCAGACCAACATTGTTGGTTGAAATTACTATAGATTTGCAATATTTATAACCAGTCTATGTGATACGCTAGTTGTAATTGCAATGAGAGTACTGTAATAATGTTCCACTACCGTACTTCACTTTGTAATTACAACAAATAGCGTACCGTATCATAGTGACAAACTAGGACATGTATAACAGCATAACTATTGTAATTACCACCAACAATGATAGGATTTGTCAAGGAATACATCAATATAGGCCTGAAAGAATACATTATACATACTACATGAGGCCATATTCTCAAACACTGAGAAGCGTCGCCCCCAGCTGTTGTCAGTGTCAGGGCCACAGGCATCTTGACTCGCCACCTCCTGGGTTGCATGTTCCTGAGGATGATAAGATAACATGTATTGGGCAACTTGCCTAATACTGGACTACTGTACTCTGTTACCTACACAGTACACTATTGGTCTAAAACTTTATCTAGCCTGAGGGATATCATCCCCAGAGCACCATTGATGACGAGGATAACCATAGTAGGAATCTCTAAAATTTCACAAAATATGACATTGTGATAAAACTTATAAAAGTCACTAGATCTTGGAACAAAAGCCCAAGGATCTTGGGACCTGTTACACTTTCCCGCATCTTGTCAATGACTCAGGGTAATAAAGGAGAAAAGATGTTTCAAAGCATGGAAGAAAGAATGCAGCAAGGAGGAATAGCCTATCGGGCAGCTAAGCGAATTGCAAAAAAAAATATATACAGTATTATATACAAGGCAAAGAAAATTATACAGGACATGGTCATAGACCAAGTGAGTAATGCAGAAAATCCCAATAGGATCTTCAACTTAGCTAGGGGAGTTAAAGATGACTGCAGAGATGTTGTCACTGAGCTAATAAACTCTATCATTAGAGAGGAGAGAATCCCCGATGAATGGCATAAAGGTGTAATAGTAAACACATATAAGGGTAAGGGGGATTCGTTAGATAGAGGAAATTATAAGGGCCTGAAAATGCTTAATCAAGTCATAAAGATCTGTGAGAGAGTATGAGTGATCAGGAAAAGCATTTCTATCAACGATATTCAGTTCGGTTTTGTGCCAGAACGTGGTACAATCAATGCCATTTTCATAGGCAGGCAGCTGCAGGAAAGATGTTTACTTAAAGACAGTGATCTCTACCTAGTACCTTGTGTCTGTAGACCTGGAGAAGGCCTTTGATAGGGTGCCCAGTAGGGTGGAGTGAAAATAGTAATCTTTCCAAAACTTTCAAATTTATTCAACGGGTAGTGTGCAGTAGCTGTCAAATAGCATCAAAATTTTGTGTTTCAAGCTGAGCTACCTCAGACAATATTGTCAGGTGCCTCCATTCACTTTAATATTTTAGCTGAAAATATACGGTACAGTAGCTTTATTAGTTTTTGTTCATTCTGAGTTGATGAAGTTACACCTTCCTACCCTTGCATATAGGAGATCGAGAGGTGATATGATAGAGAGCTATAAGTTGGTTAATGGAGTGTACGATAGTGATGTGTGCGAGGGACTATTGGAAATGAATATTGATTCGATGACAAGAGGACACAGTACAAAGATTTACAAACAACGGCCAAGACTAAACCTCAGAAAATATACTTTTTGCAACAGGATAGTGGATAACTAGAACAATCTCCCAGAGTCAGTTATATGTGCCAATACTGTGTATGAATTTGAAAAGAAATTGGATGAATTTTGGAAATATCAGGAACAGAAATGTTATTATACAAAAGTAATAAACAGACGTCTTGATATAAATAGCCACCTGCCCACAAGAACGTTAATGGATAATAGTAATCTAGAGCTGGTATCTCAGGCTCTTTAGCCTCTTCCAGGAGTCTTCTGTGGCTGATAGAGAGACAGGAGACAAAGTGACAGACTCAGTAGTGCTAACGGGGGAGTAGGGTACGGACTGGAGGAGCGGGATGGTGTAATTGCTGAAGGAATGGTAGATGGATTAAGGATTATGTTTAGTAATGTGGATGTGTTTACCCAGGACAAGAAAAGAGAACTGATATGTAGGTTGAAGGATGAAGAGGAAAAACCTGATGTCATAGCCCTACAGGAAGTAAGACCAAAAAATGCTAGAATTGAAAGGGAACTGGTGGAATATAGTTTGGAGGGTTTTGAGTTATATGAGAGAAATGCTATTAGAGCAGAGGTCGGAAGAGGACTGTTTATTTATGTAAGAAAAGAGCTCAAGGTTAATGAGGTGGATATGAGACAGCAGTATTGTGAGTATTTGTGTATTGAAGTAAAATGTGCAAGAGGATCAATTCTAATTGCCTCTATATATAGAAGCCCAAATAATAGTAGGGGAGAGGATGATAACCTATTGAAAGCAATGGAGGAAATAGATAATAGAGAGAACAAATATAAAATTTTGATTGGAGATTTCAATTTGCCAAGGATCAACTGGGCAAATTGTACTACTCCAGTGGGACAGGGTAGTCTGGAAAGATAGCCCTATAGGTCGTAGTGACCATGCCTGTATAAGCTTTAGTTGTAACATTAAATTAGAGAGGGATAATAGAAGCAATAGAAAAATATACATGTATGATAGAGCAGATTATGAGCTGCTGAGACGGTGTTTGGACATTGACTGGGGGGAATACTTGAACGGTGAAGACGCTGAAGGAATGTGGAGGAAAATTAGAGTCAAACTGGAGAATGCTGTATCCAAAAGTGTACCAGTAAGGGAATATAAGGATAAAACAAAATTGAGGAAAAGAACAAACCCAGAATTGCCAATGAAAAGAAAACTTTCAACATTGATTAGAAGAAAGAAACTATTGTGGGAAAGACTAAAATTGTTAAAAAAGAACAGGGGGTCTAGTATAGAAGCTAAAGAAGTGGATCTGGAACGCAGACAAATAAACAATAAAATAAGGTGGGAGACAAGGAGGGGGGTGAAGGAGAGGGAGAGAGAGATTGCTAGAAATGTGAAGGATAATCCAAAAATATTCTGGAAGTACATTCAGGAAAAGTTAACAAGAAGAGTAGGGATCCCAGAGCTGGTAGGGGGGTTGGATGATGGGAGTAGAGCGGAGACTGATAAGGAGAAAGCAGAGGTGCTGGGGAAATACTTGGGGGGGGGGGGGGGGGGTACTAACAGTGGAGTCGGATGATGCAGTGCCTACTATTCCCATCAAACGGGCACCGGCACTAGAACTAATAGAGTTTTCCCATGCTAGAATAAGAAGGGCCATAGAAAAAATGAACAGAAGTAAGTCACCGGAACCGGATGGGATACACCCAAGAATCATAAAGGAAGGAGGTGAGATGTTAGTAGAGCCATTGAAAATGTTATTTGAGGTATCGTTTAATACAGGACAAATCCCGATGGACTGGAGAGAGGCGAACATAACAGCTATATTTAAGAAGGGAAAGAGAAATGACCCAGGGAATTATAGACCAGTCAGTTTGACAAGTGTTGTGTGTAAACTAATGGAAACGGTAATTAGAGAAGGAATAATGGATCATATGAAGTCAAACCAACTTTTCAGTGGGAGACAGTTCGGATTCTTGCCGGGGAGGTCGACGGTACTACAGCTAATTAAGGTGGTAGATGATTGGATGCAAATTCTAGAAGATGGTGATGTAATAGACGTGGTATATTGCGATTTTATGAAGGCCTTCGATAAGGTTCCACATAAAAGGTTAATAGAGAAAGTTAGAAGCTATAATATAGGGGAGAAATGTGTGAAATGGATAGAAGCCTTCCTGAAAGATCGGAGACAGAGGGTACTGGTGAATGGAATAGGCTCGGGGTGGAGGGAAATTACAAGTGGGGTACCTCAGGGATCTGTGTTGGGACCACTGCTGTTCGTTATATTTATCAACGACTTACCTGAAGTTATAACTAATGGAAGTGAGCTATACCTGTATGTGGATGACACTAAGCTGTATAGAAGAGTGAGGAGTAAGGAAGATATGGGTTTGCTTCAAGGAGATGTGGAGGGCATGAAGGGATGGTCTGAGCATTGGTTAATGCCTTTTCATCCAAAAAAATGCAAGACATGCGGATTGGGACAAGCAAGATAGGACACAGTATGTATGAAGCGATGGAGGAAGTGAATGCAGAAAAGGATATAGGAGTAGTGATAGACAATAAGTACCAATAGAACCAATAGAATAGCGACAAAATAGGGGTAGCCTATAGCCTAACTGTAGAATGTAGATTTAGCGAATGTTAGGCCTACCCTAATAAGAAGTGTTTTCCGCACTTTCTAACAATAAAATACACACTTAGGCCTACAAACCATTAAAATATAGGGTCAATATAAAGACCTTGTAATTAAATTGCAAAAAAATAGTTTCGATTGTTTTTATCTAGCCTAGTTTAGAGTTGTGCAAGGGTGTTTTGATGTGTGATAATAGGCGGAAATGCATATTTACCCATTAAACAACAATCTAAAAACACGCCCCTTCACTCGCGAAAAATAACTATTTGGCCATAGCCTAACCGTTTGCCGTGGGATACAAAATATGTAGGGGGTGGGGAAAGCCCAGCGATTCCAAAATTATCAATACGAGAAATAAAAGTGAATGAATTGTCCACTTGTTTGATGAAACGAACATATAGATACATAAATAGATAGGGACATAGTGATTCCAAAATTATCAATAGGGCCTATAGCCATCTACAGTATATCGTTTTTATGTTGTCGAAGAAAATAAGGGTTGTGAAAGGCAGAGTTGTCTCGCAATTAACACTGGGCTGAGCTGTCCCGTGGGCCGAGTAGTCTAGCATTCCTTGCGACGTAGGCGATATAGGCTAGGGGATATTTTGTTTTTTCAGGATCAGTAATAGGCTATGCTAGGCTAGGCCTAAATTTGTACGCGCATTTACACATATAGGCTAGGCTAGGAATGAAATACATGGTATAAGAAACCTGTAGGCTACGATAAAATCGATGTATGAATTTAATTAGCCTACATCATCTTTGGTCAATATTTACGAGTCACACCACAGCTGGGATCTCATTTTTAATGGTAGTTTTGGGTTCCTATCATTCTATGCTTCATTGCTAGCCTATATACTTTTTATCCACCGGATTTTTTTTTTTTGTTTTTTCTTTTTTTTTAGCATTAACCTAACCAAAAAACCTAACCTAACCTAATAGCCCTCAAATACATTGGTTTAATTCTAGTTTCGCTTTCACAGCATACTCATAAATTTCTATGGCTACTTTAGAGTTGTCATATACCATACTTAATTCCTATATATGTCCAAAGCGGCGGAAATGCATTATAAGGAATTATACCTACTGTAAAAAAAATATATATTTTCTCCCCATATTGCGGCACCATAGCTATTACATAATACTAGGTTAGGTTAGGTAAGGTTGTTAGGTTAGGTTAATGTCGTTAATGTAGTTTATTATCATTATATTACGTCTTTTACCCAGCAATTTCCCTGATCTTCATAGTTGGTCGGGAAGCTATGCCTTTACAACGGCGCCTTCCTTTTGTCGCTGTGTACGTGAAACTAGAATTTTACCAATACATTTAGCCTAGGTTAGGTTAATGTTAGGTTTAAAAAAAAAAAAAAAAAAAAAATATATATATAGGCCTAGGCCTAGCCTATATATATATATAGGCCTAGCCTATATTTTCCGGTGGATAAAAAGTATATAGGCTAGCAATGAAACAGAATGATAGGAACCCAAAACTACCCTTAGAAATAAGGGAAAAATGTTATTTTAATACCACAAATTTTCCGAGTGTTTTTTATAAAAAAAAATTGTCATTTGCATCAATATATAGGCCTAGTGTTTGTAATTAATTAGAAATCTCGGGAAAACCTATTTTCCCCATTAGGCCTATCGATCGATGTTGAGACACGCTCGCTCCCCGATAGTGATTTGAAAAGACATTAGCCTAACCTAACCTAGTATTATGGGTGGGGGCTGCCGCCCCCACACCCCCGCTGGTTGAGTACTAATCCCTTAATAAAAAAAATAAAATTGGCTGTCGATTATACGAAGGTAAAAAAAAAAAGTTGATGAAGTCTATGGTGTTTACTCTGCAATCTTCAGCTTGATTGTTCATTGATAACGGGAAAGTACCGTATTGACAACCTTGTTACGAAAATTAAATTTTAGTGCCACTTTTATGAGGGTTTAACACATTTTCATATGATCTTTAGAGCTATCGATGACTGAAAGTACCGTATTGACAACCTTGTTACGAAAAAGAAATTTTAGTAGGCTACCATACTTTTGGTTTTTATTAAGTTTTGCCGAGGGTTAAAACAAATTTTCTTATGATCTTTAGAGCATATAGATTCAATATTTATCTTCAAATATATCAATAAAATTTGTGGTATTAGGCCTAAAATAACATTGAACCGAAATAAGATTCAAGCTGTGGTGTGACTCGTAAATATTGACCTCATCTTTATATTGTCCAAATAGCCTAGGCCTAGGCTATAGGCTAGGCCTAAAATAAATAATAGGCCTACAAAAATTAGAATAAAAGATGTTCTGCAGAATTACCACCATAATTTTATCCTTAGCCTACATACCCAGTAATACAGATGTTTGTTTGACACCCTGCCGCCTTGGGGGGGGGATATGCCCCCTCAACCCATGAATATTTGCTTATGATGATTGTACTGTATCCCACGGCCGTTAACAAAACAATTTATCCAACACCTGGTCGTGGGATACTCCGATACAATAATTGGTTGAGGGGAGCTCTTTGCTCCCCTCACTCCCCATGTCATCATCATATATATTACCAATTTACCAGCATGGGCAAATAACAGACGAGAGCGTGCGTGCGATGTAGCCTAGGCCTAAACAAAGCGGACCGTACGCATACCCATAACCCCTCTCACCTGAGTGCTAGCCTGTCCATTAGGGTAGTTTTCCATCTTGAATCACTCTTTCATTAACTGGAACCTCAATGATAACGGTAGGAATGTATGCCAGTTCGTGTTCGACAGCGAAACACCATTGAAATGTTGACACTCTCGTCAACCACACCACAGCCTCGAGACTGTCGAGTCGTGAGTACAAGCTGTCTGTACAACACGTGAGTGTACTTGAAAATGGTAAATCTTCATCTGAGGACAGAACTGATAGAGGCCTATTTTAACACTATTATTAGATATTATATATGGAATGCACTGTACTCTATGATAAATTGTTGAAAGGAGCCATTTTAATTTATTAACGGTCAATACACAGTTAAAAGAATGTCGCTCCGTTGAGATAAGCCACGGTTTCAGGTCAGGTGAACGTATAAGTATTTATATTAGTAGGTCGGTTCACACGGACATATTAATAAACCTAGGCAATCTAATTGCCATCCCTGGAGAGAGAGCCGATCCTAAGGCCACACCTTTGATCCGTTCAGGGTGACACACCAACACCAAGACCATTGAAGGATAAGCCTTTACAACGGCGCCTCGTAGCTACATGCTTTCTACTTTTCCTATTTTCTGAAGTGTTGAGAGGGAAGGGGTGTTGGTGTGGCTTTGTTGCGTCAGGTGAAGGTATTAAGGGATAAGCCTTTACAATGGCACCTCGTAGCTACTTTCTACTTTTCCTATATTCACCCACAAGAAGACCCAGAGAGCAAGGATCATGAGGAGTCTCCAGCATAAGATTCCCAGGTCCCAGATCTCTCGGAGAGGTTCCGGTCTCAGCAGGCAAACCTGCAGCGAAGCTACACCACCACAAGGCCCCCCACCACGCATCCAGGCGTACACAGGCCAGGCACCTGACGGACAATTATCTAGTTCAACTGGCGCCTGACCCACTTTCCCATATATATACTGCAGGATAGAATAATAATGATGAGCTGAGGAGATGCTTAGGTATAGATAGAGTATTAGCGAGGAGATGCATACAAGTAGACTGGGATATGGTATGGGCATGTGGAGAAAATGGATGAACAAAATTGGGTGAAAAGATGCAGGTCTCTGATTGTGGAGGGAGACCTGTGATCGGACTGTATAAATGCCGATCTCGAATCCAAAAACTTGACAAGTGAAGCAGCCCCTAACAGGGTTGGCTGGAACGCCGCCATTAGGACGAGACTGAAACTGCACATAATTATGTGTGGAGCACTCTATCTTAAAATTAATTATATATATATATATATATATATATATATATATATACACACACACACACACGTTTCTAATCTCTCAGTGGGGTTCGAACCGCCGACCGTCAGGACGATAGCCGACGCTTTAATCAACTACACCACAGCAGTCTAGAAACATTTAGTGGCTCACGTGTATTTGTGATATATAGCCCACTCATATATATATATATATACCGGTATATATATGCATAAGAGGTGGTGGATCAGTGGTCTTGCCACTGGACTGGTAATCCGATGGACCTAGGTTCGAATCCCAATATGTCAATGGGGGAAGATATTATTGGGATGGAATTTGTGCTGTAGGGCCTACCTAGTTTCAGTGCATTACCACAGCACACCGAAATGCCAAACAAAATACCCTCATTGTTCCCGGATTAAATAGCATTGTATGAATATTTCCGTATTCAAAATATGCTACAGGGGGGCAATGCCTAGTGAGTTAACTGCTCAATAGGTGGCGTTCTGAGAATGAGGGTCCGAGTCAGAGGGATGAGACGGTGAAGCAGCTTCAGAGATGGGGTTGCTTCGAGCCGTGAATGGGTGCTTCGCATGTCTCACTCCCTAGACTGGAACAAGGCCTCACCCTGTTCAGCGGTGGAGTGTTCAGGCTCTCAGCCTATGCCCGAGAGGGAGTAGTTGGAATATAGAAAAAACAATAAAAAAATAAAAATACAATAAACTAATATAAAATACATGTTTAAAGACCGCAACCGTCCACAGTGAATGTGGCTTCCATATGGTACAACAACAGTAGCCTACTGCACACAGTAATCATGACACGGTGGCTACAGTCTTTACTGCAGCACAGTATATACACTTGACTTACTTGATTTATTTACTTGATAAAGTTCAGGGGTCCTGCGCCTCACAGCCATAGTAATCCACCGCTGCTCCCATAACCAGCATCTCTTCTTAGTAGGTGCAGTTGGTCCGGTATCGAGTTGGATGCCGCTCGATATTGTGAGGTGTAGCCTACCCTGGTACTGGCGGCTTGTCGCCGGGTTGTCGGGCACACTTCTTAGAAACTTGTCCAGCTGAGTTTTGAACTTCTCTGTGGGACAGTCTGTGATGGTCCTTTCTAGGGATGCAGTTGAAGAGTTGAGGTCCTCTGTGTGTCAGGCTGGATGCGAGGTGTGTCCTGACTTTCCCTGGTGCCTGTGTGGGGAGTGCTCTTCTACACATTCTCCCTGCCCTATAGACTTTCATTCAACAACGCCCCATCATGTTATCACTGTGGCTGATATTGATATATATACTGTATATATATATAGTTCACTACGAAAGGTTAATGAAATACTACATTTACAACACACAATGATTAACCTTTATTTAGCTTTTTGAAAAGTATTGTATTAGAATATCTTATGCAATGTAATTGACACACCTGTTTTATAAATACTGACAAAGTTCCATAAGATTCTTAAGCTATACAAAAGTCTATAAATAACAAAAGAAATTCATAATTGTATCTTACATTTCCACACAAACTGGATTTAATGTGTATGCAGTATTTAACAAGGCAATCTGGACATTTATACAGCACTCAAGTACACTCATGGACACAAATTCGGACCCAGGTTGGAGTCTCAAACTGATTAATTGTACCTCTGAAATGTAAATACTAGGTAAAGAATAAGTAGATTACTGTACATTCATTCTGGAATAGCTTAAAATATTTATCAACAATATTATTAATCGTGCCTGTACACTCTAGGACACTATTTATGGCCTTAAAGTTTTCGAATCTTTCCGAAACTGAATCAAATCTTGCCATTAATTATTTTATCCTTATTTGCATTTTAGAGGTTCGAGTAGATCGGAGACTCAAAATGGACCAGCATCAGTGTCCTTGAATGCACATCTCTATAGAATTCTACTTAAGTTAATAAAGAGAGATAGAGAGTTGAAGTACCTTAATGTTCAATGAATACGAAAGCTACCAAAATATAAAGTTGGGTTTATTATAGTGCAAGAAGGAGTGTGTGTGTGCGGTTCAAGCCAGAGTGACTTTAAGAGGCAGAGTTGAAGTGCAGAAGCAGTCTTATAAATAATTCACCAAAAGCAGTAATTACTTTAGACTCGTAGTACAACATCGTGAGAACAGCATTTATATTTTTAGAGATCCATTTCAGCCAGTTGCTGTGTGTGTGTGTGTGTGTGTGTGTGAAATGGAAGCTAACATATTGCGAACAATACAAATTTTTTAATGCTCACCAAGAATCGAACCCTGTACTCTCAGACTGTGACCAAGAAGTGATGGTCTAAGTCCAGTTGGAGCCAGGAAGTCACAGAAAGATACGCTTCATGTCAAACAATTGTAATGCATAGTTGCATACACTAAATGGTTTGGCATGATTTAATTGATAACAAGAGTGATGAGTCGAGTCTCTCTGTATATGTAGCCCATCAACACCTATAAGAAACATGAAGAAACATATCTTAATAGGCCACACAGATCGAGCCAATGTACTTAATTAGTCAACTATCTTATTGAATAGTGGATCACAAATATCTAATTGGTGGAGGGACACGTTGAATTGTTCTCTCCGTCTAATGTGCTGAGGAGAGACTTGTGGTGAGGGCCCTGTATACATACTTTGGCTGTAAGCACCTCAGT
Organism: Paralithodes platypus; assembly: GCA_032716605.1. NCBI lineage: Eukaryota > Metazoa > Arthropoda > Malacostraca > Decapoda > Lithodidae > Paralithodes > Paralithodes platypus. Next base: position 70,106,542 of record CM064480.1, read on the forward strand.
CAAGGCTTATACTGTATGTAAAATAATGTATAATTAAGTATGTGTAGAATGAATATATACCTGCATAAGTACATGTACCAGTGTCCAGGTTGTACATCAGTGCAAAGTAGCTCGACTCCTACATTCATACTTATTAGCTAACTGACCCTTGCCATTCAATCTGCTGATATTTTTATCAGTAGAGTGTACAATTTATGAATTGCAGATAATTCACGACAAAAAAAAGAATAATGATTTAGAAATATCAGTACAACTCCTTTGGAATGGAGAAGAGCTGTTAAAATCAATACTTTGTCAAAAACCTTGTTTTTGTAGAGTATTATCACCCTATAGCTAGCTCGTGACTAGTAGTTTGCTTCACGCCGTAGAAAAGTCAAGTTAATGTCCCTCTCTCTGAGTTCACCAAATTATCAAGATTTAGGCAAACTATTCATTTTGACTGTACAATTACAACAAAATGGGAAAGTTTGCGCAGCCGAACAGAACACTATCACACATATAACAAGTTTAATTTTAAGTAACATCTGATCTCTTCAGCTGGTAGAAACAACAATTGATCACTAGTCATTAATAAATTTCCCTACATGCTACACATATATGATGGGATTTAGATAAAAATGGCACAGTGTTTTGTATTCCGTAAGAAACCTCTCTCATTAAAGTTATGTAGTAAGTGAATAACCAAAGTACACTTGTGGGGATCGGTTTTTACACCATACCCGAAAGAGGATTTATGGAGCTCCGATCTTACTCTCAACCATCTGAACAATTTTACCAGCACACCTAAACTTCGTTAAATGCGGAAATAGCCTCACGAAAATATCATGCCCTGGTGGGGGCACAAACTCTCGACCCTTGGGTGTGAGGCAAACACCTTACCAGTTAGACCAATAGAGATATCCCACTTGGCCTGTTCGGCTCAGGGTATTTCCGCATCAGAGGTCTGTTTAGGCTAGCCTATTTTCACTGACTTTACACTACTTCACCTTCCGGGAAGCGAAAGCTCCTAACAGAGAGGAACAAGCTCGAGCCCACAGGACAAGGAAGAGGATAGGAGAGAGCAGGGAGTGTTGTGACTCGATTGGGTTGGGTTGTGGAGTTGCCAGCCGCCCAAGCGAGTTGCCAACTGGGCAGTTAGTAGGTGCGTGTATGCATCGCTCAGTGAAGTTGAATCACCATTCCCGTTCATCTCTCTGACGGACTCTTCTCGGTCGATTCGGCTCAAGCTAGTTCCTCTCTGTTCGGAGCTTTCGCTTCCCAGAAGGTGAAGTAGTGTAAAGTCAGTGAAAGTAGGCTAGCCTAAACAGACCTCGGATGCGGAAATATCCTGAGCCGAACAGGCCAAGTGGGATATCTCTATTGGTCAAACTGGTAAGGTGTCTGCCTCACACCCAAGGATCGAGAGTTCGTGCCCCCACCAGGGCATGATATTTTCGTGAGGCTATTTCCGCATTTAACGAAGTTTAGGTGTGTTGGTAAAATTGTTCAAATGGTTGAGAGTAAGATCGGAGCTCCATAAATCCTCTTTCGGGTATGGTGTAAAAAAACCGATCCCCACACACTCTAGAACATTAATCATGGCCTTCAGTTCACGAAGTTATCTCAAACTGAATCAAATCTTCATATTACTGTAATTCTTTACTAAATATTCAAAATTTTGGAGGTTCGTTTTGCTGTTCTAGGGTTCATATTGAGCCAGGATTAATGTCTGAAGAGTGTACAGAACTAGGCTTTGTGAGTTTGTGTTTGACCTTTCTTCCAGAACTGGGCCCATATATACTAACCAATATGATCTATGATACAAAAAATAATTACATATGCGGACAAATTATTATCCTCCAAGGTGTTAATCGTTCTTTATCTTCACCCTTTTGTGGTCACGTTTGTTCGTATCATGACTTGTATTGGTAAGCATATCTGAGTTCTGGCGTTTGTATGAGAATTAGCTGAGGGAGTAAACATACAAATATCCTTAACCCATTCAATCGATTAGCGACTTATATATATTTTATCTCACCAGGTGATGCAATGCAGTTTAGAAAGGCTGTCCAAGGGTCAGAAATATTATTCCATTGCCTTTAACTATGAGAGATCCTTAATTAGCCGAGTAAATTCACCTGGGAATAGCAGAAAATAAAAAAAGTCGTCATCTGATTAAAATTATTAAAAAAATTGGTATTAATCTTGTACTGAATTGACCTGATCTGAATGAGCTTTATGGGCCTGCAAGAGAAGTGTCGCAAATACACCAACATCACACACGACGAGTCACAACTTATTCTTTGGTCACTACCACATAAATATAGATTGTGCATTGAGTTTTTAATTTGGTGATATTTATGAGTCAAGTGAAAATTATCAATATATGATTTTGTAAAAATAATAATGGTTGGGATACACCGTAAGATGTTTAATCTGCTGCCTATTATTACACAAAGCCATGAAACTTAACCTCTTGAACTTTTCATAATAGCTTACCTAATGAAGGACTTTGAAATATTTACTCTTAAGATTATATTTTTCTATGACTAAAAGCCGATTGGTTTCACATTTCAACAAAAATTAAGTTATTTTAATAAAGGAAACTGCTATAAATACTAATTACTAAATCTAAATAGAAATTCTAAATTCATTACTGTCTAGGGGAAATACCTAAAATGAAACACTTGGTGAGATGCTCAACAACTATACTTATGGCGTGCTACTAACTTAGAATAATGTAATTCAAAATTTTACTGATTTTATGGCCATATTTTTTGTCATTCAAAGAAGTCAAACAAGTCAATGTATTTTCCTTCCTTACCCATACCTCTCAACTGCCCAATATGAGCAGTTTGGTTTAAACGTAAGGACATAAATAATGTTTTTTTGAGAGTTATCTAGAATGACAAAATATACCTTCTTTCTGTCTTTGAGAATTCTTTGGTTTCAAATAGGACATGCCTATATTTCTACCTAAGTAAACTGTGCAATGTTACAATAGCAGGCATGTGTTGTCTTGTCATCTACCTGACAATTTCTTATAACTTACATATGTCAGAGATTTACCATTTGAATATTAAGCGTAAGAATCACAAATATAATAGGTCTGGGTCTGGTCTGGTGATTGCTTGAAAAGATCACCTTTTCAACGGCCCAATAGGTGTGGGAATAATATTAAATAGGAAGTAATGACAATGGTGAACAAATGGAAAAGAGGATTTTTTTTTTGAAACAGAATAGTTTGGGAGGAACTGGAAGAGTTCCAGAAAAGTTCTAAAAATTAAAATTATCGCATGATGAAAATAAGTGTAAAAGATATACTTGAAGTATTTATGCTCATGGACACTTAGTAATCTTGTCTTAAATATTTTTCTGCTATCAATATGTAAAATCTATGTTTCTTAAAAGTGTTTCCCTCCACGAACCAAAAAAGTAACTAGATCAGTAATAAATGTTTGGATAATTATATGTGCATGTAAAGTGTTTTTATAGCACAGTACTGTACTGTTGTAGGAATCGGATTTTACACCATACCCGAAAGAGGATTTATGGAGCTCCGATCTTACTCTCAACCATCTGAACAATTTTACCAACGCACCTAAACTTCGTTAAATGCGGAAATAGCCTCACAAAAATATCAAGCCCTGGTGGGGGCACGAACTCTCGACCCTTGGATGTGAGGCAGACACCTTACCAGTTAGACCAATACAGATATCCCACTTGGCCTGGTCGGCTCAGGGTATTTCCGCATCCGAGATCTGTTTAGGCTAGCCTATTTTCACTGACTTTACACAGTACAGTATGTAGCCGAGACATGAAGCTTAATACTTCTGCCCTGAATATGTGTAACTTGAGTCAAGAGGAAGGAGAAAGACTGGAAAAGGAGTAGATGGGAGCAGGACAATACAAATATATGGTGACCAGGCAACCGGCAACTCGACCTTTACACCAATTAAACCAGTAGATAATTTCAACCACTTGCAATTCAACCAAACATGAATAGGTTATGTTAAGTTAGATTACAACTTCAAATTGTCATTGGTTGAGTTGGCAATGGTTGCGATCAACTGGTTAAGCTGTCCGGCAACCCAGTAATACAATGAGGAACGCCCATGCTCACTTCAAGGTAGGTTGGATAGGAATGATAAGGGTATGAAAAATTATGGAGGGAATGTTTGAGTCATTTTATCAGAACTATAATTTGAGTGACTTCTACTTTAAAATATTTATAAAGTGTTTTATGGTTTAACAACAGTTATTTTTAGTATTACATGTAGAGAAACATGTGGTATTTTTCATACTTGCTACCTCTATTGGGATTTGTGCAAAAAGCATTTTATATTATGCATATTTTATAGTGATTTCTTTATATAAAGCGTGAGTGAATAACTTTGCCACATATAAATCACAGGCTAGTATTAAATTATAGACCCACAGAAATATCATCTGCATGTTTTGTTATCCAGTATTATACACAGATAAGGTCCTCATCCGAATACAAGGACATACATCGTACTGTTGTGTGAGTCACTTGGGGTGAACCATACTTGACGTTGATAAGAATACAGTCATAATCGATAGCTGCCTCACCTCTATTTGAAGCCAACAAAGAAAGGCAAGGTGAGTTGCCATAGACTAGTTCAACTGCTATAACATGTTTTACAAGAGATGGTCTTAACCCTTCCTGCCCGGTTGTCACTTTAAAATGACACCGCGGCAGATGGGCAGGAGCCCGGGTGTCATTTTAAAATCCGTAAGCTTGAAAGCCTATTAAGCATGGTTTAAAAGCTGTGCGTCGAACCGTATGTAAACAAAGTCGGTCGGAGCGACGCGCACCTTCAAAAACAAGGAGAAGTCGGACTTTTGTTGTTATTGTTTTGTAGAACGAAAATTAGTGTTTGTTATTGTACGATATTAACAGGTACCTACCCGATAGCACTATCGTTAGTGAGTGCTGTACTGTATTTTATATATTATTTTGTAATAGTATAGATATCTTATCAATATTTGTATTTTGTACTATTGTTAATGTCTTGTCATGTTGCAAATTTGATTTTAAATAATATTTTGACATTTAACATTTAGTTTCTTTATTCATGCAGAGTTTAGTAAAATTTGCCAGAACGTCCCGGACTTCCCAAACTTGACTACTTCCTTTAACGTGACGATAGTGCGTTGTTATATGTGCGATTAGTTTGCTTGGGAAACAGATTAACTTGCTCATGTAGTAATGTACACCCTATGTGGTGGATTGTGTTCTTTTATTTAATAATTTTAATTTTAGTAAGCGTTGTTTCCACATAGCGATTTTGATAATTTAATTTGACTTTATATTGTCCTTGTCCCAATTTTGGTTTGTTTAGTTTGCAAGTTTTACATTTTAATTGCTAACATCGCATCAAAACTCTCTCCACGGAAATCGTCATCACAACTGAACCAGTTGACCTAGAGAGCTCTACTCAACGCCAGTCTACAGATACAAAACAGGGCTACATGTCGAGATGTGTGTGAATTCTCAAGCAGTTTAAATAACAAACCTAGGCCTAGGCCTATTACGAAGTTTTTTGGCCAGATCACCCGGATCCTAGTGCTGTCATTTAGAAGGCCAGCCCCGCGGGGGGGGGGGGGGGGGGGTTAGGTGAAGTATGTGAGACCTAAAATCATCAAGGCGAGATTAGTAAGAACCAAATTTAGTTGCCCTATACAATTTCACACGAGACAGTTGCTTAGGTGAAGTTTATGAGTCACAAAATCATCATAAGTTAGTTCAATTAAGTCATACTATTTCATAAGTGACTGCTTATACAAGTGTGGTTGAGACCATAAGTTATCGAGAAGACAAACCAGTTCAGGTGATTTTTTTTCTATGTGTGAGAAGGGAACAAAAGGCAAAGCTGCCTGTAACGAGTGTCCCCCCCCCCCCAAAGTGAAAGAGTGACTGTGTTCGAGTCATAATGTTTGGACACATGGAGCTTGAAGCAATTTAAGTCATACACTGAGTGAAAGATAGATTGAGGGACAGAGTTCCAGAGGTTCTGAGATTAAGGGTGTGATCCCCATATCATGAAGTGAACATAATTGAAAACCGAAATTAATCGCTTCACAATAGTTCTTAAGACAGGATACTACGATGAGGTATGTAAGCCCTCAAAATGTCAAATATATATAGCCTACTTAAATTTCTTGACGATACTGTATTTCACAAGAAAAAGTACTGGGTGTAGATGAGCCACCAAACGAGTATTACAAAAATTAGCTAATCTCAGCCCGCTTAACATTACTGCAAGCTTGACTTCAACTTCCTTCAGGCAACTTTGGGTAAAGTAACTATGGGTTATGACTGTACCTTTCAAAATATTAATAAAGGTATCAGGGTTGCTTGTTAACAAATTCTTAATTCACAAAACACCATACTGGATATTCTATTATGAGACAAAACTGAGGTTAACCCGGGAACTGCGGGGAGACTCCAAGAGTTCCCCCGGCGGACTGCGGGAAGACTCTCAAGAGTCAGGGAAAAAAAAAATTCATTTAAAATACCCCCCCCCAAAAAATGTTTTTTTGTTTTTATTTTTATTTATTTTTGTTTGCCCCTGGGCCATGCCAAATATCACTCCTCCACCTCCCCTCCTTCCCCACTTTCCTCCCCTCCTTCAGTTATCACCTATTTTCCCTGTTATTCCCTTATTCTGTGGTCTATTTTCGTGCTAACATTAGCGAGTTGGTAGCAGGGCGTTGTCATCACTGTTACCAAGCGTGGGAAAGAGCGAGAGAGAGACTATTGCGGAACAGTGTCTCTCCAGACAAGGGGAGGGGAGGAGGGCAGGGAGGTTGCCTCAGCCATACATTATGTAACTCCCGGCCTGTATCGCCGATTTTGACCATCCAAACACTGTTTCCACTTGTTTTATTGTTGTAGCAGGTTAATATCTTTATAATCAACCTATAATAGGCGCATATGGATAAGTATTAATGCTATTTATGGTAAAATAACGATGTTAGTGATGGGAACAGCTCAAATACGTGCGCACAGGAGTGTGGTGTCTCATACCCCCCATGCGCACGTCTTAGGTTAATTGTAATATCTACAATGTGTTCTACTTCCCAAATTAGACTAATTCCTTGAACGTGACGATAGTGCGTTGTTATGTGTGCGATTAGTTTGCTTGGGAAACAGATTAACTTGCTCATGTAGTAATGTACACCCTATGTGGTGGATTGTGTTCTTTTATTTCATAAATTTCATTTAATAAGCGTTGTTTCCACATAGCGATTTTGATAATTTAATTTGACTTTATATTGTCCTTGTCCCAATTTTGGTTTGTTTAGTTTGCAAGTTTTACATTTTAATTTGACTAGGCTTAAAAATAAACAATATTTAATACTTGAAATTTTAAGTGTCCCAAGATAAGTAGACTATAAATTCATATCTATATACGTCCCTTTACCATTCTAATTGTCATAGATGTTATCAAATAAAGCAAAACTATATACAACATAAACATAACAAATCTTGAGTCAAAACAAAATATGAAGTCAATAACAAAATCTGAAGTCAATAACAAAATCTGGTTATGTACTTAGTTTTGCATGCACATTATTTCTATACTTCTGGAAGGTAGACTGATATTATCATGTACAGTAATATATATTTAAAAATATTGTTACTTATAACTAGAAATGTAAACAAAACAGCATCTGTATGCTACATCAGTAGAGTAAACAATAAATCTTGAAAAGCTTGAATGTCTTCAACATTCATTTGTTTATATCAATTAGCGAGAGCTAGTCTATTCATTATAATCAGGCCAAAAATCTTTACCACTAACCTTATAACTAAAAAATTACTAGAGTAATCGAGCTGATATTTCAACCATTTAGAAAGAGTCAGCTTACCCTTTTTGAGTTACAGAGGTTAGGGGTCAATATTTCTGGCCTAAGTGTAATGACTGGACTATTATTCTACTAATTTCTGATCAACAAGATCAACATCATATATTTTTTTTCTCAACACAATTAACAGTCAAGAAGTGAAAACACAGTCACATGTTTTTCATCACAACTTGATGGTCCTACTTTTCAACATTATCAGTTGACTGCTTACGAGTTTCAGGCTTTATGAAAGTTGATCTGTAAACATTGATGTTTAGCAGGAATATAAAGTTATGCAAGTTTGTGATAGAATCTTTACTGAATATGAGTTTCATGTATTTATATTTGTACATCATCCGAAATATAACTGGAAATTTTGCTAAATATCTACGTCTAAAGGTCCAATTTCCTTAAAGTCCGAAATACGTAAGTGGTCGATTACGAAGGGCAATACAAGGAGGCTCGCAAAGACAAGCACCCAGCCTGTTCTTTTCTCAGGTCCACACCAGGAAGGGAGAATACAAAACAATACTGTATATTCTTTTTTACACTCATTAATAATACTCAATAAAACTTTTATTTTTGCATGCCTTTTTCCAATGTTCACATCAGAAAATAAAGATGAAAACTACATTAACCCTTTCAATACGATGGCAAATGTCTTAATTCCCCTTCTTGGGAATTACGGCATCTGGGGGGGGGGGGGGGGGAATGCATCTTAGAAACGATCTCTGAGGAGTTGAAGGCTTCATCGAGAGTTTTCCCCCTTTGATTCCTAAAGGTCCTTTCTAAACTTATATAAATCATTGGAGGTTAGCTAGAATAAATACAAAATTATACCATTGTGTTGAAGGGGTGTAATAAGTTTTTTTTTTGCACACGTTAAATACTTAATAATATTACTCAATAATACTTATCTTTTTCTTTACACTGCTTTTCTCACATCTACACCGGGAAGGGATAAAACAAACTACAATATTTCTTTTTACACTGGTTCTACTTGATGAGAGGCAGCTCCTGGTTGTCGCAGACGTCCATGTTGTAATACACCGCGTCCGAGTTGGAGTTGGAGGCAGTCATGGGCATCGAGGCTCCATCTGGCTCTGCTTCCAGACGCAGCGCACCCGATCGGTCCCCTCGTCTGGTGGGTTGACCATTGGATTTAGAGATATATTAAGAATACTATAATAATAATAATAATGATGTTAAAAAAAAATAATAATAATAACTATAATAATAAATACAAATAAAAGTAATAATAACAATAAAGGTTAGTTTACTTGTGAAAAGTGCCATTCTTTCTACTGCAAAGAATTTCACTGGCGCTTGCAGAAAATTATTATAAAAGAACAAACCTATACGTTACAAAATATAAGGACATAAACAAAATTGGCACAAGCATAACATTAAGTACAGCCGCAGTCAGTAACAGCTACACTATATTCTTATGAGCAATTATGATGCACCAATTATATACCTTGAAAACAATTTGTTTTGATTAGATTGAGAGATACAGAATTGATAAATGAGAATGTCAGTAGCACTGAAGTAGCCACTTGCATTTGAAGTTACTACGAAAATCAATATAATCATAAGGCCATTTCGAAGAGAGAGGTTGATATATTAATTAAAATCTTTTGGTAGAGAGAGGTTCTACTAGAGCTGAATATTGTCAATTATTGGTCGGAATATAATTAAAAATACAGTAGGCTATGCCATTTCACTCAAGGAAAAACATGAGAATTCAAAGAGTAAGACCAAACTTTTGTTTAACTACTTAGCGTTGAACAGCCATAACCAATCTGATTAAAATAGTCTAATGCAGGGGTTCTTAACCAGGGGTAAATTTATCCCCATGGGGCACAAAATACAATTTTGATAGTAAATACAAAATACAGTATGTTAATGTATACTTTTCACAAATAAAAAAAAAAAAAATGGGAAAGGAAATACTGTACAACTGTATACCTATATATTATTATTTAATATGTAATGTCTGTAACAAACAATAACTTGAAGAGAAAGAATGTGTCATTATTCATTAAATATCTTTTTAATTAGTAGGAGAAGCATGAGGTAAATAGTGGGTCTCTGGAGCCATTAGGGGTGAGTGGGGGTAAAGAAGGTTCAGAATCCCTGGTCTAATGTTAACCAAAATATAATAAAGATGCCAATGCAACCAAGAGATAAAATGGTGTCACCTGGGCAGTTTGAAGAGTGAGGCTGATAAATCATGTTTAACTCTTTGGTATAGAGTGGTCCTTCCAGACCTGCATAAGATTGTCAAATGTTAGACAAATTGTACTGAAAAGACATACTTACAATCAAGAGAAAACAAAAATCTGTCACCTGGATTTTTCGAAGAATGAGGTTGAAATAGTTTTTTTTTTTAACTGTTTAGCAAAGCATGGTTAGAGTAAATCTGAATAAAATCATCTAATGTTTGCTAGAATATAATAAATAATACATCATTACCCAAAAGGGAAGAGTGTCACCTGGGTTTTTCGAAGAGTGAGGTTGGTCTTGGTCGCTTCACCGTCGGCATGACTTTTCTGGGCCTTGGGATCTTCATGAGGAACTTGCGATATGTCCGGTTGACTCGGCAGTGACACACTCCAACCTAGACAAGATAATAATAGTAAGAATGACATGGAAATAATGCCTTGAATATAGATGAAGACTATTTTTGCTACTATTTTCATAAGCAAGTGGATATCCATGTTCACTGACTCCACTGTCATTTATGTTGGCCGTCAATTTAACAATGCCTAAAAGTGGAGTCAGGAGATTACTTTTCCAAGTATTTTTATCAGCAATTCTGATCTGAAGCTTATGGAATTTAACTTGCAAAGAATTTCAGCCACCAAAATTATCTTTAGTCTAATTGTCGATACCAATGGAAGTCCTGAAATGATGCCTACATAATTGACATATACAGTAATATAATATATAATATAATATAATATAATATAATATAATATAATATAACTGTCTTGATAGCCTAATGCTTAGTGTGCTGAATTTTGGTGTGAGTATCCTAGGTTCGAGTCCTTGGAGTACCATATGTATTCATTACTTTCATTGATTTCACTAGTTAGGTTTATTTGTAAATTAATTGGTGGGTTGGTGAATACAAATATATATATAAACCTCTAAACCACTGACCACAAGAATGAAGATGAGTAGTGCCGCCGCCAGGGTCGCTATGGCCACGTATATGTTCTTCATGTGGTCCAGGGGCGTCTCCATGGGTATGTGGACATCCAGGGGCACCGACTCCACCGTCCCTACCGCTCCCACCGTCTCTAAGATGGCCTCGTCTGGATGGTGGGGTATGTGGAGAGTTTGGTTAAGAAGTGAGGTATGTGGAGAGTTTGGTTAAGACAGTTTCATTCATTATTTCTCTTTTATTTGCACGGAAGAATGGAGGAAAAAAAATAATAATTGAATGAAAACAGAAGGGAAGATATGTAGGCCTACTTCTTTCATGATTGTCTCGCATTGTCTGGTCCCAGTTTTGGTTTGTTTATTTTGCAAGTTTTACATTTTAAATAGATAAGAGAATAAAGGAAGTAAAACAAAAGTTAGATGAAAACAAGTCCATTCACCGTATGAGTCTTCTTCAGGAGATACTGTATGTGTAATAGTTAAATAGGATTTTAAAAGGTTGAAGGAAAAATGATGAGAAGGTGTCGAGAAGTGTTCAACGAGAATAGAAAAATGTGATGGAAAAAATGTGTTACTTATATTCTTTTATATTTTAGATATTTGAATAGCGGATAAAATGTGGGTAATTTGAATGTGAGGAAAGATGGATGTGGTGGAGGATCAAGAATCCGACCAAAACAGAGACAAAGATTGAACTAGGCTGGGGTACTTGGTTAGTTTGGGCATATGGAGAGGATAGATGATTAAAATTGGGTGAAGAGTTGCAAGACTGTCAATGCAGAAGGAGCTGTAAAAAGGGTAGACTTAGAAAGATGTGGGATAAGGTTCTATGAACTAATCTCATTGTAAAACCTTAGCAAGTCCATTTGCCACAGGCCGTAGCTCGATTGGTAGAGCGTTCGCCTGCTAACCGTGAGGTTGACGGTTCGAGCCTCGGGCCAGCCAGTGTGTTATTGGCAGACGTCAGTGCTGTTGGTAAACGGTGCGGTCTAGCAATCTGTGGAAACTATTCACTAAGTCCCTGATTCATCAGGGCACCCACCCTATCCTTGCTATTCAGCAGGGAGTGTATGGTGGTAAAAACTGCATCATCATCAGCAAGGGAGGCCTGAAACTGTACTTTTTATGGATCTTTCGGTCTCTGCAGTGTATGTAGGAAGGAAAAAGTTTATAATTGATATCTGAAAACTATGAAGCACCAGCAAGAGAGTCTTTGATGATAGGTCAAGTAAACCCCAGTCAAATCAACCACCTATTGAATTTAGACTAGATTAAAAAAAAAAAAAAATTAGGGAATGAGCCTGAGTACATACATACATACAATTTAGATTAAATTAGGTTAACAAAGATATGGCTTTGGGTGGGTTAGGTTAGAATGTTATTATATTAGGATAGGTTAAGTTTGGTAGTGTAAGTTAGACAAGGTTACGATATGGGGTTGAAATTGACAAGGCATTAAGTTGATATGCAGCAAAATGATGACTGTGACTGTATGATAGAGCATCAGAGTAATGTATAAATAAAATAGTAAAACTTGCAAAATAAACAAACTAAAATTTGGACAAAGACAATATAAAGGCAAAATAGCTGTGGAAACAACGCTTTAGCAAAATAAAAATTATGAAATAAAACAACACAATCCGCAACTGTAGGCTACATCACTACATGAACAAGTTAATCTGTTTCCCAAGCAAATTAATCGCACAACTAACAACGCACTATCGTCACATTCATGGAATTAGTCAATTTGGGAAGTCCAGGAGGTTCTGGTAAATTTTACTACATTCTGTATGAAGCCTGGAAGAAACATATTAGGTTAGGATCTACATTTACGAGATAGGATCTACATTTACGAGATAAGTGTACAGTTAAACTCAAAATGTGTGTTCTATTTCCATAATTAAATATTTTCTTACATATCAAGTGAAAACAAATCTTTTTCAGCACGATTGACTAAAGCCTTTATATAAAAGATGTGCTAGCTTTGCTGTGAAATATCTTTTTCTTATATATCAATAGAGGAAAATATATTCTAAATTACAAAGTTAATGTGGGACACAATTCTGGAGCGTGATTCGATACTACACATCGAGTTAAATAAGCCTTACAAAAAGAAACTTAGATGAACTGAAAATTTAATACTAAATAAGTTAAAATGAAGGGTAGAGGGTGTCTAAGTACATAGCCACAAAATACTTTAAGGGAATAAATATGAAAAAAAAAAAAAAATACATAAATAGGATATTTCATCTGAGTTGGTTCAATGTATAAATAGAAACATATTATTACCAGTACAAATAATGATAATTGATGTACTGTATTAAATTACTTTGAAATACGAATATAGCTAGAGCTAGGTTACTATACAGACTCTTAGTGGACAGAGGTTTTGAGGCAAGTAAATTGTTCCATAAATTTAATCTTTTTAGGATCAATTATTGTGACTGTATTCTAAAATTTGACATCAATAATTTTAATCAAGCATTTTTAACTTGAAGTTTCTTGTATAACCTCTGCTTACTTTTTGTCTGTATTTATTGTTTTTTGTCTGTATTTATTGTTTATCTTTTTCTTTTTCTATTATTAATATTAATATTGATGATTTTTTAAATTTATTGTTCTTGTTAAAAGAGTACTCTTTGTTTAAATCTGTTGTTACTTCATATTTTGCAATTATTTGTCTTTATATTATATGTATTCATTGTCGATAATATCAATTGCTTACTTTTGCGATTTCCTTAGTTTATTTGTGCTATAAATGTAGGTTATTTGTAGGGTAGTTATTGATAGGGGTCACTTGAGGCATGCTATGCTTACAGGTACCTACCCGATAGCACTATCGTTAGTGAGTGCTGTACTGTATTTTATATATTATTTTGTAATAGTATAGATATCTTATCAATATTTGTATTTTTTACTATTGTTAATGTCTTGTCATGTTGCAAATTTGATTTTAAATAATATTTTGACATTTAACATTTAGTTTCTTTATTCATGCAGAGTTTAGTAAAATTTGCCAGAACGTCCCGGACTTCCCAAACTTGACTACTTCCTTTAACGTGACGATAGTGCGTTGTTATATGTGCGATTAGTTTGCTTGGGAAACAGATTAACTTGCTCATGTAGTAATGTACACCCTATGTGGTGGATTGTGTTCTTTTATTTAATAGTTTTCATTTTAGTAAGCGTTGTTTCCACATAGCGATTTTGATAATTTAATTTGACTTTATATTGTCCTTGTCCCAATTTTGGTTTGTTTAGTTTGCAAGTTTTAAATTTTAATAGTTACACAGGAAGTAAACTATTAACAAAACGGTATTGTGTAAGAAACAGTATTAAGCGTGGTTAAAATATAAATGAAAGTCATTAGTAAAAAAACATGAAATATAAACATTAAATACTCGCATTAACATATCTACATAATAATGAAAAACTTATACAAATGTGATATAATGCATAAAATTAAGTGGCATATACTGTAGTGTCAGTCCAAACGTACACCATACAATGTAAATATCTAGCATAAAATAACTGAACGTTAATGATTAAAAGGAAATGACGATCGTGCAGCAATTATAAAGCTGGTAATGGATAATAATAACAGGAAGGCAAAAATTAGTGATTGTATAAATTAATTTTTATTAAATTAAATATAAATATAGAAGTAGTTGAGATACATTAAACTTAAGCATTAGTATTTTTTCAATCATTAAATGGTCTGCATATAACTGCTGCATGATCTATTCTATAACACCAAATTCAGACACAGTTACATTTAGTTATTTCACACCAATATTTAATATGTTCGAAAATAGCCCACCCCCACACTTTGCAAAAAAAAATAAAAATAATAATTCTAGATGCACATATCTTTCATAACTCATTTGCAACTGTTACCGAATAAGGCTTTTAATGAATACAGAAGTTAAAAGTACTGAAGATGCAGTGGTCTTATGGCTACATCACACTTCCAGTGGTAGTGCTTAGTAAAAAACATAAGGGATTACAAATAAAGCTAAATTTTCTTACACCATAAGCTACTTAAGAACATAATAAATATTGTACGCTAATGTTCAGTTACAACAAACACCCTTTTCACTTATTATATTATACAGTACAGTATAAACATTTAACCTACAACGTAATAGCTTGGCTTCACACTTATGAGGTGAAGATGCTGTATCATAGTAAATGTGCTATGTACATGTTCAGCTCCCTACTACTGTATGTTGGTTGACCCTATCAGAATTCAGTTTAAGTATAGTATCTACTGTTTTTCAGCTATAATTATAATTAAAAATAAATTTTTCTTAGTGTTGTGATGCTACTTTGATGGCAACCTTGGTCGTGGAGGTCCCATAATACTCAATAGTTGTTTATTGGAGATTGCGCTGAAAGTTTGATCCCTTTGGATAGTACCCATTTGTGTGATTTTGGGATCTGGCCCATCTATATATCTATTGTCGGATGCCTTACTCCCCTTAACCCCCCCAGACAGAAATAGTTAACTTACTGACGAGGAGGCGGACGACACGGTACTATCCCCAAAACTGTCAAAATCTCACTGAGGGACCGTTAGAAGTCGGAGGAACATGGGTTTGCCACCATTCGACAAATTTTGATCTAACTTACCTAACTTACTGAGCTCAATATGACGCTAGAGCGTCATATAACTTATTAGAGAGGTACTAAGATAAGTTCATATGACGCTCTAGCGTCATACGAGTATTTTGGCAAAACCGCCATATGAAGCTCTAGCATCATATGAGTCTGAGAGTGTTAATGAGGGTGGCCATACACAGAAGGCCCCCAAGTGGACCTATCCCCTGTAATAGGGACAACCCATGCCAGTTTACTGAAGGACTTACAGGATTGACAACTCAATTTAGGACCTGTCCGACCCTGAGGCCCTCTATGTAACTTTTTAGCACTATTTTTCTACAGTGGTGTTCGGCTAGTTCATCCACTAACCTGCTTCACCCTTATGTAAGCAGTACAAATTTGAATCAGGTTTACTCCCCTAGACAGGTTGCCGACCAAGGCTGACGATTCCCATCCATTCCCATTGCTTCAAACTCCGTGTGTCCAGGCATTTTGGCTCGAACGTCCCTTGATTTTGGCCCTGTCACTCTTTCAACTATGGGGGAGGCACTCGCTATAGGCAGTTATGCCTTTTGCCTCCCTCAATCACATAGAAAAAAAAAAAAAAAAAAAACCCGTATAATAAACTAATATAATCTAGATAGGTAAGCTATTTGTTTGCATGAGTTGAAGCCACCGCATCCACTCTATTGATAGTGCACAGGGGGGCAGAAGTTGGCTCTCCTAAACTTTACATTGGTCAAACACACTTCAACTGTAAAATCAGACAGTTCAAAAATTGTGGAAGAATATGCCATCAGTAACTAAACGCTTTACAGAATACATAATCAATATTAGGCATACTTCCCAACTCCTGTGTAACGGTTTTAATTAAAATGTAAAACTTGCAAACCAAACAAACAAATAAGTGATGCAACCAATAATCCTTCTAGGTTCTTGTAGTGGAGTTCTGTGAGCCTATCAACATATAATGCACCTGATCTGTATCTGATCTGAACTGTTCAACATAACAATGTACTTAATCAATATAGAAAGCAGGCAGGGTATAGTGGCATGATAAAACGATAAAAGGAATTTATAAAACGTAACATGTTAACTATGAATTGAGGAGAAAAGTCCATGCATCATTTATTATAAATTAATCTAATAAATATATATTGGGTGATACTTATGCATCAATGGTAAAAAACAACAAATTCAACTAGAAGGTGCCAAAATAACTGCCTTGATCATGCTTTAAGGGACCAAGAACAATGTGTAATGGAGGTGCAGAAGTAAAATATGATGATATAAATTGTCTTGATCATGCTACATAGGACCAAGAGCAATGTGTAATGGAGGTGCAGTAGTAAATTATGATGATATACAGTAAACTGTGATAATATAAAATGCCTTTGATCATGCTTTATGAGACCAAGAGCAATGTGTCATGGAGGTGCAGGAGTAACTGATGATGATGTTAACTGTTGGCATGCAAGTGAGTGAGTGAGGTGGGCCTTGATGTGGGGGGGAGACAGCATGAGACACCGAACATCTGGGCTAACCTGAGTTATAATGACACCTGCACAAGGACACATCTGCGCTACTCACAAGAGGAGCCAGCCAAGGAGAAGGAAGCGGAAGCCAACAACAGCCTAAAAACTCTACATATATTCTAGTCAAGTTGATAATTTTTTCACAACCTTCATGGCTCGGTAATTTTCAGACAATACCTATATTATCCATACCGTAGATTGCTAACCGTACTTAGATATTAATATTGTTGCCACAAGAACTATTCATGGGAACCCTACAGATATGATAAATATGGTCACAGCCAATGTATGGAAACAGAGGTAACTTTATACCTGGTTCCCTTGCCTGGAAGCAAGGTTGAACATTTCTTCTGCCAGATTCAAGGATCGTGTTTCAGCCCTTGGGCTGTACCTACTAATCTTAGTAGAGATAGAGAATAAACTTTATTTCGCAGTTGTCTTTTTTTGGGATTCTCAACCAAGAATCACTAGAGATCCTATAGTTAGACTGGCCAACCAATATTTTGTGTCCTACGGAGGCATTCATTATTTATGACCGCTTTTATTTTGCTTCTATACTGATTACAAAAACCACACAATATCCTAAAATATATTTACTTACTATAGGATCTCTACTCGCCACCGCCTAACTGTCACTACAGATAACTATACAGTAGATTAATAATAAAGGTGTCAATTTTGCTCTACCATCGTGGCTTGGTTAATTCTAAACATTAGTTTTAGTCTTCATATTCTAACTGATAATGTACTACTTTCTTCATACATCAAAAATATTAGTAATACCAATTACAGTACATCTACTGCAATATTGTGATTCAATATTTTTTTTTATCTAAAACATTAATTATGATATCAATATAACATGAATATTTTTGTATTTAATGTGTTATGCACATTAACTTATACTGTATATATTACTGAAACATACACCTCAGCTGTATTAAATTTCAGAATAGATTCTCATATTATTTACCATATTATTCCGGTCATTTCAACCTCAGCAAGTTCGTCTATACTATTTCTTAAGATTTACGTGACCCACACTATGAAGTTAGCTTAGATTAAGTTTATGGTTAAGCTAGAATTAAAGCTATGCTACATTAGGCTAGGTTAAAACTAGGCTAGGTTAAGTTTGATTACATTAGATTGGGGTAGATTAGCATAGGTGTTGGTGAAATACTTTGGATATAGGAAAAAATACTAAATGCATAAAGACTATAGGCTAAGCTATTTCCAAGAGGATGAAAACTACCTTTCTAATAAAACGGATTCACTAACAACTAATTTACATAAATATGTGACTAAATTGTTTATATAATATTGAAGTCTTAAGGCTTACAGTTAAAAACTAATTTATTATTCAAATTGCTCCCTGTATACTGCACTGTGATTTTAACATACAGGTACTATTATTTCACTAAAACACAGGTTTTAACACACAGATGTACACACCAACAGAAAATAATATCGTGTGATGAAAAAACAAAAACAAATTAATATTACCAAAAATATATGTGTGGTCAGTTTCATCTTTCGACAACAGCTGAACATTACTGAACATGCTGACCGTAACATGTGGTACACGCACACAGAAACAATCACACGGGACATCAACATTCAGAGGTATTTAAAGGTTTATCGAATGCTGAAAAAAGGAATCGGGTTTTTTTTTAATATGTGTTTGAATAAAATTAACTGGGTATTATCACGCCACTGAGGAACAATTCAAACTGAGCACATGAGCAAATAATAACAGAACATTACACCTTGGAACATATCACATAACATCTTGCTTATGAAACTTAACAACAGATATCTAAAAAAATTCTAATTCATTTGCCATCTAAGAAATATTCTGCATATCCTCTACCAACTTATAATGTCTATTTTAATGTTTTCAAAGTTTATTCTCACAATAGTTACCTACTTATCTGCCAGATAATTGTGTTAGCTATAATTATCGAAAACTCTTTATGAACTTGGTAAACAGTTTGTTAACCCTTACTGTACCATAGGATAGTAGCATAAATGTACCCCCCAATCCCAAGCAATGTGGCCAAAATGGCTTCAGAGGCAAGATATAACAACCTCCCAGCTCAAAAGATGGAGGAATACAGCTTCTCCCAGCAAGTGGGGGCTTGGATATAAGCTGAAAAGTGTTGCCAAGGTCTTAGAGCAGTGCTCAAAAGTCGTGGTACCAGGTAGGCTACTGCCTGAAACTGGCAGTTACAAGGATCGTATATTACTGACGGCTGACAGCCGTCGCTGGGACTGGGGGAGTGTTTTATCTACTGACGGCTCTCTGCCGTCGCTGGTACTGAATGGATTAAGCAACTACTTATCTTGCATTTCTATTGTGCTGTAACCTCAATACTCTAAACCTTATGTATATACCTATACATTTCATAAATACGCACTAACAGCCTTTAATTTAACAATTGGTAGTTAAGCATTTGTTTCTCATTACTTTAGAACTTGTCTTTTATTACTTCCAAATATTGACTTCCATTATACTCCTTACAACTTCACATAAATATGATGCAGGAATTTATTAATTTTCCATCGTGCATCAATAAATCAGATGTTAAGGGATTAACTGTTCCACCAGGTGAACAAAAGACTATAGTGTGTATAGTGATTTTGTGACCTATTTCTGCCTACCATTAGTTTTTCCTTCTTGTTGTTATCAATCCCTGCATATCCTTGTGTCACCACTTACCATCAGTTAGCATAATTTGTCGATAACGTTGTTAGAAGTGACCTCCCCCTTATTACTCATCAATCCCTGTCTACCAGTGCCCGACTGCCTGTCAGAGTTACTGTGCCTACCAGGCACTCCTTTGTCTACTAGTTACCAACCTCCCTACCAATGCTCCCCTGCAAACCGAAGGCCCCATGCTTAACAGAAACCCCTGCATAGTGACTCCATATTATTAACCTACCAGAACCATCCAAACAATCAGTGTTAACCTCTCAGTACCCAAGCCTACCAGATACCCCTGCTATCTGTCCTATGGTCCTACCTACTACTTCCTCCCCGATCTACCGGTACCCCAGCCTATCAGAGACCCCTGTCTAGTGCTTACCAGTGACTGCCCTAACTACCGCTGCCAACCCTGCCTACCAGATCCCCCTGCTTAGTGTCTATTAGTATCCCCACTACCTATCACAGTCTACTCTACTTACTACAGCCTTTTCATACCACAGTTCCATGGTTAGTGCCTACCGGTTTCCTCTCTACCTACCACTTCCTCCCTTAATTACTAGAGCCCCCTGCCTACCAAAGCTCTGTGCCTAGTGCCTAGCAGTATCCGCCGTACCTACCACTACCTTCCCTATCAACCAAAGCTTCCTATCCACCACTAGCCCCTTGCCTACCAGTGTCCCTTCCCTATCAGCCCCCACAGCCCGCCCGCCTCACTCACCGTGTCCCTCCTGTAGGATACCTTGACATGTGGTGCCAGTGAAGCCCGGGCGGCAGGCACAAAAGAACACACTGGGGTCCGGCAGGTTCCAGCAGGTCCCACCGTTATCGCAAGGATTCGGAGTGCAGAACTGTCAGCAACGGAATAGTTTAGTATGCATGTTATGGAGTGCGGAACTGTAATGCCACAAAACAATTTCATATGCAAATTTCAAAGTAGAACTGAAATGATTTTAATTTTAACGTAATAAACTTTCCTTTCCCTAATAGTAGTATTGATAGCAAAATAACTTATAATTGTTTTTATTCCCAGCTAATAAGATTTTGTAAAATTTGTACCAGAGTAGAAGACTTTTGGGATAGAGCTAGGTTACTATACAGACTCTTAGTAGACAGAGGTTTTGTTGCAAGTAAATTGTTACTTTTTGTCTGTATATATTAATTGTTTATAATTTTCTATTGTTATTATTATTTTGTATAATTGATTGTAATTATTAAAAGAGTACTCTTTTGTTTAAATCTATTGTGCCTTCTTCAAATTTTAAAATATTTATATTTATTATATTATATATAATCATTGTTGATAGGATTAATTGCTTGCTTTTGCGATTTCCTTAGTTTATTTGTACAATAAATGTAGGTTATTTGTAGGGTAGTAATTGTTAGGGGTCACTTGAAGCATGCTATGCTTACAGGTACCTACCCGATAGCACTATCGTTAGTGAGTTATAGTTGTATTTTGTACTACAGTATTGTTATTATCTTGTCAAGTTGCAAATTTGATTTTAATATAACATTTGACACTTAATGTAGTTTCTTTATTCATGCAGAGTTTAGTAAAATTTACCAGAACGTCCCCGACTTCTGGGAAACAGATTAACTTGCTCATGTAGTAATGTATACCCTATGTGGTGGATTGTGTTCTTTTATTTATAAATCATTATTTTACTTAAGCGTTGTTTCCACATAGCGATTTTGATTAGTTATTTTGTCTTTTTACTGTGTTCGTATACGTTTTGGTTTGTTTATTTTGCAAGTTTTACATTATAATACGACAATAGTTACATATGCAAGTTTCAGTATAAAACTGAAATAATACAAATTAGACAATTATAACCACACATAAACCTAGACACATACGCAACAACACATCCATAGCCACATTCTCAAAGCACATAATACACTAAGACACATACATAGACACATTTACAAAACACATACATAGACACATTCACAAAACACATACATAATACACATTCACAAAACCACACAGACACATTCACAAAACACACAAACACATACATAGACACATTCACAAAACACACAAACACAAAAACACATACATAGACACATTCACAAAACACCCATATATCAAGACACACACATAAAACACATTTACAAATCACACATACACCTAAACACACATATATAATATATATATAGTCACATTCACAGACACATACAAACGCACAGACACACACAGTGGGCGAACACATTATACATGGAGTTTATGTCTAAGGATTGTTATGAGCTAAAGAATAAGGTATTGTACTAAGAAAACAAATACAGTACAATGACTCGTTCACTACATTACAGTATTTACACACCAGTAGACCTGAATCCCGGGTAAAAGTTAAGGGAAGACACACTTGTATGATATCAGCCTTTGTTTTGAGTTTTGTTTTGCCGATGCTGCTACTCTAGCTAAACAAAATCCATAATTAATATTCCACTGGTATGTAAGGAGGATCACAGACAGGGTTATACCTTATAAAAGACATCAATGATATTTCTTTAATATAAACATTCCAAAAACTATATCTAGTATCATTTATAACGTATAGTTATAAATGCTACAGCTAAAACAAGCACACATATATTATATTTATACAATTATTTTGAGTGATAATGCTACACAAAAACTCATGCTCAGTCTAAAATTCATATATATATATATATATATATATATATATAGGCTACAGTAGAGAGAGAGAGAGAGAGAGAGAGAGAGAGAGAGAGAGAGAGAGAGAGAGAGAGAGAGAGAGAGAGAGAGAGAGAGAGAGAGAGAGAGAGAGAGAGAGAGCATGAAAGGATTATGTGGAGGGTAGTAAAAGGGTAGTAATTAAAAGGGGCTGTTTTTTCAGCACCCCCTTCTCCCTCATGTTTAACCCCATTAGTTTGAGATTTTAAGAACATAACATAAGAACATAAGAAAATGGGAGTCTGCAGAAAGCCGATTGGCCTAAGCAAGGCAGATCCCTGTCCCACACAACCCCAAATCAATTACAAAGCCCAATTATAGGCTCAACACTCTAATACCCTGAGGATCATCTTACCAAAACGGTTAGAGATTAACGCAGGATTATGGGGGTCTGCAGAGCGCTGATTGGCCCAACCCGGCTGATCCCCCTTCACACCCAACCCTTCTCGTCCATATGCTTATCCAATTTTATCTTAAAGCTCCCTACAGTTTTAGATCCCACTATAGCACTTGGTAGTCCATTCCACCCATCTACAACTCTGTTACCAAACCAATATTTGCCTATATCTTTTCTGAAACGAAATTTATCTAATTTGAAACCATTGGTACGAGTTCTTTCGCTATCACTGAGCTTTAGTACATTTGTCATGTCCCCTTTGTTAAGACATTCATCTTATTACTTTGGCGATTTTGAGACCATTCGCCCCATTTCGTTGTCAATGTTAAGACTTTACGTGCCATTTAGGTGTTGACAGCAAGCCTGGATTTTAGGAAAAAACGGCGGGTAATTTTCTACCGAAATATGCATAGATCTATTTCGAAAGGGAGTCTTGGGGGTATTATTTTTAAAGCTTGATGTAGGCTTACGAAAAAAATAAATAAATACTGTATAATATAACAAATCTACCTTTAATGAATGGGCATACACAAAAGGTAGTGACAAGGCATCATGCTCATAGGTAGGGTTGGGGATGGAGAGAATATACAGAGAAAGAAATTATATGCAACAATGGTGCTACACATTAATCATGCAGGATGGGTTGTTGCAAGGAATACATAACAAATGAAAAGATATGCAACAATGGTACTACAAATTTATCATGCAGGATTGGTTGTTGCAAGGAATAGATCTATCTATCTACAGTATCTATTGCCTGACGCCGTGATCCCCGAAGGGGTGGCCACGAACGAACCGCCCCCATGCACCTCTGTCCCCAGTCAGTCGACGACCCCTCCTCCCAACCAGCACCGCCTTCATTCATATACTTCCTCACTCCATCCTTCCACCTCTCCTTCGGTGCACCTCTCCATCTCTGTCCTCCCACCTCGGTCTCGTACAGCCTCTTAGTCATTCTCTGCTTCCCATACGTTCCATATGGCCGAACCATCTCAAGTTGTTCCTTTTCACACTTTCCAGCACATCTACCTCCACACCCCACACCTCCTTCTTACTTCCTCATTCGTCTGTCTATCCCTCCATGTAACTCCGCACGCACTTCTCAAGTAACTCATTTCCACCGCTCTCGCTCTTGGTCTGAGTCTCTTCCCGAACGTCCATGCTTCGCTTCCGTAAGTTAGTGTCGGGATTACCACACTGTCATGCAAGGACTTCTTCACTTCCATACTGACCACCCTATTTCTTGTTACTGCTTTCAACGTTCATACAACCCTCTTTCCATGTTGTACCCTCTCCCGCACTTCCTCATCCATAGTCCCATCTTTACTCAACACACTGTCCAGATACTTAAAAGAGCTGACGATCTCCATAGCCTGACCGTTCAACTTCACCTCACACTCTGTGACTTCACCCCTTTCGATGACCATAACCTTGCTCTTCCCCGCATTTACCTTCAAATTCCGTTTTTCGCACACTGTTCCAAACTCATTTACCAGACCCTGCAACTCCCATTCATTATCGCTCGTCAGAACTGTATCATCCACAAACAGCAGTATAGGCAGCTTCCACTCATTTCCCTCCCTTTTCAGCAATACACCAACATCCACTGCTCTTCCTAGTATTTTTTTCATAACTTTCATGAATAGATAGATGCAAAGATAGACAACAATGGTGTTTCAAATTAATTATGCAGGATGGGTTGTTGCAAGGGATAGATAACAAATGAAAAGATATGCAACAATGGTACTACAAATTAATCATGCAGGATGGGTTGTTGCAAGGAATAGATAACAAATGAAAGGATATACAACAATGGTACTAAAAGGCTATCGTACTCTTAAATAAAATACAGGTTAATAGGGAAGTTAGTATGGGAGGGAAAAGGGGAGTGAATTGGGGAGTGACATAAGAAAATAAACTGGGTAATGAGATGGGGAGTGAATTGGGTAGTGGAATGGGTAGTGAAAATGGTAATAAGAAGGGGGAGTGAATTGGAAAGTGGAAAGGATAATGATAAATTGAGTGGTAGATATGTGAGATCTGAAGGAGGGATTCGAAGACAGGCTACCCTCGTTGAAGCCGATATGATGTAAAGGGGGAAAAGAAAAGGCTTGAGAGAGAGAGAGAAAGAGAGAGAGAGAGAGAGAGAGAGAGAGAGAGAAACGATATAAGGCAAACACAATGCATAAAAGGAAGTTTCTTAAGGCACCTCTGCACGCCAAAATAGGGGTTCATCCTCTTCAACAGTTGGGAGGGGCTTATTTTCTCCTTCACCGTATTGGATTTCCAGTGTGAGGAGAGGAGAGCTGGTCCCTTCCCAATGTTTAAGACTATTAATTGGGAGTGCCGGGGAAGCAAGGTAAAAAGAGACCAGAGATGCGTTCAGATGATGGTATTCACTACAGTATTATGAACAAGTATGATGAACGAAATTATAAGGAAACATTGATTCTGGAATCTATTTGGTCAGTGATATTTAAAATGACCGTAATGCCCACGAAAGTGATGATGGCAGTATTGAATTATTCAGGACTTATTGATATAGTGGCGGCTATCATTGTAATTTAATATAGCTATTTATCAATATGTAGCAACTTTATTACTATAAAATCCTGAACTAACGTCGGTAGAGTGCCAAGAGACCAAATCAGGATTTTGATTATTGTTCTGATGACTCAGCATATTTTGCGTCACTAGTTACCTCTGTGGAGTGATTGGGACTGATTGTGATCAGTCGGAGACCAGCAATCACAATTCGTTGAAGCACAAGCTATCGCATTGAGTAGAGCAATCATGTTTGCGCGATTGATCAAACTGAACGCACCCCTTATGGAGAGGTCCGCAATTGTCCTAGGTGAGGGCACATAGCTAGTCAGACATACTGTATATAAATAGAATGATTGATGGATATAGCTAGATTAAGATATAAGATAAAAAGATAGCAGGAGAGAGAAGCCATCATGCAAGACTGTTCATGCGTGAGGAGTGCAAAGGGATTTAAGACCTGAGGATGGGGCCCGCAGTTATCCTCGGTGAAGCCGCTGAGACACTCGCAGGAGAAGCTGTTGCCCTTGTCCACACACACGAGGCTGGGCGGGCAGGGGTTGGGCGAACACAGGTCGTACTGGGGGAGGCAGGGGGTGGGTTAGTGTGTGGGGAAGAGTGGGTGTGGGCGGACTGGGGGAGGAAGGGGGTGGTTAGTGGGTGGGGAAGAGGGGGTGTGGCCGGACTGGGGGAGGCAGGGGGTGGGATAGTGTGGGTGGACAGGAGGGAGGCAGGGGGCGGGTTAGTTTGTGGGGAAGAGGGGATTTGGGCGGACTGGGGAGAGTGGAGGGCAGTACTGTATTGGGCTGTGTGAACGGATTACTAGGGAAGACAGTGGATTAGTATGGAGAGGAACTTGAGTGTGTGAGAGTACTAAAATTTGTCTTGTGGAGTGTATGAAGGGCAGTACTGGGTTGTTTGGTAACTGGGGAAGGCAGGGGGTTAGAGTGGGGAGGAACCTGGGTGTGTGAGAGTACTTAGGGGATTTATGTTTCCAGGAGAGAGAGAGAGTACAAAGGAGTACAAAGGAAATCAAGCAACAACAGGTCTAGTGACCCTTCTAGGCTGCTTGTCCTCCAAAACACTGAGGATCAAGTGTCCAAACAGTGGGTTAGAGTGGGTAAGGGAACATTGGAAAGGGAACTACTGCCCTGGAACTAATGTCCGTGGCAGAGAGAGAGAGAGAGAGAGAGAGAGAGAGAGAGGGGGGGGGGGGGGGAAGGTTCACTGGGGTGTCTGTGGTACTGGAGTGAATGCGGGTCGTTAGTGTGTATGGTAGGGGGGAATTGGGTGTGTCCGTACTGGGAAGTGTGATTACCAGGGAAATTCAGTAGTGACTGGGGGAGGCATGCTGGGTTAGTGTGTATGGGTGTGTGAGTGTACTGGGGGAGTGTGGGTATACTGAAAGAAGAAATAAGGTGTGTGAGTGTTCTGGGGAGTATGGGAATACTGGAAGAAGAACTAAGGTGTGTCATAGTACTGGGGGAGAAACTTAAGTGCGTGAGGAGACTAGGGAAGTTTGTGTAGGGGAAGAGTGTTAACCTTTTCAAGATCCGATATGCATTTCTTCATTATCTTCAAAGGGTTAGTATGTGGGAGTATTAATGTAACTTAGGGATGTGAGAGTATTAGGGAGTGTGGGGGTAACGGGAGGTTAGTGTGGGAGTAGTGTAACTTAGGGATGTGAGGAGTGTGGAGTGGAATTGGAGAGTGAAGACAAACTTAGGTACGTGAGAGTTCTGGGTGAGGCAGGTGGGGGGGGGGAGATATTGTGTAGGGAGTAATTGGAGGCGTGTACTTGGGTGTGGTTGGAACTGTGGGAATCTGGGGAGTGTGGTGATACTGGGGTGTGTAATGATATTGTGTTGTGTGGTAGTACTAGTAGTGTGCTAGTACTGTACTGGTAATGTCCTGGAACTGGTGGGTGCCGTGGTGCTGGTCATGTGCTAATATAGGTGTGATAGTGGTAGTGCGGCTCATGACTTGGTAATGGGCAAGTAGTACTAATAGTGTAAGGTACTGGACATTAAACTGGTACTTGATGTGAAAGTACTGTACTGGTAAAGTGCTGGTACTGGTTCTGGTAGTACTGGTAGAGTACTTGGCGTGATAGTACTACTAATGTCCTGGTAGTAGATGTGATAGTACTGGTAGTGTGCTGGTACTAAATATAAACATACCTGTAATATGTTCTAATGTTAGGCCAAACATCTTGACCATTAACCTCTATAACTCAAAACACAACTTGAGTAATCAAGCTATTATTTCTATCATTTAGGAAAGGTCAGACAAGGAATAGGTGTGGAAATTTACAGCCGATGTGCTCCAGCCCTTTTTGAGTTAAAAGAGGTTAGGAGTCACAATTTCTGTCCTACTTATAATGAACGGACTAAAGTAATATGGTGGTAATGGGTGTAGTAGTACTTATAGCGTGGTAGTACTATAGTCAGTTTCATTTCATCTGACGGTAAATTGCTATCTCGAAATCTCGATTACTCGTTATTATGCAGGTTTTGTAGTAAAATCGGTTGTAAATTATGAAAACTTGTCACTAATATGAAGCAGAGACATAGCAGTTTCACATTTTCCCGTTAGTTATCGATAAATCAGTTGCTAAGGGATTCAATTTACCGTCAGATGAAATGAAACAGGGTATAATATCCTAATGTGCTAGTACTTTGTGTGGTAGTACTGTGAATGTGCTTGTACTGGCTGTCGTAGTACTGATGGTGAGGTAGGTTAGTGAACATGAAGATAACAGTAAGGTGTCATATCACATTACATAATATAGCATGATGATAACAGTAAGGTGCCATATCACATTACATATCATCATCACCGTAACATAACAATCACATTAAAGACCACGAAGAACATCAGACACACACACAAACCATAACAGTAAGAGATAGATAGGTAGGTAGATAGATAGATGGATAAATTGATAGAGAAAAAGTTATTACTTATAACGAAGAACATTAGAAAAACACAATCCATACCAATCTATCACAATGAGAGAGAGAGAGAGAGAGAGAGAGAGAGAGAGAGAGAGAGAGAGAGAGAGAGAGAGAGAGAGAGAGAGAGAGAGCACTTAACCCTCTCACGTTCATGACGCACTTTTGAGCCTATTAGGGATACTTTAAAGCCTTTGTTACCATCAGGGGTATTTATAAACCTTTAGTTTATTTACTTCCTCTGCAGTTGTCTTTGAGTTAGCTGTGGGCAGAAAAATAATTTTGGAGAGGTAATTATAACAGTGAGAGTAATCTATTTCTTATTGCTAATCTGGCAACCTCTGCGTCATATGGTCGTGAGAGGGTAAATATGAAGAAGAATATCAATTAAACACAATCCATGTCAACGACATGTATGACGAATCACAGGAACAATAACAACAACAACAATAACAGCAACAACAACAATAATAACACACCAAGAAACAAGACAACAATTAGGGGGAGGTACTCTCTTTTTCTGGACCTCCTTCTCCCTCAAGTTTAGACCCAATAGGTTTGCGATTTTAAGACATTCGTTCACTAGTTTGGCGATTTTGAGACCTTTCGCCCCATTACTTTGTCATTATTAAGACCTTTCCTGCCGTTTAGGTGTCAGTTTTTTCCTGGCATGCGATAGTGAGCCTGTGAGTTTTTAAGGAACCGGCATTCGGTCAAAAAAAATTCTACCAAAAATTTTACAAATATATCTTGAAAGGGGGTATATGGGGTGTTTTTATAAGCTTGATGGAGGTCTAAAGAGGACACTCAAAATTAAATATATATATGAATAAGTAGCCCCCCAAAAAAACAAGCACTAGCCCCTTATTTCCTTTTTAGCTAAGACAGAGAAATGTCAACTCTATATCAGCTATCACCAGACAATTTGAATTATTAGACAAACTACCCTACATTAGATAAAGCTTCATACAGCACAGATCATTAGCAACATCATAACCAATACTCAATTCCACTATCAAAAGAGGTTGTTGTTGTTGTTGTTGTTCCCTAAGCTGCCTGGCCGAACAGCCCCGAGTCCCTGAGGAAGGCCATGGCCACGATCGGGCTTTCCCACAGAGCTCTCATTGAGTGTAGATTGTAGATTGTAGAGGTAGGAGTAGCAGGAGACTCTCAGTGGGAAGGTGGTAGAGTGGTCTTTCTACTGGACTGGTAATAATAAGGTCCCGGGTTCAAATCCCGATGTGTCAATGGGAAGATATTATTGGGATGGAATTTATGCTGTACTTCGTTTCAGTGCACACTACAAATCCTATCGACACACCTTATAATTACCCTCACTGTATCCAATAAATTAACATCGTATGTTGATTCCCATATTCAAAATATGTTATGAGAGCAGTGCCTAGGGAGTAAAAAGCTCATTGTCCGTGATTGTGAGATAAGACAGCGAGATAGTGGCAATGCAGCTTCAGGGAGTCAGAGTTGCAACGGGCCACGAGGAGACAACCAGGCGTCGTAGGTCTACGAAGGTAAGAACACGAACGAGCCGGTTGCAACACTGAAACTGTTTCAATGTCTCACTGATTTCAGCATGTTGGGTGGTTGAATCCACAAGCCTATGTCTGGAGGTAGAGTTATAACAAAAGAAAAGTTGATCCATGTTTGGGAATATTGATTGGATGGTGGTTTTCCATCACTAAGTAGGCCAGACACAGGTATTTAGTAAGAGATAGAGGGCGACCAAATTGAATACGTCGAACCTAAATAACTATAAGTACTTTGGTGCAATTAAATAAGAAATTAATAAAAGCTTTTTAATGAATGCCAATTGCTGGGGTGGAACTGGAGGAGTGGGTTCATTGAAGGGGGGAAAGAGGTCGTCAAGCCAAATTAAGAGTTAGGAACCACGAAATGGCAAAAATATGAAGGAAGTAACTGAATTTGAACTAAATCTGTTTAAATATTTTTGAGATATCCTACTACTGTACTGTAGATGGGCAGATAAAGATGTACAGGTATTATGAAATTTTTACAACACTTCAGACGATGGGGCCATCCACACTTTATTTTTACCTCTGCTTACCTTTAGACACCACTATGTATGATGCTTGAGAGACCCCTTCAATTTATGATACAATTATAGTTACTATACAAGTTTTAAGATTTAAGAACTGAGAATTAGTTTAATTAGTGTAGCTTGTTCAATATGAGATATTTCTTATTTACTTCTGGCTGACATATTATAACTAATGAATTTAATATTTTGGTAGAACTTCCATTACTAACATTGTCTTATATGATTGCATTACTGTATATCTAAAAATGAGACGAGTGTTCAGCTTTGGGAGAACCTCTTGTAGTTACAGGGTAGATAATACACTATATATATGCCAGCCTAAGCCAGACACTTTGTCATAGGGATCTTCAGTCTCAAAAGAGAGAAATAATATATATAGATGGAGATGACATCAGTATGGCCAACATAATATATATAGATGGAGATGACATCAGTATGGCCAACATAATTATTTGGCTTCCTTTAAATTCTTCCTCCATTCATCGTTGACTCACATGTACACTGTAAACATCATAGGCTTAATTGTATCGAACTGATACACATTAACCCGTGGAGCCCCGGCTTGTTTTGTAATGTTTGTTCACCAGAACCCGGCCGGTTTTCAAAAAATGGTTTTATTCCAGAAACAATAGCGAATGGGTTAGGAAT
Organism: Paralithodes platypus; assembly: GCA_032716605.1. Lineage (NCBI taxonomy): Eukaryota > Metazoa > Arthropoda > Malacostraca > Decapoda > Lithodidae > Paralithodes > Paralithodes platypus. Next base: position 70,137,726 of record CM064480.1, read on the forward strand.
GAAGGAAAAACCACGAAAAACCGCTCAAAAAGCTTAAAGAATGGTCCTACAGAGCCCCCGAAAACGTATATTGCAAGAGTAAAAAATTGAAGGCAATTACCCCAAAAAACCAGGTTATTGTGCGCTCACGCGCACGCACGTGGACTTTGAGAGTTTTCAACCATCGGCACGGTTGCGTGGGATACGTACACAGTTCCCATACAAATCTGAGCCCTCTTGAGTGGCTACACCTGAGGTTACGGTCGGCGCAATTAGGGTGACGCGCCAGACGCGTCTCTGAGGCTGTGCGTTACATACATCGCCGACGCGTCAGACGCGTCGCTGGGGCTGTACGGGTTAAAAGGGTTTCATCGCTTATGTGTGATAATATTAACTCGTAAACGACTGAAACACTTATCATGTGTATCAGCTGCGTTACAATTAAGCTTTCATAGTTTATACTATTTTCCTAAAGTCCTTTATAAACAAAATATATTCGTATAAAACCAGTACACTTGTGACCTGGTGGAAACTGTTAACTGCCCTCCACTTGTTTCACCAAATTAAGTAAATACAGTCATAACAATCCTAATGGTCACTCTCCCTGGTGTGTGATGGCCGCTTGCACTATAACGCGATAATACGGACAGTGGCATCAACGTTTATTACTTTCCTGTTTACCCGATCATTGAGTCGGAGAAGCCATTGCGATTTTAACCTATTAACCCGTACAGCCCCAGCGACGCGCCTGACGCGTCGGCGATGTATGTAACGCACAGCCCCAGAGACGCGCCTGGCGCGTCACCCTAATTGCGCCGACCGTAACCTCAGGTGTAGCCACTCAAGAGGGCTCAGATTTGTATGGGAACTGTGTACGTATCGTGCGCGCGAGCGCGCAATAACCTGTTTTTTTGGGATAATTGCCTTCAATTTTTTACTCTTATAACATCCATTTTCGGGGGCTCTGTAGGACCATTTTTTAAGCTTTTTGAGCGGTTTTTCGTGGTTTTTCCTTCATTCCTAACCCATTCGCTATTGTTTCTGGAATAAAACCATTTTTTGAAAACCGGCCGGGTTCTGGTGCGCAAACATTACAAAACTAGCCGGGGCTCCACGGGTTAACCCTTTCAGCAGGATGACGTAATTTTAGTCTTATTCTTTTTTTTTTTTTTTTTTTTTTTCTATGTGATTGAGGGAGGCAAAAGGCATAACTGCCTATAGCGAGTGCCTCCCCCATAGTCTTATTCTGGTTCCCATTAGATGATTTTCTTTAGCTTATAATCTACCCCTAAGACTCAAAGATGTACATAATATGCCAATAAACCATCAAAATAACATAGGTACTTCTTAAACTGCATAAGATCATCTCAAGTTAGTCAGTTGAATGTTGAAAAGGTCATCGTACTGAAGGGACTAATACCTAGAGGACTTAGAGGTCCTTCATAAACTGAATGAATTCGTCTAACAAGAGCCAAAATAATATGCATACAAACATGATCTGCTTGAAGCTCTACGAGGTATTTCCCAAAGGACTAAACTCAATTGATACAAGCCAGTGGTGATCTGATGGAAAGAGTTTAAGGGAGGATGGGCGTATTTATTTCCTCATTTATGTATCTTTTTATTTATATACCGGTATATATATATATATATATATATATATATATATATATATATATATATATAGATATAGATATATATATATATATATATATATACCGGTATATATATATTTTTTTTTAATTTTTTTATTTTTTCCTCCCTGGCTAATAATAGCCAGAATAAACTGTCAAAAAGCATCATAATCTTCAAAGAGTTAATAACACTCAATGTTTTCACCAATCCAAGCTAGACTAGAATTTGCATCAAACTCTGTGCGTCCAGGCATTTTGGCTCGAACATTCCTCGATATTGATCCTGTCACTCTTTCAACTCTGGGGTAGGCACTCGTCACAGGCAGTGACGAAAACAAAAAATACCACTTATAAAAACAATGGTGTTGGATAACCGCTCACACCATAAGCGATGCATTATGGGATATGGGATATAGCGGCTCGCTGGTGTAGTGACTAGCGTCTTGGACTTCCACCCAGAAGGTCCCAGGATCGCACCCACGCTCGGCGCATTAAAGATTTTTCACAAGCACCGAGTCGTTACCGTTCCTCATGAGCAAGGGGATGGGGTAGTAGTACAGGAGCCCAATGGAAACACGCCTAATCGGCGTTATTGGGCTATCCTTAGCTGGCTTAGCATGCGCTAGGTTTAAGAATTATTACAGTATTATGGTACAGTCGGCCAAATACGTGATGTCGCGGCACCAAGTCTATTTCGATCAATACTTGGTATCAGCAATATCTGAGCATGAATTCATCGCTTCAAGTGAGATTTACAAACATGTTCCTACACATATCCACCGTACAACCCAGAGAGAGAGAGGGAGAAAGAGAGAGAACAAAAAACGAGGTGGGCCCCATTAAAATTGCACTAAAACATTTTTCATCAAAACAAATACAGTCACCATAACAATGGTTATTGTTGTTGTTGTTCCCCAAGCTGCAGCTGCCTGGCCGAACAGCCCCAATGCCCCAAGCAAGGCCAAGGCCATAACCGAGCACCCCCACAGAACCCTCCCTGCTGACTACAATAAAGCCTGGGTGACCGACGCCACTCCATGGTGGGGAGCTGAGGAGGGTGCGGAAACGCCCGGGAAACCAACGCTCCACCCAGGGCCCTGTGCCCCTTAGCAATTATGAAGAGAAAGTTGAGGGGCAAAGGAAAAATGTGACACTTTGGCTTCCAATCTTGGTAGATTGGGAGGTCAATCCACTTGAGATCTAGAAAATATATAAGTAAAAGGAACAGTCAGAGTAAGCTATGGGTATGGCAGAGATCGCTCAGTTCTCACTCTGATAGACCAGCCCATCACCACATGACTAGAACCCAATCCTCTCAGCATCAGCTAGGAAAGGCCCTAGAAAGCATTTTTTTTTTCTCGGGGGGATAGCTCCCCTATTTCAACCCCTTTCGTGGTTGGGCACCCATTACCATAACAATGGTGTTTGATGGTAACCGCTCACACCATAATCCGATATTACGGACAATGACGTCACTGGTTATTACTTCATGCTTACATCATCATTGAGGTGTAAAAGCAGCTACGATATTGTTTAAACTACTAATACCTAGAGGTCCTTCATAGACTTAATGAACAGACGCATTATAAGCAAGAAAATAGTTCCCAAGTCGTGATTTGATGGAAATTCCGAGAGGTCTTTCGTATACTGAATAAAATAATAAAATATAATTGAGGCCAGTCGTGACATGCTGGAAAGGTTTAACGCTTTCTGTACCGATGACGTCCTTTATTATTGGATTTCAGCTACATTTAGACAATTTTATGAAGCTTAGGATGTGTATATGGTAGCTAAAAGGATTAATTGAGATAGTCTGTAGTCCTTCCTAAGCTGAATAAAATTGTCTAATCGTTGCCAGACTATAATGAAAAAGACGTCGCCGGTACAGAAGGGGTTAACACTCTGCTACATGTTCAGTAAGCTAACCCAATAGAGTCATCATAACCAATCGTGTTTGGTAACCGCTCACACCATAATGCGGGGCAATACGCGATAATATGGACAATGGCATTAGTGCTAATGACTCCCGTTTACCCGACCGCGAGGCTTTTTTAATCCAACCAAAATGGGACCTGTTCGTATATATGGCAACGTCGATAATAGTCAACAAAGCCTTGAATAACCTAACCATGCTTTACTTAATATACAGTACTAGATCTTTCATATATAAAAATAAATAATAATAAACAATATCGGAATTGAGCCCTGTATATGTAGGGAGTCAGTCCGTGAATAAATAATTGCCATGAAATTCCCATTGCCGTGAATACTTGCATGGATAAATTACACCCACATGACCGAAGGTGTTATTGTAATGATATAAGTTCACAGTTTCCACTCCTTTGAAGATAATCTTTCTGATATACCTTTTCTAATATACCCTTTCGAATATGGATCCAAACTTTTTCCCGTCATATGGTTACAAAATGGGTATTGAAAAATGCACAATTTATCTCGAAATGAGTCCCTGGGGGTATTGTTTTAAGGTTGATGGAGGTCATAGGACATCACATATGAGGAACACCGAACACAGAACAGTTAGAACACTCGGACCAACACCAATAAGTGAAACCGAGAGAAGATGGACACCGAAAACACAAAACGTGTTAGAAACAACCCCCCTCCCCCTCATGCGAAAGTCTACATTGGCTCAATGACGTCATCCAAGATGAACAGGTAGAAACAGTAAGATTTGTAAAGGACACTGATACGCAGCGGTGGCGGACCACGACTGTGAGGACGGGACCTCTAGACGAATTCAAGTAAGATTCAAGTAAGGCCCGGGAATAATTTATGGTGTCCGTTAAAGCCCATACTTAGCCATCAATCAAATGAATCGGACAAAAATATACGGTCATGTGCTACTTGTGAGCTCTCTCATTGACAAACATCAATACAAGAGATTTGCTACAAATGATCCAAAAGGTACTATAAATTGATCAACACTAAAAAACACACACCATGTGCTAAACATTGACACAACACCCAAAACACAACAGGTGCTACAAATTAACGAATATCAAGCACTATTATAGTCTGTTCATTCTAGGTTGGGAAGAAATCGTAACCCCTAACCTCTCATAACTAAAAAAAAGACTAGAGTAATCGAGCTAATATTTCTACCAAATAGGAAGACTTGGCTAGGGAATACAGTATGTGTATAAATTGACAGCTCATTTGCTCTAACTCTTTTTGAGTTACGAGTTACAGAGGTTAGAGGTTACGATTTCTTCCCAACCTAGAATGAACGGACTCTAGAAACCGACTGACACCGAAACACAAGATGTACCGAACAATTCAATACCAACACACAACAGGTATAACAAACTAACCATCACTCAGAAATAGTGAGACATGACAGAAGAGCCAACTGTAGTCAACCTGTGGGACTCTAGTTTGGCAGTGTAGCCACATAGACATTGGATAGCTTAACCCTTCCGACCCGGGCTGCCTTACAAAAGGACGGAGGTCGTATTCGGGCGATCTGACCGAGAAACGTCTAGGCCTAGGCTACCGTATTTTTGTTATTTTAACTGCTAGAAATTTCCCACGCATCTATAAACGTAGTGCAGTTTCCAATCTGTAGACTGGCGTTGAGTAGAGCTCTCTAAGTCAACTGGTTCAGTTGTGATGACGATTTCCGTGGAGCAAATGTTGCCCCGATGTTGACAATATCGGAAGTTTTCAGACACTAATTTCGTCTGACGTCACAATAACAACATTGATCCGACGTCTCCTTCTTGTTTTCGGAGGTGCGGTGACGCACTGACCGGCTTTGTTTACATACGTCGAACGCACGGCGTTCAGACCAAGCTGAATAGGCTTTCAAGCTTACGGATTTTAAAAGGACACCCGGGTACCGGCCCATCTGCCACGGTGTCCTTTTAAAAGGACACCCGGGCTGGAAGGGTTAAGGGGAGATGGTTTATTTTTTGGTCGATTATTTCATATATTTATTATATTTTTAGTTTCCTCCCTAGACCTCCATCAAACTTAAAAACAAAACAAAAATCCATTAGATCCCCCTTCGAGATTAATTTGTAAATTTTTCGATAGAAAAATGTTATAGCCGAAGGCTGGTTCCTCCACAATTACAGACTCGCTATCACTCGCCAAGAAAAACATCGACACCTAAATCGCATGAAAGGTCTTAAGGGGAGGTCTCCACTTGAGGGATTTTTTTCTTGACCCCTTTCTCCCCCATTGCTTTTGATATTATAAAACGTTTGCCCCATTAGTTTAGCGATTTTAAGAACTTTCACCCCATATTAAGACCTTTCGTGCAATTCAGGTGTCGATTTTATCCTGGCGAGCGATAGCGAGCCTGTAATTTAAGAGGAACCGGCTTTCAGCCGGGACATTTTTCTACCGAAAAATTTACAAATTTATCTTGAAAGGGGGTCTAGGGGGTGTAATTTTAAGATTGATGGAATTCTAGGGAATGAACTAAAAACCTGCCCTTAATATTGACCCCCTCAGACCCGGTAGGGCTCTGAGGCACCCATAATAAACTAGGGCCAGGAACACGGAAGGGCTCTGAGGCACCGGCAGCTTGAAAGCCCGTAAGCTTGTTTTGAAAGCCGTCCGTCCAACGCATGTAAACAACAGCCGGTTGGACCGACGCCGCGCATCTCCGACCACAAGAAGGAGAGGCGTTGCTTGTTCTTGTATAGCTGTGTGTTATTGTTTAGTATTGAAAAGTGGCTGATATGGCTGATATCGCCACAAAGTTCTCTCCACGGAAATCGTCATTACAACTGAACCAGTTGACTTAGAGAGCTCTACTCAACGCCATTCTACATATACGAAACACATCTACGCTTGGGGATGTGCGGGAATGCGGAAGCAGTCAAAATAACAAAGATACGGTAGCCTAGGCGTAGAAGTTTTTTGGCCAAAACCCCCGGGTTTCAGGGAATATTTATAGAATGCGTAGCCGGTCCCGGAGGGTACTTAATATTGACGAAAAAATGGGGTGAAAGGTCTTAAAATTGCCAAACTAATTAGTCAAACTTCTTAAAATCTGAAAAATATTGTGACTAAACATGAGGAATAAGGCCATAAGGGGGACCAGAAAAACGACCCATCTCCCCTTAAGCAGAATTCATATCACACTCATCTAAATTGAAACTCAATTCAAGTCTTTGGGTGTTAGGATGTACTGTATAGTCGTGGACAGGAATATATGCACAACATTTGGTGGAACTATTACTGTTAACTGACCAAGTACAAGTATATTGAAAATTACAATAAGTCCTATTAAAAAGATCATTGACTTTCACTAGTCGATACACACAGTCTTGCTTCATCATGAGATGTTCAAGTATTTCTGTCCATCACTGTACTATAAAGCTGGTATCACACGAGAGCTTTTATAATCAACATTCGATGATCAAAATTTTTCGGGTAACACTTTTGGAATATTTTGCACTGGTATCGGAAACTAGACTGACGATAGATGAACTTAGGTGACAAAAATAGTTTTAGTGATTACCTCATAAGCTGCCAGACCAGTGTTGAGGATATATGTTGAGGGGAAAAGCGCTCGTGTGATACCGGCTTAAATTGATGTAAACAAAACCCGTGAAGTGCTACAAACTCCAAAGACACGAGGTAACTCCACTATGGCCAACATCCCAAACACCAGACGTACTAGACATGGACCAAGAGTGCTGCAAAGGAATCAACACCAACACACAAGAGGTGTCACATATTAATGAAGAAGTACTACAAATAGCCCATATGACATAAGGTACTACAAATTGACCAAGTACAGTACAGTAATGCTTAAATGGACCATCACCAGTAGACAAGAGGTGCTACAAATTGACCACGAAGTGCTACAAACGAACCAACTCCGATGACAAGAGGTGCTACAAATTGACCAAGAAATGCTACAAACGGACTAACACCAATAAGAGGTGCTACAAATTGACCATGAAATACTACAAACGGACCTTTTTCCTTTGCCCCTCAACTTTCTCTTCATAATTGCTGAGGGGCACAGGGCCCTGGGTGGGTCTTTGGTTTCCCGGGCGTTTCCGCACCCTCCTCAGCTCCCCGCCATGGTGTGGCTTCGGTCACCCAGGCTTTATTGTGGTCGGCAGGGAGGGTTCTGTGGGGCGCTCAGTTATGGCCTTGGCCTTGCTCGGAGCCTTGGGGCTGTTCGGCCAGGCAGCTTGGGGAACAACAACAACAACAACAAACGGACCAACACCAATTGACAAAAAGTGCTACAAATTGAATACGAAGTGCTACACAAGGGCCAACAACAATCAAGAATTGCTACAAACTGACCAATTAACAAGAAATGCTACAGACAGACAAACAAACACAAAGTGATACAAACTGACCAAATGACAAGAAGTGCCACAAACAGACCAAAACAACACACACGAGGGGTTACAAATGAACCAGCACAAAGACACAGAAAGTACCACACACAGACCAACACTAAGAATAAAAAGAAAGACAAAAGAGGAGCAAAACTTTAGCCAACCTGTCGGACCTTAATCTCGCAGCGAGTGCCGGTGTACCCGCGGCCACAGAGACACTCGTAGCCCCCGATGTGGTCCACGCAGGTCCCGCCGTTCGTGCAGGGGTTCGAATCACACTCGTCGTACTCGAACTCGCAACGCTGCCCACCGAAACCTGGAGCGAAAAATGGGGGTGGAAGATAAAAGGGATTGGAAGAGAAGAGGGATTAGAGTATAACAAGGGATTGAAAGATAAAATGGAATGGGAAATAAGAGGATTTGTGAGATAAAAGGGATTGGGAGATGACAATAATTAAAATACAAGCCAAAGAAAAATCTAGGTGTTAACTTGTTAAGTGCATACTACTTCTAATTTTACACTTCAGCATCTACTCTTTCTGTCCTACACCACTTCATATCTTTAACCATTATCAAGTAAAAGACTACATCAATACATATAATTCTTCTAACTATAGCAGGCAAATAGTGGGCTTAACAAGGAGGGAATGAGAATTACAGTTGAGTAGTTGTTCAAGTTTAAATAGTGTTGGTTTAAATATAACCTAAATTAAGGAGTGGAAAGTAGCTATTTGCATTCCTATCGGCAACTAAAAAAGCTAGCTGAATAAACATTATTATTAGTTTTTTAACTTCCTACTCAAAATCGACATATGTAATGTTATGCTAAAATAAATTGAAAATTGAAGCTACACCAACTAAAGCTTATCTGGTTGACAGAAGCACCCGATGCCATGTGTAGAGGTTACTACATATACCTCGCGGACTCTTAATTCAGCACCACATCCAATAAGTAACATTGAGGTGTCGAACATGACCTATGGATTCTTAAACTAGCAAGACTCTAAAGATTTCTTGTAACTTGCACCCAGATCTTACAACACTAATACAAATCAAAGCTCATCCTTTTTTACAGAAACACCAAAGGCATGGGTAGAATTATTAACACAAACCCTGTGAATATTTATGTATAACCTTCTACACTAATACCGTTACTTATAAAACTACACCAAATATAAAGAAAATATTAAATAATAGCACATAAAGCTTACCTGGTTGACAGAAGCATCTGATACCATGAGTAGAAGTGTCAACACAGACCCCGTGAACACAAGGCCCAGCGTCGCATCCCGTAACCTCCTCCCCCGCCCCGTCGTTCCTGCTGCGCTCCATACACTGGGGACCTGACCACCCCGAGGGACAGTGGCACGAGTAGCTGGAGTGGTTCCCTGTGCAGGTGGCCCCATTCTTGCAGGGCCCGGATTCACACAGGTTGGTCCTTTCTTCGCAGTAACGTCCGCGGTACCCTGAAAATGGCTCTGGATTAGCTATGAGATTAAATGAAGCATACTAGCTCGAACTTGGGATAATTAGGTCTTTAAGTTAGCTATTCAATTATGTAAGTTTTTTTGCACAGCACATATTCTACAGATTGGTCTGTTCTTTGCAGTAACCTGTTGTAACCTGTGACGAGGTAGTAGGTATGCTTCTGGGTTAGCTATCGGATCTTGTGATAGTTGTGGTGATTGGTTAACTAGTAGACATTATAATACAGTACAGTACTTAACATTCTTGGTCAGCTATAAGAGTTAGGGATAGGTATGGTTTGAAGATATATGTAAGATTATGTGAAGTATAAGGTGGCTTCGTTCTTGCAAGGCCTTGATTTACAAATAAAAATATACCAAAATTACTCCATCAAAATATCATCGTATGTCACTTCTACACCGTATGTCCGTCAGCAGCGCAGGCCTATTAGATTCCGAGACCACAAACAGCAATTTGCAATACAATACCAGCATACTGTACATGTATAATTAAATTCGCCATTAATATACATATGCGAGAGAGAGAGAGAGAGAGAGAGAGAGAGAGCGCGAGAGCGAGAGAGAGAGAGAGAGAGAGAGAGAGAGAGAGCAGGATGTATGAGGGCTGAATAATGATTGACGTTAGGGCGGATAAATGTAATTAGAGGTGTCACAAAAGGAATGAGTAGAGAAGGGGAGAAGAGAGAGAGAGAGAGGGGCAGGGAATTAGGTGAAGGGAAAAAGGGGACGGCAGAATGGAGCAAAGAGCAACTGAATACATTAGTAAGGGGGTCTAATTAGTGTTAAGGGGAGATGGGTCGGGTTTTTCTGGTTCCCTTTCTCTCTCGTGTTTAGCCCCATTAGTTTGGCAATTTTTAGACATTTTGCCCCATTTCTTTGTCAATATTAAGACCTTTCGTGTTATTTAGGTGTCAATTTTTCCCCTGGCGAATGATAGTGAGCCTGTAATTTTGGAAGAATCGGCCTTAGACCGGGTAATTTTTCTACCGAAAAATGTACAAATTAATCTGGAAGGGGGATCTAATGGATGTTTTTCTAAGTTTGCTGGAGGTCTAGGGAGGCAACTAACAAAATAATATATACCCGGTGTATGAAATAATAGACCAAAAACTAACCCACCTCCCCTTAACCCTATTGGGCCCGAGGGATGTCTTTTTGAGCCTCCTCTGTTTCCAATCAAGTATCGATCATTACCTGGCGAGCAACAGCGACCCTCTGAATTGGAAATGTCGGCCTTCAGTTGAGAGATTTTTCCACCAACAAAGTACAAATTTAGTTGGAAAGGTCTGGGGGTGTTTTCTTACCTAGAAGATGTGGTTTTAAGCTTTAAGGGTATCGAAAATTGTAGAAACAATCAAAACACTCAATAATCTTAACAACAACACACACACGCGCGCGCACACACACACACACACACACACAGAAATAAATGTCATGTAGTGGAAATGGGAGTAAGTAAAAGAAGGCCTCATATGGAATATAAGTTAGGAGAAAACACTATTAACCCATCAGAGAAAGAAAAGGACTTAGGGATAACTGTTAGGAGTGATCTTTCACATGAGAATCATATAATAAGATAGTGGGAGAAACATATGGACTGCTAAACAGAATAAAAATAGCCTTTAACTATATAAACGAGGAGATGCTGGAGAAAATAATAAAAACATTGGTAAGACCAAGACTGGAGTATGCGGCAGTGGTGTGGGCACCACATCTAAAAAAGCATATAAAGAAGCTGGAGAAGGTTCAGAGAGCTGCAACTAGGATGATACCAGAACTGAGAGAATTACCATATGAGGAGAGATTAAAGAAATTAGATTTACCATCTCTAATGGATAGGAAGGAGAGAGGCGATATGATTATGATGTACAAATGTGTGAGAGGACAAGAAGGGTTATATTGTGAAAAATAATGGTAGAACTAGGGGGCATAGATATAAGCTAATGAAAGGAAGATGTAAAGGAGATGTGAGAAAGTATAGTTTCCTTTACAGAAGTATAAGTAAATGGAATCAGTTGGAAGAGGAAGTGGTGTGTGCCAAAAACATTCATATGTTTAAGGCAAAGTTAGATAATTGTAACTCAGGAAGCGGGACAATACGAGCCTAAAAAGCTCAACTCCTGTATACTACAAATAGGTAAATACAAATAGGTAAATACACACATTAGTCTCCCAAAACCAGATCAGCTATTAAAACAATGGTGAAAGTAAAACGAGAGACTGAAATACAGTGCGAGTCTGTGAGAGGCCTACATGTGTGGTAGGTAAAGTCCAAGGAGGGGGGGGGGGGGGTGGGGGGGGGGGGGGGGGGGGGGGGGGGGGGGGGGGGAGTATAGGGGTGTGAAAACTGGGGCAAGGGTGAGAGGGGGAAAAGGGAATAGAGTGGGGCTTACAGTAGGTACGAAGAGTTACATTTAGTTACAAAGAATAGTTAGTATCTCAAGTCCTTACGGTATATTCTGTGGAGATATTCGAAGAGGAAAGAGGGAGATTGTTTAGTGCACTACACTCATTGCAGCGTGTGCAAAACTATCTACTCTCTTCTTGAACTGCTCTACTGATGAACTATTTACAACTTCTGAGGGAAGTTTGTTCCAGGTAGAACAGATCTTGTATGTGAAAAGTTTCCACAAATGCTAGTGCTGAACTTATTAAATTATAACTTCCAGCCATGGTTGCGTGTTGTATTCATATTAAGTCTAAACATTTAGCTGTAGTCCACAAAGTCATACCCATTAAGTATTTTAAAAACTTCTATGAGTTAACCTCGTAGTCTGCGTGTTTCCAACGGAAACAGAGATCAAGAGCTCTCCACCAGTCCTCAAAGCTACGTCTTCGGCGGAATAAGCTTTGTAGCTTTAGTTTGTTCTCTTTCCAGTCGCTCTATATCTTTCTTGAGTGCTGCAGACCAGAATTGAAAATCATACTCCAGGAGAGGCCGTATCAGAGTGTTGTAAACTGTGAGGACTTTTTCCTTATTACTGTACTATACCTAAATTGCCTCTTAATATAGCCCAATAATTTCTGAGCATTCTTTTCTGCTTCAATGCACTGCGGGAATAACTTTAGGTCACTGCTTATCAGCACACCCAAATCTTTTTCCAAGTCAGTCACTTCCAAAGTTTTTCCCAATTAGTGAGTAGTCTGACTTGGGGTTGGCTTGGCCGATATGCATCATGTACCTTGCTATTTTCCAAGTTTAGTGGCATCTGCCATGTCTCAGACCATTCACCCAGTCTGTTAAATTCCATCCTAAGTTGTTCAACCCCTTTAGGGTCCTTCATATTCACCCCCCAACAAAAAATAAACAAAACATAAAAAAAATAAGAGAGAGAGAGAGAGAGAGAGAGAGAGAGAGAGAGAGAGAGAGAGAGAGAGAGAGAGAGAGAGAGAGAGAGAGAGAGAGAGAGAGAGAGAGAGAGAGAGAGAGAGAGAGAGAGAGAGAGCAAAGATCAACAGGAAACAAGGAACACAACTAAAGAATACACAATAGTCGTGGTCATGACTAAAATAAATTGAACGCATCCTAATGATAAAAACAAGACAGTGAACATCAACTATACACGGTTTTATTTCATCTGACGGTAAATTGAATCCCTTAACAGCTGATTTCTCGATACTTAATAACAAAATATGAAACTAATATGTCTCTGCATCATATAAAGACCGAGTTTATATAATTAGCGCCATATTTCACTACAAAATCTTTGAAATAACTGAACAAATTTTATGGGAACTTCGCAAGTTACAGTCAGTTGTAAAGAAACTGACTATAGTGAATTCCAGTAATTTGATGTGTGCCTCAAGCCGCTTCTCATAGTAGTTCGTCAGTGTATTAACATTGGATTTATTCTGTTCTCTTTGTTTTGCCTGCATTTTCTGTTTTCTATGCTTTCTTTGTTCTCTGTTTTCTCTGTTCGCTGTGCTTTCTCTGTTCTATTTAAGTCTTTCTGTTTTCTGTTATCTATGCTTTCTATGTTCTCTTTGTTCTCTCTGCTTTCTCTGTTTTATTTGTTCTTTCTGTTTTCTATTAGCTGCGCTTTCTGTGTTCTATGTTTTTTCCGTTTGCTTTGTTCTCTCTGCAGAGAAGAGAAAAACATAATACAGAAAAGAGAACAGCATAAAGAACAGAAAACAGAGAGAGTGAAGAGATCAAAGTGAGCAGATACAACAAAGCAAGCAGAGAGAACAAAGAAAGTAGAAAAGATGGAGAACATAATACAGAACAGCAAAAATACCAGTGAACAGAGAGAGAGGAGAGAACAAATATAGCAGAGAGAACAAAGAAAGTAGAGAAGATAGAACACATAATAAAGAACAGAACAGCATAAAGAACATAAATCAGAGAGTGGAGAGATCAAAGATAGCAGAGGGAACAAAGAAAGCAGAGTAGAGAACAAATACAGCAGAGATAAACGAAAGCAGAGATAACAAAGACAACAGAGAACAAAGAAAACAGAGAGAGCAAAGACAACAGAGAGAACAAGAAAACAGAGAGAACATAGAAAGCAGAGAGAAGATAGAAAGCAGAGAAGATAAAATAAATATAATAAGAAACAGAAACAGCATAAAAAACAGAAAACAGAGAGTGGGGAAAGAACAAAGAAAGCAGAGAGAGGAGAGAGAAACATAATAAAGAACAGAGAACAGCATAAATACAAGAGAACAGAGAAAGACCAGAGAACAAAGAGAGCAGCAAAACACAGGAGCAGGCAGCAACACAAATAGCCAAAGTTTGCCCATCCGTGTCACGAACCCCTCGGCGCCATCCACTAAACAGGGTAACACCACAAAACGCTTCTTTATATCCTTAGTTTTCATTTATCCCATCAATTATATTCATTAGTAACAGAGAACTAAGAAACACCACAAAACACTCCTTCATTTATCCCATCAATTATATTCATTAGTAACAGAGAACTAAGAAACACCACAAAACACTCCTTCATTTATCCCAGCAATTATTTTCATTATAAACAGAGAACTAAGAAACACCACAAAACACTCCTATATATCTTTAGCTTTCATTTAACCCAGCAATTATTTTCATGATTAACAGATAACTAAGAAACACCACAAAACACTCCTTTATATCTTTAGTTTTCATTGATTCTAGCAATAACTTTCACTATTAACAGAACACTAAGAAACACCACAAAATACTCTTGTTTTAATTTATCCCGGATATTATTATAATTTGTAACAGAAAATCATCAGAAAACCTTTTCTTTATTTGTTGTATACCAAGATAATTCATTAAACAAGGACACACACGCCTAAACTACCACTTTAATGTTAAAGCTTTTAATAGCGTTTTTATTTGTACATAATTTAGAATATGATGGCGAGGAACTTTGGCTTATAAATGCACCTTGACTAAACACATACAGAGACAAGATAGGAGGGACCTGGAGGGTCAGAACGAATTTCAATTATCCTTCATTCATCTATGATTTCTTTCAATATCAAACATAGAGGACCAGTAATTTTTAATCGTTAATGTACTCAAACATATCCTTTCATCAATAAGCAACACGAAACGAGTTCTAGTAATCTTTAATCCTCCAATCATCCTCACAAAATCATAACATGAATAGGTTGAGACGAGCCCTATATTATATTATTTCACATATCTGACGGGAATTAGGTGAGCTATTTTTATCCTTAATTTCCTCTTACATAGTCACTAAACATCCGTTGTTGTTAATTAATTCCGATATAAAATTTCATATAAAAATAAGGAAGGCAAAACATTAAATTAAACCAAATCTGTGAACCCCAAATGCATTCAACATTCACGTTGTGCAAAATGTGAAACTGGCAAGATTTACAATTCCCCGATGTCACCACCACTCACAATCCCTGTCCCAAACTCCCAGAACTCACTCACACAGTCATCAATAACATGCTCATAATGTTGTGGGAGGAAAATTATATTACCAATGTCACACTTACGTTCTCTGGCTCCATACCAACCCAAAAAAACGAATTCCTTCCAACTTTCAAGAACATCTGGAAATGGTCAAGGTGGCACCTGAGCTTCCAATAGACCAAACAAAAATATTAATGGAACATTTCTACCACAGTACTCACGAGCATCAATAGGCATACAAGTGCACTTCAAATGTTCCGTTTGAAAACCACGGATGAGTGAGGATTGATTTTTCTCTAATGAGAGGGACAAAAGGTATAAGTGATATTTACTTGCACTGGAGTGTTGTGTAATTGGGGCTAATCAGATACCCCTGATATCAGAAAGAATGTAAAAATCAACCAAGGACCTAGGAGAGAAAGAGGAATCCACGTAATTCTGGGAGTCTTCCCTGGGTGGGGAAGAAAGGATGTAAAACGGATAACTTAAAGTAGGCAAAATTAATTTACCCCTAATGAGAGACGTAGGCCTACAGTATATGGTAAACGTACAGAGTGAAAAATCTTTGATGTTAGCATTCATATAGATTTTCTTCTATGAATTATAGAATTAGAAACCTTGTTATCTACTATATAAAGGGCACTTTCTGTCTGTTAGTTCACGATCTACTCCCTCAGTTTTCAAGATGGCGAGTCCATACTTGGCATGTATACTAAGGGGGTGCCGGAATAGGTTTTAGGCTGGAGGGGGGGGGGGGGGAGCCCCCTCACCACTCCCTCAGTTTTCCAGATGGAGAGTACTTGGCATACAAACTTAGGGGCTGCCAGAATAGGTTTTAAGCAGTGAGTAACAGTGAATATGACAATACAATTAAACCTTTACTTCATACCACATTATTATTGATAAAGATATTCTTTATATAGCAAGTGTATTTATATCAAGTTTAACACATTACAGAACTCCATTATTATTCAAGCGTGCTCTTAGGGGAGTCAGTCTTGATTACGTGCAGATAGATAGATAGATAGATAGAAAGATCGATCGATAAAAAGACAAATAGACAGATAGATAGAAAGATACATACCTAGCTAGAAAGCTACATTAACAGGCAGATTAATGAACAGCTTCCCCGATTTATAGGCTATTAGTAACAACATTAGATAGAAAGCTAGCAAAATGGCTAGATAGACTGACAGCTACCCTCGACAGTCAAACAAAAAACTAAACCCACAAAAAGCGTGAAGCCCAGGTCACAATACAAACAATACGGCAATACACACACACACACACCGCTCTGTGCCACAACAATCTCTATACAACTTTCTAAATGGACAAGGTGAAAAGGTCAGAGCTGTTTGATGACATTATGTGTGTGTTGGACTATGATTGGTGGGTGCTGTATGGGCTGTGTGTGTGTGTGTGTGTGTGTAAGTGCGTGTGTGTGTGTGTGTGTGTGTGTTGATTGCTAGGTGAAGTATGGGCTGTGTGCGTGTGTGTGTATGAATTGTGTGGTTTTGGAGGCGTGTGTGTGTGTGTGTAGTACTTGTGGTTTTGGAGGCGCGTGTGTGTAGTAATTGTGTGGTTTTGGAGGCGTGTGTGTGTGTGTGTAGTACTTGTGGTTTTGGAGGCGCGTGTGTGTAGTAATTGTGTGGTTTTGGTTATGATATGTTTTATGATTAGCCTATGATGTATTTGATGATAATGATGATGTATTTGATGATTATGATGTTTAATGATTATGAAGATGTGTTTGATGATTATGATGATGTGTTTTATGATTATGATGGTATATTGGATGATTATGATAATGTATTTGATTGTTAAGATGATGTGTTTGATGATTATAATGACGCATGTGATGATTATGATAATGTATTTGATGATTATGATAGTATGTATAGTAGATGTGTGGTTATAGTGGCATGTGTGTGGTAGGCAAGTGGTTTTGATGCGTTTGTTAGTTGACGGACGTAGGTGCATTAAAAAACAAGAGTGGTAAGAAGTTTGAAAGGAAACTGATGTGGAATTTATAGGACAATGCTGGACGGAAAACTAATGGTATGCGTGGTGTATTAATGATTGGTATGAGTGGTATAATGACTGGTATAAGTGGCATAGTGTGACTGGTATGAGTGGTATGGAGACTGAAGTGACTGGTATAATGATTGGAGTACCTGGTATAGTGTCTGGAATAAATGGTGTGCTTGACATAGTGACTGGTATAAGTGGTATAAGCCTAGTGACTGGCATACTTACTTACATGACTGGTATAGTGAGATGTGTAAGGGGTATAACGACTGGTATAAGTGGCATAGTCACTAGAGTAACTGGTATAGATACTGGAGTGACTGGAATAAGTGGTATAATAACTGGTATAAGTGGCATAGTCACTGGAGTAACTGGTATAAGTAGTATAATAACTGGTATTAGTGGTATAGTGACTGACATATATACTGGAGTGACTGGTATAAGTGGTATACTAACTGGTATTAGTAGTATAGTGACTGGCATAGATACTGGATTGACTGGTATAAGTGGTATAATAACTGGTATAAGTGGCATAGTCACTGGAGTAACTGGTATAAGTGGTATAGTGACTGGCATAGATACTGGAGAGACTGGTATAAGTGACATAGTGACTAGTGTTGAAAGAGCGAAGGCCATTGTGAACCAAAATGTTTACCCCTTTCCTGGCTTTTGATCTTGCAAATAAAAGGGTGGGGAGAGAAAGGGAAAAACTATATGATGAATAAATGAATGGCGTTGAATAGAGGGCCCTACTAAAGGGGAGAGGGTGGATAGTTGCAAGGAGTGTCAAGCAATAGTTGGTATCTCAAAGACTTTGTGGTCAATTCCAGGGAGATTTCTAGGCACTGGAAAAAAATATGGAGTGCGTATTTCTATTTTTAACCTTCTCTTAAAGTAATCCGATATTAGTTTTAGTTTTTTTCATTACTATAGACTATAGGCTTGGAAACACTTCGGTTATTGCTAATAAAAACATTTGAATTTTCTAGCATGTCAGCCATACAGTAGAGTATAAACTGTGGATATATATATATATAGAGAGAGAGAGAGAGAGAAAGATAAATTTTCAATAGATTTATACAGATACACTGGAGAAAGCGAGCATGGCAACTTTGAAAATACAAAACCTGACTGGAAATCCAGTCCAACGAGATTTTCATATTTATGATGCGAGTAGCTGGAATAGGCTTACGTGAAAAATAATACCGGTAGCTGAATTAAATGTGAAATTAATAAGTAAATGAAGGCAGCTAGAATTAATCCCTTGAATATATTATTCAGCGGCTTAGTTAATAATATAATCTAAATTATGGCGTCATGAAAGCAAAATTAATAAAGAAATTATTAATGGAATAGCGATGGACTAATAAACAGTAAATAAAATAGTATGTCCATAATGGTAGTAAAGGAATACAGTCAATTAAGGTACAACTATAGTCAATTAAGGTACAACTATAGTCAATTAAGGTACAACTATAGTCAATTAAGGTACAACTATAGTCAATTAAGGTACAACTATAGTCAATTCATTATATGTAGACCAAAAAGTGTCTCCACTAACCTCTGTAACTAAAAAAAACAACTAGAGTCATCGAGCTAATATTTCTGACATTTAGGAAGAGTCAGAAATGTACGCACAGCCCATTTGATCAAGCCCTTTTTGGGGTTACAAAGGATAGAAGTTAAGATTACTGGCCTACTTATTATGAATAGACTATACAGACCTTACAGTAACAGCGATCGGCCAACCTCCGCCATTTTGGTGCCACTGCTGTCTTTAGTCTCCCTTTATACTCAAATATATCCATACCCATTATACAATACTGGTACAGGATAGATTACTAGCCCTTTGGATTTAAATTCTATATCATAACAAATCTCGACTCCTAACCACTGTACCTCAAAAAAGGGCTAGAGCAAATGGGCGGACTTTTTTCCCAAAAGGTAGAAATATTAGCTCGATTACTATAGTAGTTTTTAGTCATATAGGTTAGTGATCAATATTTAGTTATATAGGTTATATTTAGTTATATAGGTTAGTGATCAATATTTCAAACTTATTTATAGTGAATAAACCATAGATTTAATATCGAAGGTCAGCTTAAATTATTACCGTTGAAATTACGGGATTATGTTGGTAGGCTAATAATGCTGTTTGTCCTGTAATCTGAGAATCCGCCATATTGTTTTTTTTCCCTAATATCCCCCCCCCCCCCCTTCCTTTGCCATCTCCTCTTCCTTGCAGATAATCAAGCGGCGTGGCAAAAAAGGACTGCAAAATAAGTTTGCGCAGGAAAGTTTGAGCGGGAATAATTAAAGCCCGGGAGATGCGGCCAGAAGTAAACATGGGAGTGAGCCAACTGAGGGACAACTGTAAGGAAGGGTCGCCATTTTGTAGACTTAATAACAGTATATAAGTCTTTTCAGAAATCGCCCTGATATGGAAAAGACAGCCGAGTGAATGACACACGGACAACTATTCCTTCATAACAAGTACAGTTCGCGGGGATAATAAACAAACACAAGGGTACTTGGGGAACACAAACACAAGGGTACTTGGGGAACACAAACACAAGGGTACTTGGGGAACACAAACACAAGGGTACTTGGGGAACACAAACACAAGGGTACTTGGGGAACACAAACACAAGGGTACTTGGGGAACACAAACACAAGGGTACTTGGGGAACACAAACACATACAGTTGAAGACAGATAATGTAGCGAAGTATTTGGGCTGGCTGGCTTTGACTGGCCACCACCTTCAGTTATTTTAAGAGTACTGTAATCAATAAAATAACTTGATCCAACTATATAACAGTATTCATGCAAAACGGTAAACTAATAAACGGTAAACTAATAAACGGTAAACTAATAAACGGTAAACTAATAAACGGTAAACTAATAAACGGTAAACTAATAAACGATAAACTAATAAATTTATCTTTATATTGTAAACCAATCTGAAAGCATCATATCCAGCTGTGTTTTTACAACTATGTTCCTGTTGAATATGCTTACAATCGTCTCATGGTGATATGACATTTCTATAAATGTACAAAAGAAATAAGCAACAACATATAAATTGATCCTGACCAGGCTGTTTGTATACTCTAATTTATTATTTTCACTCCCAACACCAAACACCTCCCAGTGAAATTAATGAAAGCATGTGATCCACCGGGATTCGAACCTGGGTTACCATATAGCCTACAGATCTTAAACACTCTAACCATTACACCATCAAGACAGTTAAAGGTATATAATATACTGTACCTATATTTTGTTTATTATAATTAGATCAAAATCTGTACCCATTAAGGAGAGATATCCACCTGGAGGATTTTTTTCTGGACCCCTTTCTCCCTCATGTTTAGCACCGTTGCTTTTGAGATTTTAAGACGTTCGCCCCATTAGTTTGACGATTTTAAGAACCCTCGCCCCATTTAAGTCAATTGTAAGACCATTCGTGCCATTTAGGTGTCGATTTTTTCTTGGCGAGCGATAGCGAGCCTGTAATTTAAGGGGAACCGGCCTACGGCCGGGACATTTTTCTACCGAAAAATGTACACATTTATCTTGAAAGGAGGTCTAGGGGGAGTAATTTTAAGCTTGATGGAAGTCTAGGGAATCAACTAAAAACCTCCCCTTAATATAACCTCCCCTTAATCTATTATAACCTTAACAATGCAGGAGCAAATGCGCTGACAAATGTTCACACCTACTGTACTGTATACCCTGGCTGACTGTTCACACCTACTGTACTGTATACCCTGGCTGACTGTTCACACCTACTGTACTGTATACCCTGGCTGACTGTTCACACCTACTGTACTGTATACCCTGGCTGACTGTTCACACCTACTGTACTGTATACCCTGGCTGACTGTTCACACCTACTGTACTGTATACCCTGGCTGACTGTTCACACCTACTGTACTGTATACCCTGGCTGACTGTTCACACCTACTGTACTGTATACCCTGGCTGACTGTTCACACCTACTGTACTGTATACCCTGGCTGACTGTTCACACCTACTGTACTGTATACCCTGGCTGACTGTTCACACCTACTGTACTGTATACCCTGGCTGACTGTTCACACCTACTGTACTGTATACCCTGGCTGACTGTTCACACCTACTGTACTGTATACCCTGGCTGACTGTTCACACCTACTGTACTGTATACCCTGGCTGACTGTTCACACCTACTGTACTGTATACCCTGGCTGACTGTTCACACCTACTGTACTGTATACCCTGGCTGACTGTTCACACCTACTGTACTGTATACCCTGGCTGACTGTTCACACCTACTGTACTGTATACCCTGGCTGACTGTTCACACCTACTGTACTGTATACCCTGGCTGACTGTTCACACCTACTGTACTGTATACCCTGGCGACTGTTCACACCTACTGTACTGTATACCCTGGCTGACTGTTCACACCTACTGTACTGTATACCCTGGCTGACTGTTCACACCTACTGTACTGTATACCCTGGCTGACTGTTCACATATGGTAAAACTATTAGCTCGATTACTCTAGTCCTTTTTGAGTTATAGAGGTTAGTGGTCAAGATGTCTGGTCTAATAATATTGAACAAACTATAGTCTATGTAAAAGAAACAACAAACTAAGATAACATAATGGTTAGTATAACATATCTGACAACCATTAATATTTACCTATTGTTCTTAAATTAACAATATACTTGAAATTACCTCTAATGTTGTCTAATATAATGATATACTAAGACAAAGTATTCTTTTATTGTTTAAGGGGGCTCACCTGCTTTTTTGTTTATCTTTCTCTCCTTTTCTCTCTTTCTCTGGCTTGTATCCATTAGGCCCCATTCAGCCAACGTTTTAAGACGTTTATCCCCATCCAGATGTCAATTTCTTCCTGGCGAGCGAAAGCGAGCCAGCATTGCATGGAGAAATCCGGCTTCGCCGAAGAAATTTTTCTATAAAAAAAATGTACAAATTTAGCTTGCTGTCAAAACATAAATATATATATGCTGGTTCGCTACCTCTCGCCAGGAAAATATTGACACCTGGATGGGGGTAAACGTCTTAAAGCAGTAGGCTGAATGGGGCCAAATGGATACAAGCCAGAGAGGGAGAGAAAGCGAGAAAAAAAAGGGAGGTGGGCTCCCTTAATGTGAAAAAGACTGAAGTCACCAGATGTCCCACCTCTGTTTACTGAAGTGTCACGAAAACAACCCTCTTGCTTTCTGGACAGGACGCAGGGTAATTAAACAAAAATTATCAAGATATTTACTGAATTTACCGGGATATTGTAACTTTTTGTTTAATCTTGGCGAAGGGAGAACTGTTTATGGGTCAAGAATATGATACTTTTTGTTTCTAAAGTTATCTGCATATTGTATTTACTTTTCTAATCTTGACGAGGGAAGAGATATTTATGGGACAAGTATTACTTGACGAGTTTCTAATGGACGTAATTATTGCGAGGAAACAAGACAAACTTACAATGGTGTTCCTCCACTATCAGGAAAACAAAAAATATTGCAAAACAAGCAAGAAAATATTTGCTCTTTTCATTTAGGGTTGTTGTTGTTGTTGTTGTTGTTCCCTAAGCTGCCTGGCCGAACAGCCCCGAGTCCCTGAGAAAGGCCATGGCCACGATCGGGCTTTCCCACAGAGCTCTCATTGAGTGTAGATTGTGTTGTTGGCGTAAGTGGTTGTGTGAAATGCAGTCTTCTATGATGTGTTTAATGGTATGGGGTGCTGTGTTACATCCCGGGCAGGCGTCGACAACGGAGTCATCCAGTTTCTTCTGATAGCTCAGGAGAGCTGGATGGTGTCCGCATCTCAGCCTGGCCAGGTGGACTCTGTCCTCGCGAGGAAGGGAGGATTCGGAAGGATGGATTTCGGGAGGTCGTGCATGCAGCTGCGTTTTGTCTGTGAGTGAGTGGATGGATCGGTGAGAGATATGAGTATGGATGTGCTTCTGGAAGTTGGTTCGGGGTGGGCAGGGAGGGAGAGAGGACAATAATTGTGTGTGATACCGTGTGCTGGGTGTTGTTTTGATATTTCTTGGTGTCTGTGGGTGTGTTGCCATGTAGTTTAGTGGGTGGTCTTGGTTCGTGGAGGCTTCTGCTAGGAATTGAGTGCCTCTCATGTCCAGATAGTTCATTTAGGGTTGAGAACCTTGGTAGTATGAATATAACCACCATGTGATTAGGAGAACTTCATTGATAGATAGATAGAGCGCATGGCGAGCAAGGGTTTAAGAGTCAATATTAACAAAACCAAGGTTATGCATTGTAGATTGAGATGAGGCAATGTGGAAAAGAGCGGTGCATACCCATGTGCAGTGTGTGGAAAGGGAGTGGGCGCTAACACGATTCGGTGTAATGTCTGTCGATGTTGGGCGCACCATGGGAGTAAGCGCTGTAGTAGAATAAAAGAACCCCTGTCGAAGTATGAGTCAGAAATTGAGAAATTTGAGTGTGTAATGTGCAAGGGCGATCATGTATTAAATGATGATCCTGTGGCTGTGAATTTTGGAAATGAGTCATTGGAGCTGGTGGACAAGTTTTGTTATCTAGGAGATACCATCTCTGCCGGTGGTGGGGCCGAGGCTCCCACTGTCACTAGAATTAGATGTGGCTGGGGGAAGTTCAGAGAACTGCTGCCAATTCTGACCATGACAAGAATGCCTCTCCCCCTGAAGGGAAAGGTGTATGCCTCATGTGTTAGAAGTGCAATGATGTATGCCTCAGAAACATGGGCCGTTAAAGTAGAGGATGTCAACAGAATGGAACGTAATGAGATGAGAATGGCGAGATGGATGTGTGGGGCCAAACTGCAGGATAGAAGAACTAATGATGAGCTGAGGAGACGCTTAGGTATAAAGAGTATTAGCGAGGTGATGCGTACAAGTAGACTGGGATGGTATGGGCATGTGGAGAGAATGGACGAACAAAATTGGGTGAAAAGATGCAGATCTGTGATTGTGGAGGGAGCTGCACCAAGGGGTGGACCGAGGAACACCTGGGATCGGACTATACGTGCCGATCACGAATCCAAAAACTTGACAAGTGAAGCAGCCCTTAACAGGGTTGCCTGGAACACCGCCATTAGGACAAGAGACTGAAACTGCACGAATGTGTGGAACACTCAGTCTTAAAATGTTATGTACTGTATGTATGTCGTCCAGTATGTATGTAAGTTACACTTATAGTTGTTAACAAAGTGTGCAGTTGGTCACATGAATTTGTACCCACTCCGTAATTTTAAGTATTGAAGGAAACTTAGTACGATTGACTTAAAAGAATATACAATACTTAATTGCTATAGAAACATGTATTAGTCATATAATTTAACTACTGCAGAAGAACATACAACTATACTCAATATCCTTCCATGAATTAAATCAAGGTGTGTGTGCAAATTTATGTGGCCAACTATACCTTCTCACTTGGGATATATATTCATTCTAGCAGGTTTTCTATATTTGTTTTCCACTCGTGGACATAACGTCTCATAATGGACGTCCTTCTGAATTTCCACACGTCAGCATAAACTCATGTCACCCAGGACTTACTGTAGTAGCAGGACTCACTAGGACTCACCGTAAGGATATCAGGACACCCCAGGACACTCCACTTAAGGACACAAACACTGAAATGTATCTCCTTATGTCCCTCCTGTATATACTGTATGTCCCTCCATACCAGTGTAAAGTCATGGCAGTTGATGGCACCCAAAACTGAGTTGCAGGACTCGCTAGGAATTACCGTAAGGACATTATACAACAACAAATAAGACTCAACATAGGAAACAAGCACTGGAAGGTGCTTGGAATGGCACAATATAATTATATAAATAGGACACATTCGGACTCACCATAAGGACATAAACACTGAAAGGTATCCCCGTCATGCCCCTCCTGAATGTCAACACAGATGCCAGCGTTGAGGCAGGGGTCACCACGGCACGCATCCCTCTCCTCACAGTGGGTCCCGATGTACCCCTGGCAACACTCACACTGGTAGTGCTCCTGGAGGAAGAGGTTTAAATAGTCAGTCAACAAATAAAGGACAACAAGGAGATTTAAGAAGGTAACCAAGTAATCAAATAAAAACAACAAAGAAGTTTATAGAGATAAGTCAGTCAACAAATACAGAACGACAAGGAGATTTAAGCAGGTAAACAAGTATACAAATAAAAACAACAGACATTTAAATAAGTAAGTCAGTCAACAAATAAAGGACAACAAGGAGATTTAAATAAGGAAGTAAGCGAGTAAACATATACACATAAAACGAAGAAATTTAGGTAGGTAAGTCGCCAAATAAAGAACAACAGAGGATTTAAGTAGGTAAGCAAGTAACCAAATAAATAACAACAGACAATTAAGAAAGTTTCACCCAATAAAGAACAACAGTGAGGTAAGCTTTAAAAAAAAAAAAAAAGTATGTAAGTAAACCAGTAAAGAGCATCAACGATATGTTATATGACAAAGTATATAATTAAACACATACTGTACGGTACATACAAAAATCAAGCCTCTCTCCTCGTACTGATTCCCAATGTAACCCTGACAATTCCCACAAGGTATTGCTCCCTGGGAAATACAGACAAATATATAAATAAATGTATAAGTAAACTGATAAATAAACATGCGGACACATAAATAATGAACTCTTTACAACAATGAAGTTATAGGTACCGGTATATGAATGAATGCAGACAATGAAGTTATAGGTACCGGTATATGAATGAATGCAGACAATGAAGTTATAGGTACCGGTATATGAATGAATGCAGACAATGAAGTTATAGGTACCGGTATATGAATGAATGCAGACAATGAAGTTATAGGTACCGGTATATGAATGAATGCAGACAAATAATCACGGAAATACAAAATGTGTCATTCATGGTTCACAGTTCACTGGGGGACAATGGGAAGATAATTAGATATATAGATGGGTGGGAGGTCAAGATGTACATAAGTAAATATTATATGAACAATAATATTATACACGTGAAAATTAAATTAATGAACACATAAATAAATAAATAATAATGTATATTTTATAACTAATATTGAAATAATAGTTAATGTTATCTAAATAGCTGTGGCTATTAAACACATAATAGCTGTGGCTATTAAACACATAATAGCTGTGGCTATTAAACACATAATAGCTGTGGCTATTAAACACATAATAGCTGTGGCTATTAAACACATAATAGCTGTGGCTATTAAACACATAATAGCTGTGGCTATTAAACACATAATAGCTGTGGCTATTAAACACATAATAGCTGTGGCTATTAAACACATAATAGCTGTGGCTATTAAACACATAATAGCTGTGGCTATTAAACACATAATAGCTGTGGCTATTAAACACATAATAGCTGTGGCTATTAAACACATAATAGCTGTGGCTATTAAACACATAATAGCTGTGGCTATTAAACACATAATAGTAATAATATGCAACACAGAGTCAGTACTTCATAAGTGGGATTAATGTGTCTTAAAAGGAACAGTCTTCTACACTACTACACATTATCTGCATAATTACACCAATAACATAATAGTTATCAATCACAAAATATTGCTTTTGACATTTTCTATCCCAACTTTTTACTGAAAGCAGATCAATATAAATACCATCTTTATGTAATAGATTAACCATCTCGCTATCCTGTGGGCTCGGGGGTTGCCGTTTAGCATTCAGAAATAGAGTTCTCTCAATCTCATAATTACCTCTCCAAAATTAGTTTTCCGCCCACAGCTCACTCAAAGACAACTGCAGAAGTTGAAGTAACTAAACTAAAGATTTCTAAACACCCCTGATGGTCAGAAAGGGTGCAAATCGCGTCCTATAAGTGAAAGAGTTAATTCATTATCACACATTTGTATTTTCACTTACACACAAGCATAACCTTTCACTGGCTTCAAAGAATGGTATTCGATAACAGCGTTGGTTTGGACTAAACCATTTACGATAATAGATATAAAATTGAATTATAATATATTACATGCATGAATAGCTATGTACTGTACTGTATATAGGTTAAATTCCACTATATTACGTAGATGAACATTTTAGTTTCGAACTACGCAGTAATTTTACATACAAAAATAGCTAAATCTAATGGAGCTATTCCACGATATTAAATTAACTTAAATAAAAACAACACCATTAAGAATATTGAGTATACTTGAACTAAATAAACCACCATACTACATAGACTTAAAATATATAAACTACCCCATTGCCTAGTATTGACCTTAGGGTAGTGCTTGTGTTTTGGCCTATTCAGTATATGTATCTATATATTTATTTATGTTTTAGTTTCCTCGCTAGACCTCCATCAAGCTTATAAAAAAAAAACCTAGACCCCCTTTCTAGATTAATTTGTACATTATTCGGTAGGGATCGGTTCCTTCTAAAATTACAGGCTCTACCACTCGCCAGGAAAAAATTGACACCTACATGGAACGAAAGGTCTTAATATTGACAAAGAAATGGGTCGAAAGGTCTCAAAATCGCCAAACTAATAGAACGAACGTCTTTAAATCTCAATACTAATGGGGCTAAGCATGAGGGAGAAGGAGGTCTAGAAAAAAGCAACTACCTTCCCCTTAATGAAACATGCGAGCTACCTCCACCTCTAGTTATTCCTAGTTATGGTTGAGTGACAGAGATACTACAGGTGATGATGATGATGGCAGGTGGCTGGCCCTGTCCTGGACCTATCTCGCCTGTCTAATACCACCACCAATAGTTGGACACTTCTACCCAAGAGTTAGTGGTTTTAGAGATACTTATGCTAAATATAAGTGGAACTTGTCAATAGAGTGCTCCTCCTCACATGGTGTTTGTCAATAGAGTGCTCCTCCTCACATGGTGTTTGTACCCACCAGTAATATTCTTATATAACCTTCACTTACAGAGATGCATATTTGGATTCTAGTTTATACCATCACTCATCAAGGTTTATCTGATAAAATGCTTGTCTGGTTAAATATAATTGCTTACCGATAAATGTCATGAAGTTGTAAATCATTATACAGTACGTTCATCGCAAACTTCCAACTTGGAAAGAAACATTATGTAGCAACCCACTAACATATTTTACCCACCCACATCCTACCCACTCACCCATGTACCCCACACATTTACCCCTATCCCTCCCTCCCACCCACTCTCACTCTACCTATTCAGCACCACCTCTCACCCATACCCTACCCACATCTCACCCGCAAACATCCAATTCTCTCTCTCATACCAACTTCCCCAACACCCATCCCACTCCTTCTCCGTCCTTCCACCCACATTGTTAACACTAATATATGTCGTCTAGTGTGTCAGGTACACCATAATAAGAGAAGACATGGAATTCACCCCCTCAATCAATCACCCACACCCCTGAAACCTACCCATAACCCACCCGCAATACACCCACACACTCACCAACACCCCATCCTCTCACTCACACCCGCAACCAGCCCACTTACCCACAACAACCACAGCCCACACACACCCCAACCACTCATACCCACACCTACAACCTGCCCACTCACCCGCATCCACAACCCACCCACTGCATTTCTGTTAACTCACTCACATCCCACCTACTGCGCCCACTCACACCCACCAACCCACATCCCGCCCTTAATACTATTGTCTGTGGTCTTGCTCTGGCTTGTGTCAGATACATCTCAACAAGTGAAGACAGGCAACTCAACCAGCCCACCCACACCACACCCACTCATACCTCCCACCCACCCACATCCCGCCCACTTACCCACAACCCACCCTGCCCACTCACCCACAACTCGCCCCGCCCACATCCAGCCCACTCACCCACATCCACATCCTGCCCACTAACCCACACTCCACCCACTGACCCACACCCAACCCACTCGCTC
The DNA here is from genome assembly GCA_032716605.1 of Paralithodes platypus. Lineage (NCBI taxonomy): Eukaryota > Metazoa > Arthropoda > Malacostraca > Decapoda > Lithodidae > Paralithodes > Paralithodes platypus. The sequence goes on from CM064480.1 coordinate 70,166,994, forward strand.
TTAACACTATTCTCTGTGGTGTTGCTCTGGGCCGTGTCAGATACACCACAAGGCAGAACAGGCAACTCAACCAGCACACCCACACCACAACCACATCCCGCCCACTCACCCACACCCCGCCCACTCGCTCTTAACACTATTATCTGTGGTGTTGCTCTGGACCGTGTCAGATATACCACAACAAGGCAGGACAGGCAACCCAACCAGCCAACCACACCACACCACATCCCGCCCACTGACCCACACACACACACCGCCCACACCCACAGCACAGCCCACCAACTCTCTCTTAACACTATTATCTGTGGTGTTGCTCTGGGCCGTGTTAGATACTCCACAACAAGGCAGGACAGGAAATGCCACCAACTGGAAAACACTAAACTATATCGAGAAACTACTAACAACATTTAGTTAATTATAGAAAGTTAAATGTTAATATATGCGAGAGTATTTGTTAATAATCAATATATTACTTCTCTCCCCCCCCCCCCTGCCTCTCTGTCTGTCTCTGATACAAAATGAGAAACCTTTGTCCATTATAATGTAATACGTTATATTCCTAAATTTTCAACGCATCTACAGCTCTACCGTATACACGTGCAGACCAATACTCTATGTCACATCTAAGGTTACATTGAATCACTACCCAAACCCTTATTGTAACAAAAAACAATAATGGCAACATGTACAGTCAAGAGCATAAATGGCGACGTACCCATTTGAATCAGTATCGAATACAAACGAGGCAATACAATACATTATTATAGCCTAGATGCTTCAAACATTTGGCTTTAAAGCTTCAATGATCCGAACTGGTGTGATCATATGCTGAGAACTGTACAACCAAACCAAACCAAAATGTATGCTAGGTATATTCTGGGTTAGGTAACACATAATATTTAGTATACTCCTAATAGGTCCAACTTAGCTATAAGAACACGTATGGATTCTGCCTGGGCAGTGGCTTATTATCATCTTCACATATGGAAAGTTATGTCAAGAGTTGATGATTTTATATTGTAAAAAGTATAATAATAATAACTCGAATGGTTAAATAATAAAAAGAAGTCAACCCTATGCTATAATTATCATGCTACAACATTGATAAAAGACAAAATTGTGTGAGCCTGAGCGACAAATGTCCTGAGGGTGTTGTTGTTATTGTTGTTGGTGGTGTTGACTGACAATTATCACGCTAGACATTAATCTTACACACAGGTGGGATGGCTGAGAGAGAGAGAGAAAGAGAGAGAGAGAGAGAGAGAGAGAGAGGACTTTATAAGATTACAAAAGATGAGAATAAATATATCAATTTATTAATTCATAAATACACACGCATAAATATACTGTATATATATATATATATATATATATATATATATATATATATATATATATATATATATATATATATATATATATATATATATATATAAAGTATTTGCGTGGTATCTATGGGGGGAGGTGGGCTCTACCTCCAACCCAAAGTACGATATAAATAACACGAACTACTATAAATAACACGTACTACTATAAGTAACACGCACTACTATAAATAACACGCACTACTATAAATAAGAGGCACTACTATAAATAACACGCACTACTATAAATAACACGCACTACTATAAATAACACGCACTACTATAAATAACACGCACTACTATAAATAACACGCACTACTATAAATAACACGCACTACTATAAATAACACGCACTACTATAAATAACACGCACTACTATAAATAACACTCACTACTATAAATAACACGCACTACTATAAATAACACGCACTACTATAAATAACACGCACTACTATAAATAACACGCACTACTATAAATAACACGCACTACTATAAATAACACTCACTACTATAAATAACACGCACTACTATAAATAACACGCACTACTATAAATAACACGCACTACTATAAATAACACGCACTACTATAAATAACACGCACTACTATAAATAACACTCACTACTATAAATAACACGCACTACTATAAATAACACGCACTACTATAAATAACACGCACTACTATAAATAACACGCACTACTATAAATAACACGCACTACTATAAATAACACTCACTACTATAAATAACACGCACTACTATAAATAACACGCACTACTATAAATAACACGAACTACTATAAATAACCATATTATTGGGCTTGGGGTATGAGACCCCCTTGCCGGAGCAGATAGACCCTTCCCAACACTCCGCCGACCATGCCGTCACCTGCAGTCGGACCACAGACACACACAAACCTACAACCAAACACACACACATACACAACATTACTAATAACACTAACCATATTGGGTTTGGCGTAGCAGACCCCCTTGCCGGAACAGAGAGAGCCTTCCCCACACTCCGCCGACCGTACCGTCACCTGTAGTTTGAAGCACTCTGTTGACGACCAGGAAGACCGACCTGGGAAGCAAACAACGACATGGGTTAGCAGATTATTGTTATTGTGGTTATTATTATTATTATTATTATTATTATTATTATTATTATTATTATTAGGTGGGCGGGCGTTGTGGTGGTCGGTTTCACTGCATGTCTACCTCCTGAGACCGTAACCTCTCCAGGAGGTTTGGGACCTGAGTGTCTTAGCTGGGGACCCCAAATGAACCTAGGTCTCTGGATTTTTTCCTGGGCCACCTAGATGTGTGTGACTATATATATTTTTTTGTTTTATGTTGTGTTGTGTTATCCATATGTGGGCTCTGTCTCGAGTCGGCCACCCCCAGATTTGGGGTATGTGCCTGAGTATATACCGTACATACATACATTATTAGTATTGCGGTTGATGTTCTTGTTGCAGTTGTTGCTTTAGAGGTGGAAATGTTTACCTAGGCAGGGAGTCAGCATGGAATAACAGTTAGTGAGTACAACAGGAGGGACACCATCGGGCCCATACGTCTTCTTAGTATTAAGCCTAGAAAAGGCAGAAAACACATCTTTGGAAGATATTATGAAATTCGGCATGAGTAAGTCAGAGGAACAGCACACACACACACACACACACACACACACACACACACACACACACACACACACACACACACACACACACACACACACACACACACACACACACACACACAGCCCGTAGCCTAGTAGGTAGAGCTCTCGTCTCACACACGAGGGGTCGGGGGTTCAATCCCCGGCCGGGCGGAGACAAATTGGGCTTGTCTCCTTTCATTTGTTAGCCTCAATTTACCTAGCTGTAAATAGGTACCTGGAATAAGTGGACGACGTTGTGACGTCCCATCTGGGGTTGGCAAAAATGGTACAAGGCGAGATGGGTATCATATGGTTCACCTAAGCTGATGGCTACCTAAGCCTTCGGGCGAGACGGTACCGTCTATAGTGAGAATGGTACCATACAGATCCACCCTAAGCCTTCGTTTCCGATGTCGCCAATTGGCTAAATACAGACTACACACACATCCACAGCCATTCCAACAGTACATAAAACACTTAACATGCATTTCACGCAATACATTCCCAGTTAAGGAGGCGCGATAATAATGAGCTTAGCTCGCATTGCGTGGATTCCCCTTGACGAACAAGTAACTGAGTAACTGAGTAACACACAAGACAATTAAGAGATATTTAAGAAAATGTTCAGTTAAAAGAAAACAAAATATATATACCAGAATAAAGACCTGGATATAGACATAAAGGGGAGACATGCTTGGATTAACATAGCTATCAATCTGCAGAAGCAATCTGTTGATGAACAAAAGCATCGATCTGAGCTGCGCGCACACGCACACGCACACGCGCACATACACACACACAATAATAGTCACTCACACACACACGGTTACAAACATGAAAGAACAGTCATAAATACCCTGTCTTTCACGCACACCGTCATTCATAAAGCAACATACACGCACACACGAATCACACACACACACAGCCACAAATGAACATACCTTCCCATACACAAACAAACACAGACACACACATAGAACAAAATACAGACTAAACGCACAGAAAGAAAAGTACAATGGAAAACCGCATGTAAAAAACGGAATGGTCCCAAAATAGAGCACACTTTTTGTGTGGAAGTTGTGTATGGGTATGCGTGCAAGCGTGAGGCCTGGGAGGGACAGTGTGTGTGTGTGTGTGTGTGTGTGTGTGTGTGTGTGTGTGTGTGTGTGTGTGTGTGTGTGTGTGATTATCGTGTGACGGGTGCGTGTGTGTGTGTGTGTGTGCGTGTGTGTGGTTATCGTGTGACGGGTGCGTGTGTGTGAGTATGTGTGTGTGTATGTGTGTGAGTATGTGTGTGTGTATGTGTGTGCGTCTGTGTGGTGTCTTCCTCTGTATGTATGTGTGTTTTTTGTGTGTGTATTGGTTTAGCTAGTATACCGTACTGTATATCTGCAGGGCACAGGGAAACCTTTTGCCTACCACGAAAAATACACACGAACAGAAAAACAAAAATACTGTTAAAAAACAAGGAAGCTAGACTAACAAGAAGAGAACAAAACAAAACAAAATAAACAAAACTAAATAATGCAATATCGATAGTCCGAAAACTCTATAAGTGATACCAGATGGCTAAACTCGAAAATATCTAAATGTTTAAATATTTGAGGACGTATTTAACATTTATTCTGGTTTTCATAAGACGAATTTATGTAGTTTAGGAAACATCTCTAGGAAGCAAAGGGATAAAAACTTAAATAACTCTCTAGCTTCCAACAGATCTCCCCTAACTGAACAAAAGCGTCTAATAATGATCAGCATAAAAAAAAAAAAAACAAAAAAAAAAGAGGAAAAGTGGAGATTGGGTCTGAGTATATTATAGATAGATAGATACACTGTCAAAAAAGCGTCATAATCCTAAAGGAGAACGAGGACGCACTTTCACCTCAGTTTGGCTATCATCAGACGGTTTTGTACAACTTAGGAAGAACTCCAGGAATGAGGGTGGTATAATCAACCTCAATGAACCATAATTTATGACTCCCACAGGTTCATCAATGGTAAGGGGACAATGGTTAATTTGGGGTCTATATATTTATATATTAATATATTTGGGGTCTATATATTTATATATTAATATATTTTTTAATGCCCTCACTAGACTTTCATCAAGCTTAACTAAACACTCCCTAGACCCCCTTTAAGATAAATTAGTACATTTTTCGATATCCCGGCCGAAGGACGGTTTCTCTAAATATTACAGGTTCGCTATCACTCGCCAGGAAAAAAATCGACACCTAAATGGCATGAAAGGTCTTGATATTGATACAGAAATGGGACTAAAGGTTTTAAATATCGACAAACTAATGGGCCGAACGTCTTAAAATCTGAAAACTAATGAGATAAACATCAGAAGGGGGACCAGAAAAACAACTCATCTCCCCTTAAGCTGTATATAATCGTCTAATGATAGCCAGAACACAAGGAAAACATGCGTCCTCACACTACTAGGGTTAAAAATGACCCCCAGCAAATCACAGCTTGATGAACTGCAGCCAACAGGACAGAATGGTCGAACGCGGTTAAAAACAGAAGTGCAGCAATTTTGCGAGAATACACTGGGAGTAGGAGGTAGATCGATAGATAGATAGATCGATAGATAGATATAGATAAGGGGGATGAGAGGTAAAATGGTGGGGGGGGGGGTAAGATTACAAGAATAATTAGTGAAGGAATGGTCTCCTTTGTAGACCTTCCACACTCTCCAGCACATCCACACCACAACAACATGGGAAAAAACAAAAAACAACAAACACACACACTGATATCTGAAGCTAAAAAAAAAAAAAAATACTTATATTATAATATGTATGTGAATATAAACTTACAAATACTGTATACCGGTATAAAATTATACTATACATTATGAAAACTAAGTAATCAATATACAAACGCGAGATACAGAAGGAGGAGGAGAAAGAAAGATAGGAACAAGAAGACTTGATTGAAAAGGGAGCAGATAAAAGGGGGGGGGGGGGGGTGCGAAGAGATACGAACGGAAATATGAGTGAGGGAAATGGATACAAATATGAACGAGGAAAATAAATGACTGAATGAAGAAGAGGAGGAGGAGAGAAAGGAAGGAGTAAAATGAAGGCAAAGGAGGAATGCTGAAGAGGAGGGAAGGAAGTAGCAAGAGGAAGGAGAGTGTAGGAAGGAGGAAGAAGAGAAAGAAGTAGGAAGGAGGAAAAAAGTAAGAAGAGGAGGGAAAGGAGGAGGAAGAAGAGATAAGGAAGGAAGAAGTGGAAGGGGAGCAAAGGAATGAGAAAGAGAATATACAGGAGAAGAAGGAAGAGGAGGAGGAGGGAAAGAAGAATAGGTGAGTTAGGGAAATGAAACACTCAGTTGACGGCCAGATGCAACGACCTCAAGTAGTGTGTGTATGTACTTACTCGAGTTGTATTTACTCTAGTTGTATTGCGGGAGTGAGCATGCTCGTTATTTCCCGCCTCTGTGTGTGTGTGTGTGTGTGTGTGTGTGTGTGTGTGTGTGTGTGAGAGAGAGAGAGTGAGCGAGTGCCTGGAATGAATAATATCAGGATAAGACGTATGCTATAAAACTAGTACATATCCTACAGCCTGCCAATCAGTATATGTATCAATCCATCTTTCTATACATTTCTCTTTTCTAATACAAAATGTCAGTGCCACACGCACGCGCGCACACACGCACACGCGCGCGCACACACGCACACACTCACGCGCGCGCGCGCACACACACACACACACACACACCTTCAGCGAAAATATTCTCCCGAGTGTTGGGGGCTTAGCTGAAGGGTAAATCAAGAAAACAAATATACATAAAATCCCTGACAGACAAGGCGTGAGAGAATGGAAGGGAATACTTGCAAGATAAAATATATACCAACAGCACGATATAACACTGCAAATCAAAGTGAAAAAATAATAATAATATGTATAACAAATAAAGAAAACAAAATGGAGAGGTGACAGGTGAGATAAAAGAGGATATAAGAGCAAGACTTAAAGAAAACCAGAAGGGGGGGGGGGGACAAGAATAAAAGACAGACTCGACATTTAAGAATAGCAGAACAGGAGAGAGAGAGAGAGAGAGAGAGAGAGAGAGAGAGAGAGAGAGAGAGAGAGAGAGAGAGAGAGAGAGAGAGAGAGAGAGAGAGAGAGAGAGAGAGAGAGAGAGAGAGAGAGAGAGAGAGAGAGAGAGAGAGAGAGAGAGAGAGAGAGAGGGCACATATTGAAGGTCCTCTGGTTTGGTCTTCTCAGGGTAAGAGGAAGAAGAAAGAACAAAAATAAGGAAGTCAAATATAATAACAAAATAAAAGATATATAAAAATGAGAAATAAATAAAGGGACAAAGAACAGTGGGAAATGAAATAGAAAAAAAAAGAGGGATATGTAATGAAAAAGACTAAGGAAACAACGCAAACGTGTAACACAATACTATAAAAGAAATGCGGACATAATATCAAGAGAAATGCAAAAAACTTAACTAAATACACACAAACACACACACTCTCTTTGTTTCTTTCTATCTATCTCTCTCTTGCTGACACACACACACACACACACAGTGTAAAAATCTTGGAGCGACAACATTTCTGGCCCCTAGGTAATTAACGAAGGCCTTGTTATTTTGTGCTCACCAACCTGCAACACAAAAACAAAACAGGAATACACAATATATATGAACGTAAGGAGAACAGAAAATGAGGCAAAAGGCAATGGAAAAGAAAAACAAAATAATATAGGAATAATACAAACATAAAATAATATAGGAATAATACAAACATAAAATAATATAGGAATAATACAAACATAAAATGAGAAAAGGATATGGAAAAATAAAACACTATACAGTATACAAAGCAAAACGAGACATGAAGAAATAAAAACAAAATATATATATACCGGTACAGTATATATATATATATATATATATATATATATATATATATATATATATATATACTTTATATATACAGTATACCGGTATATATATATATATAAATATATATATATATATATATATATATATTATATATATTATATATATGATAGAGAAGAGAGAGAGAGAGAGAGAGAGAGAGAGAGAGAGAGAGAGAGAGAGAGAGAGAGATAAAGTGAGTGAGAGAGAGAGAACATATAATTTTTGTGAGTGTAGGTGTTGGATAGACAAGATAGTGACGGGACAGACAAGACTGGACACCTGTCATCATCATCTGCAACTCTGTCACTCACCAGATCTATGTATAGCTCTCTCTCTCTCTCTCTCTCTCTCTCTCTCTCTCTCTCTCTCTCTCTCTCTCTCTCACAAAGCACATAAAATCAAAGATGTGCAACTAAAGGGCGATCATACTCACGACCATTGACATATACAGTATACAACCCCATCCATCCTCACCCTTTCGATACACACATACTATAGGGAAAACAAGGAGAGAGAGAGAGAGAGAGAGAGAGAGAGAGAGAGAGAGAGAGAGAGAGAGAGAGAGAGAGAGAGAGAGAGAGAGAGCGAGAGCGAGAGAGAGAGAGAGCGAGAGCGAGAGAGAAAGAGAGCGAGAGAAAGAGAGCGAGAGAAAGAGAGCGAGAGAGAAAGAGAGCGAGAGAGAAAGAGAGCGAGAGAGAAAGAGAGCGAGAGAGAGAGAGGTGAGAGAGGAAAAATAAGTCCCCTACAATAAGCGTCCACCAGAGGCCTTTCCTAGAATATTGATGTCCGAGGGTTCGAGGGAAAACAAAGGGAGGTATGTGGGTGAATGGAGCACAAAGGAGTACAAAGGAAGTCAAGCAACAACAGTCTAGCGACCCCTAGAGGTTGTTTGACCTCTAAATCACTGCTGCTCGGTGTTCGACAATGGTTTAGAGCTGGTAAGTGAAAAGAGAGAGAGAGAGCGAGAGGACGAAGTGTTTGTGTCTATGTTATTAACTTCAGCAACAGTTGCAGCCTTTCCTTTTAACTTTCCCTCCCAAATTCTTTGACTATCATGTTGTGTATCCTAAATGACCTAGAGCAGTTGGTTCAGCAACCCACTCGTATCTCGGATCGCTGCGGAGATCGGCCTAATATTCTTGATTAGTTTCTCACTTCTAACGTCTAACCCTTCCTCAGTTCCTCTTATACTGCTGATCTTTTCTCTCCTTTGGCTCCTCCGACCATAAACTTATCTCTGTCACCTGTTTTATCTCTCCCGTACATCCACCCGATCCTTCCAGTCTTGGCCCAAACTTTCGCTAGAAACTCCACCTTCGATGATTCCGATTCGCATGTGTGGGCTCACAGAGCACTTCTTGACAAAGTAGAAAAGAAAGCCTTTCGTCTTATTAACTCACGTCCACTCACTGACTCTTTGCAATCTCTCTCTATTCGCCGCAATGTTACATCTCTCTCGCTATTCTACCGCTATTACAATAATCAGTGTTCCTTAGAGCTCTCTCAGTGTATATCACCTCCTCTACATAGAGTACGTAGCACCCGTCTTGCAACACAATCCCACCCCTACTCTGTGCAACTCTCCAATCCAAGAGTGAAACGATATATTCCCAATCTTTCTTCTATTCAACAGCTGAGCTCTGGAACTCTCCCTGAATCCCTCTTACCCTCATCCTATGACTTAAATTGCTTCAAACTCCTAGTATCCAGGCATTTTGGCTCGAACATTCCTTGATTTTGGCCCTGTCACTCTTTCAACTCTGGGGGAGGCATTCGTCACAGGCAGTTCTGCCTTTTGTCTCCTACATCCATATAGACAAAACAAATTGTGAGGTGAATGAAGGAGGTGGACGAGGGAGCATTAAACAAAAACAAAAGAGATTCATAGGCCCATTGTTTATGTTTCTATGGATTTACGGAGTAAGTTCAACACAATAACATTCTAAAAAGGGGAAAACAAAACAAAAATATAGCCAGTTTAAAATATGTTGGCAGGAACTTATCTTCCCCTGAACGATAATGATGGCAGAAGTCAGTTGGGCGTGGAGTGGCCGGAGAAAAATAATAATGAAGAGCTTTAATACGTCCAAGAGATGAAAGACTAGCATCGATCAGGACC